>CM053515.1:59499067-59527927 GCA_028627145.1 Eidolon dupreanum
TTCGGACACTTCACCCGCATTTCTTGTAGATACTGTGTAGATAGAGACTAAAAGGAGGAAACCTCCAAGGGCTGTCAGGAGCCATACTTACTAGCAGCCCCTAATTAGGAGGTGAAAGTATAAGCCTGAGAAAGATGGGGCCACCCATCCTGGGGGTCCTGTGGGCTGCCATGGTCAACAATCAGAGGCAGCTGCCTTGAGACTGAGAGAAAGAGAAAGGGCGACCTGGCCGAGAGAATAATTGACAGGAGAATCAAATGAATGACTTTCTACAAAACTGTAAATGATCAAATTGATGCAGTTTGAGGGGGGAGATATGAAAATACTGTTTGAGAATTACATTTATAAAAGACACTGGGATCAAAATTTGTGCAGAGAAATTTTTTCAAACACCCTATAAGCTCTCTAAGAGTTCAGAACCATATGGAAAGCTTGGAAATTTATTATACGCATTAGGCATGGCCTAAATGTAAAAACTGACAAAGAGGGCTCCAAAAACAAACCTTAGGGCCATTTCCATTTACAAATATAGATTCAAACATCTTAAAAGAGTCACCAAAAACATTCGAAATTATATTAAAATAGCATTGCTTTGGTTTTGAGCATGACATTTTCTGGCAAATAAGATTAGTAAGTTATTGGGAAATCTGCATGTTTTATCAAATTAATTGGTCAAAGGGAAGCACCTCAATAAATAACAAAAATAAACTGTTAAAATGTAATACCTATTAAGGAAAAAAGTAGCTTATATCAGCAATAATCCTTGAGAAAATCAAATGAATAACAAATCTCCTTTAAAACAAAAACAAACAAACAAACAAAAAACACAAAATAATTAAGAAATAGTAAGGAATTATATGAAGAAAATGAAAAACATTATGCTATTCTAGCCTTTGCTGATTGGCAAAAGAGAATATTTGTGAAATGTATTTTACATGTTTCAAAACCTGGAAAGTATCTAAGGGTATAAAGCAAACAGTCTCCCTTCTAGTTTTACATAATTCCATGAAGCTATCAGTTCTTCTCAAACTGTTTCCACAAATATGTTTAGGTGGTTGGTAAAGAAAATCATTTGAAAGAACAAATGGATAAAAATAGCTCAAGAAAAGATTGAACACGAAAAATTAATTTTGATACCAGCAAAATAATGAAAAAATGGCAAGAAGTGACTTGCTCTTCCAGATATTAAAATACTCAGTACTGGTGGTAGACTTGGCCAATAAAAAAACAGAAGTCACAGAGAGAGAGACAGAAAGAGACAAAGAGAGAGACTAAGAGAGTGAGAGGGAGGGAAGGAAGGAGGGAGGGAGGGAAGGAGGAAGGCGGAGAGAGAGAGCGAGCAAGAGAGAGAGAGCGAGAGAAAGAGAGAGAGACCCAGAACTATAAATTTTTGTATTTAGTGCATGCTACAAATAACATGTCAAATCTATAAGGATTATTCCATAAATTTTCAGAAACCTGATAATCCAAAATTCTGTAGGATTTTGTACTCAAATAAGTTTATATGTAACTGTATAACCAACCACTACCCCAACTTGGAGTCACATTTTTTTTTTTAATTTTTAAATTTGCTTTTATATGTCATATATTTACATGGTTTAAAAACCGGGAAGTATCAAAGGGTGATCAGGAAAAGGTTTCTCCCTCCAACCATTGTCCTTAGTTTCTGTGAGCCTTCTAAAGTTTCTTTATGCTTATTTTAAAAAGTTTGAATATGTAATCTAATTGTCTCCTTAACACAAAATATAATATATAATACACCTTATTCTTGCTTTTTCCATTAACAATTTATCCCAGACATCCTTTCCTATCAGTATAAAGTAAGCATTCTCATTTTTCCTTTACAGCTGCATAGTATTTCTTTGCATGGAAAAAACATAATTTATTTATCTGGATATCGATGTACATTTGGACTGTTCCTAGTGTTTAGCTCTTTCAAATCATATTGCAATGAATAGGCTCCACTCTGATAAGTTTTGCAGTAAAGAAACCGGATGGTTTTTCTTAAACCTGTGTTTCTCAAACTTATTTGGTCATAAAATTCTTCTTTTGATTAACCCGTGGTAAGATCCTACAGAAATATTGTCCATAAAACATATAATGGGGAACCTCTTGGCTAATCACTCAAACCAACAAAAAATGCCAAATAAAATGAGATGAAGAAGAGGATTTCAAAGAATAACACCAAAGGCAAAACCAAAGTAAAAGAGATTGCTGGTTTTGAATATAGGCATAGATATAGACATTTGTTAAATGCTGTGTTTCAGGAAACTCCATGAGCAAGTTCTAAGTTCTGCAAGTGACAAATTGAGAAAAAAGGGGGGGGGCAACATATGCAACAAATTATTAACTTAATTAACACAGAGGAGCTCTAGCTAATAGGATCATAAAATTAACAGCTCATAAAAGAATCTGAATAACTGTATTCCAATAATGGATACAGTTTTCTCTATTTGACTAGCCCAGGTAAAACTTAACAAATAATGCTAAGTATTAACAAGGTTATGGGGAAGGTGGGTGCTGTTTTCAGGAGAGTAATTTGAAAATATCTATCAAGGTTTATAACCATATACTTAATTTAGATCAATGATTATACTTTTAGAAAGTCACAAGGGCAAAAATGTATATGCATGACACTGATGTCAGCATTGTTTATAAGGTTATAAAATTACAAACAAATGCCCAGTTATAGAGGACTGATTAAATTAATTATGGAGCATTACACAAAGAAAAACTATGCGGTCATCAGAAATAAGATTGTGCAAATATTATTAACATGAAAATTAACATGAAAATATATTCACGATATTCTAATCAGTAATACCCTTAAAAGTAATATATGTAGTACAGTACCATTTGTGTGTTTTGTAAAGTATTTACAGGTATGTACAGGTTTAGGAGAAAAGTCTGGAAAGATATGCAGCAAAATTTAATGCTCGATGTTATTATCTTAGAAGTAGAGTTACAGGTCATTTGAATTTTTTATTTTATTATTTCATTTTGAAATAAAAATGAATATTTTGGCACCTGAAAAATAGTTGGCTAATTGTATAGTTATTAGACAAAAGTCACTTTCTCTCTTAATTATTTAGACATTGTTCTTTGGTCTTCTGGCATTTAGCTTTGTGAAGAAATCTGATGCCTTGTAATTTTTTCCATTTTAGATAATTTGTGATTTCTGCCTAACTGCATGTAAGATTTTTCTTTATTCTTTATATAAAAAACATCAGAATATAGGGATATTTAGAGATTTGTGTTGTGTTTTTCTATTATTGCTGAGGTCTTCCAATCTAAAGTCAGTTCTGTAGTTCAGGGAAATTTTCTTTAAAAAAAAATATTTTTTGAATCGCCTTTCCTCTCTTCTGCTTTCCTTTTCAGAGTTAATCCTATGTAAAAATTATTTTTCCTCAAATCATTTTTCATCTCTCTTTGTTTATTTCTGGATGAATTCTCAAACATGTCTGATGAAGTTGTAAGATCAAGAGATGATCTGCTCTTCACTCTTTCATTCCATTTTTATTTTGTAATCATGCTTTCTTTAAAAGCAGTGTTTCCTGCCCTTTTCATAGGTGTAACAGCCTCTCAAGTCTTACTTTAGCAACAAATACGGAATTACCTCCAGTTTCCACCTGTTTCTTGAAGCAAGAGCCTTCACGAGGAGACACTTCCTTCTTCTCAAGATTGATTCCCATTGTTGGTTCTACCAAATATTGAATTATTTTCTCTTTTCGCTCATCCTTGTAAAGTGTTACTGGATGTGAGGAGTTAAGATGGATTCGGAGTTGTAAAGATCTCTCCTCGGCCCTTTTAATGACAGATGAAAGAAGAAAGAAGTATAAGTTTGCTGTGGATTTCCTCTAACCAGCTGCGTCCCCACTAGAGCGCAGCGAGCACAGCCAGCCCAGAGCTATTCACAGTCTTGCCCCTTCTTTAGTCATTGGTGTTCATGTCCCCAGCTTTCAAGCCAGTGGGAGGCTGGGCACTGGTCCCTCAGCTGGCAGTTTCTTACCAAGATGCCTACTGCACATCCCAAAACCGGAAGCAGGTTCGAGGCCTAGCCTCGCACCTTCCCTTGAGCCCTTCCTCAGCGTCATCCCAAAGCCTTCTCACTGGGGCAACTTCCTTATACTTGTTTTTCCCAAGTGGATCGTTCTTTCTCCAGCTGGCTGGGCCCTCCCTCTGACAGGGCTCATCTCAGCTGCTCAGTAATCTCATGAAATTTGCTCTGGCCTAATGGGTGATGCCCTGCACTCGTTTCCAGAGCTGAAATGAATTTTCACATTTCTTTGACAATTCCAAGGACTATTCCAGTGGGAGAAGGAATTAATGATATTGGGCTTAAACTGGAGTATTAAATCCAAAGCTTGAAATGATTCCTTTTATATTTTTCAACTAGTATCAGAGCAAAGTAACTTGTTTTTATGAGTTTATCTAGCCCCTTTATTGATTCTAATAGTATTTAAGCCTGATTTTTTTCTTGGAATATAATCATGTCATCTGATTAGTAATTTTTGTCTCCATCTTTTTAGTGTTTATACCTCTTATTTCTGCTTCATGTTTTAAGTAATGACCAGAATTTTTACAGCATTAAATAATGACTTTGTTAAAGTTCTCACTTTTCTGGGAATGCCTCCAGAACTTTACCATTAAGTAGGTTTTTGGTTATTCGTTTCACACTTAAGTTTAATATTGGGCACTTTATATTGAGAAGATCGTTTTTCAATATTAATACATTTTATTATTTTAAGGAGCATTCTTCATTTCTAGTTTGGTAAAGAATTTTATCAAAATATATTAGCATCTGTTGAGAAAGTATTGTTTAATGTACCGTATGAAAGCAAATCATTATAATTCTGTCTCTGTATCTCTTAGATAAATCTAGTTGGTCCTGGTGTATTATGCTCTTAAGACACTGACTAGTTACGTCTAAAAAAATTTTTACCTCAATATTTAAAAATAATATTTGTCATTTTTGTGCTATTTTGTCAGGTTTTGGTATCAATTTTTAGCTATTGACATCATGTTAGTTGACATTATGTTGACATTTATTGACATAATGTCAATGACAATTCATTTTTTACTTCCATGTATAAGAATAAGAAACTTGTCACTTTATACTTCATCTTCCTTTGCTATCTTTTCTCATAGATTTATAACCTGTGCTTTTTGTAATATAGAGCAGTCATTTTCAAAAGTGTGACCAAGGGACTCCTAGAGGTCTATGAGGTCAAAATTATTTATATGAAAATATGAAGATATTATTTGCCTTCTTGCTCTTATACCCTCATGAGTGTACAGTGGAGCTTTACAGAGGCTCCACAACACGTTATATCACAGCACATTGAATGCAGAAGCAGATAAGAGAACTCAATTGTCTTCCATTAACCCAAACAGTAAAGGAATTTGTAAAAATGCAAAGCAATGCCACTCTATTTACTAATTTTTTCAAACATAGATATTTTCATAAATATATCATTTAACTTCTGAGTTTATTATTGCTATTTTTAATAAAGTTTTTATTTTAGAACAATTTTAGATTTACAGAAAAGTTGTACAGAAAGTACAAGACTTCCCAAATACCCTACCCTGTTTTTTTTTTTTTACTATTAACAGCTTTTTAATATGGTACATTTGTCACAATTAATGAATTTAACATTGATATAATATTAAGTTCATACTTCATTTAGATTTCCTCAGCTTTTCCTTAATGTCCTTTTCCTATTCCCAGGACCCCACCCAGGATGCCATGCTACATTTAGTCATCTAATCTCCTTAGGCCCCTCTTAGTTATGACAGTTTCTTAGACTTTCCTTATTTTGGGTGATTTTGACAGTTTAGAGACGTACTAGTCAGGCATTTCACAGAGTGTCCCTCACAGATTTCTCTTGTATTTGCCTCATGATTAGATTGGAACTGTGGATTGTGGGGAGTAAGACTACAGAAGTAAAGTGCCATTCTCAGCACATCATATCAAAGGTACATGTTATTAACATGACTTATCATTGATGACAATCACCTGGCTTGAGATAGTGTTTGTCAAGTTTCTCCACTGTAGAGTTACTATTTTTCCCCAATCCACACTGTAACCTTTGGAAAGAACTCAGTACACGCATCCCACACTATGTGCTCCCTCCCCGTGAGAGCAGAGGATCTACACAATTTATTTGAAATTCTATTGCATTAACAATTCGTCTCTTCCCTCATTTATTTGTTTCTTTAATCATTTATTTTTATCAGTATGGGCCCACAAATATGTATTTTGTATTCGAGGTTATAATCCCTTTGAGTTATTTTACTTTGTCACTCAAACAGTCTAGCTTCAGTCATGGGGAGCTCTTTCAGTTGGCTTATATCCCTGTGACATAGTCCATTGTGACACATCTAATAGATTATTGTGATTTGGGGTTTTCTTCATTTTATTTTTCATTTTTATTTTTGTTGTAGCGTGCTGTGCTTTGAGCACTTTTATACTTTGTGGTACTACAAGGTGCTCTGGGCTCATCCTATATATATCCTATCCCTTTCCTACAGTCAGCCATTTCTCTAAGGAGCTCTGGTTTCTTTTATTAGAGAATGGCATTAGAAACTAATATCTATGCTATAGATGTATTATTGTTATTTTTTAAAGACTAAAAAAACACTAAAATCTTCTCAGTTTTCATTTCTAGTGTTGTAACTATTGATAGGGAGAACCTACATGAACCAAAGCTCTTTAAGGTCCTCAGTAATTTTTATGAGCATAAAAAGAGCCTAAAACCAAAAAGGTTGAGAACAACTAATATAGATCTGCCCTCTCAAAATTTTTTTCTGTTTCATTTTATAATTATGGTTTGTAAACCATGATTTACTGTCATCTCTCTTTACTTTTGTTTTACTGATCATCACCAGTTTATGAGCTCTTTGACTTGCTAATTTTGAATTCTCATTTTAATTCATTATTCACTGTCCTGGAACATGTCTATTGATATTTTCTTAGTGGAAAAGAATACTTTCTTACATACTTGAGAATACTTTTCTCTTGCATATACATACAAATGGAAGCTTGATTTGGTACAGATTGTCAAATATCATGTTTTAAGTCCTGCAAAGACTCTATTGTTTGAAATTGAAATGATGTCCTTTTTTGTGGATAGCCTGACATATACCCTAAGGTACTTATAAGTTTACATATTAATCTAGGGAATCCAAAGAAGATCAAAATATTATATCTGCTCACAGTTGAATCATCACTGTCAATTTTCAGGCCAAGATATATTTTAGATATGAAAAAAATTTTTTAATCTATTATAGTTAGTACTCTTTTGACTGTAAGTAATACAAACTGAATTTGGAGAGTGTACCAATTAGCTCCTGCTGAGTAACAAACCACTCCAAAACTTAGTGGTTTAAAGTAGCAACTCTTTATTTAAGTCAAGATTTTATAAGTTAGTTAGCTGGTCTGGTTTGTGTCAAGTCTGTAAACTCTCTCAAATGTCTTCAATCAGCTGTGGGTCATCTGGCTGCTGGATAACCTAGGAATTCTTATATATCTGGCACTTGGAAATTGCCAGAGTGACAGGGTGACTCAACCATGAGTTTCTCATCATCCAGTAAGAGTGTTCAGGTTTCTTCTCAAGGTGTCTAGATTTCAAAAGCAGCAGGAGAGGACAAGCCTCATTGCACTAGTGCTTTTCAAGTCTCTGCTTGCCCCATTTATGCCAGCCTGCCATTAGCCAAACAAACCATATGGCAGAAAATACATACATGTCTTTACTTCAGTTGCTGAAGAGAGCCTGTCATTTATTTCTCTGATACAGTTTCAGATTTATGATGATGACTTGCCCAACATGGATTGCTCTCAAAGTAACCCATAGTAGGGTCAACTTTCACCAGTGATGTGACTTTGGGAAAGGCACTTTATCACTCTTCTGAGCCTCAGTTTTCTCATTTGATAATTGAGGATAATAGTGCCTGCATCATGAGTCATCATGAGGATTAGATGAAATAGTGTATGTAAAGCCTTTACACAGTGTCTGGTACATATTAATCATTCAACAAATGCTGATGGCCACTAATTCTTAAGTTCTTTTATTTAATTATTATAATAAATATGGTGGATCTTGCAGCACCATTGCTGGAAAAACTTGTGGGGAAAAAAGATACTCATGATATCTCTGTTTTTTGCTTTACCTCTATTATTCTGATCTCTTTCGAAGAATCATTTGGTTAGTAGCTAGGATCTCTGGGAATCTCACTTCTATTCCTATAATACTTCTTATCTTTATTTTCAACTTCTTTTCCTTTCTCTAAGTTTTTCTCAGTGAATCAAGTTGTCCTCCGCTTGACTACCATGGCCCTCCCTTACTCATGGGGAAGTGTTCTGAGACCCCCAGTGCATGCCTGAAACCACAGATAGTACCGAATTCTGTAAATACTGTTTGTTCTATACATACGTACTCTTATGTCTTCTCTTTGACATATCCAAATTGCCAGCATCACTACTCTTGTGCTTTGGGGCCATTATTAAATAAAATAAGGGCTGCTTGAACACAAGCACTGTGATACCACAGCAGTGGGTCTGTTAACCAAGACTAATGGGTGGGTAGTGTGCACAGTGTACATACACTGGACAAGGAATGATTCATGTCCCAGGTGGATGGACAAGGATAGTGTGAGATTTCATCACGTTGCTCAGAACAGTGTAGAATGTAAAACTTATGAACTGTTTATTTCTGGGATTTTCCCATTTAATATTTTCAGGCTGCAGTTATTTGCAGTTATTTGAGACTGCAGAAAATAAAACCAATAAGAGAGACTACTGTAATCAATTTTCTGCCTTGTCCAATATGTTACTTACTGTTTGTTCTTTAATTCAGCAACTGTGATTTTCATCATGGTTGGCAAGATTTAGATGTTGGAACTTATTTAATGGAAGTTTCTTTTTGTTTCTTAAGGACAACATCTTATTGATTATTTCTAAGAACATAAATTAGCTATTTTGACAGTATTCTTCTTTTTTTCCTTGTAGTAATCTATTTCAGGGAATGCTTATTCATATCATCAGAGATGATTAGTGAATTGGGGGTTGCATTCCTCTGAATCACAAAATTATGTCATAGTTCCCATAAACTTTCTTTTTTGACTTATTCTTTCTTTAAAAGAAGAGCTAAAGTTACACAGTATTATTTGTCATTTTATTCACTCAGCAAATATTTATGAACACTTATTTAGGGCAGGTACTATGCTGGAGATACAACAGTAACCAAGACACCTTCCCCAACCTCAATGCTCTTAGAGTCTACTGGGCAAATAAAATGTCTGCAAGGATAAAATGTCTACAGTGCCAGAGGAGTGACAAGAAGGGGTGCTCTGAAACTAGGGTCATGAAATGTTCAATAGACAAAGTTAGTAATCAGCCGAGTCTTGGAGGTTAAGTCGGAGTTAGTCAGACAGCATGTGGGGGTGGGGAGAGCGAAGTGGCACACAGCGTTCAGTAGAAGAAAGAATTCCAGGTCGAGGCAACAGCATGCTCTGAAAAAAAAGATCATATACTATGTTTAAGAAACTGAATTAAAAAATGATAATCAGCCACATTCATTAAGCACCTACGGTGTTCCAGGCACTCTGCCAAGAATTTATATGCCTCATCTCCTTTCATCCCCATAGCAGCTTAATAACGTAGGTGAATTGTCCAAGATTCTTTAGCTAGCAAATGGCATAAGCAGAACTAGAACCAAGGAAACCCGACTTTAAAGCTCACTCATTAGCCACTACATCATCCTATCTCTCTGAAGAAATTTGGTGTGGCTGAGTAAAGTGTGTGCATGTGTGTGGGGTGGGGGGAGAGTATATATGGTCTGGCATGGTGTGTGTGTATGTGTGTGTGAGGGTGTATGGTCTCATGGTGTGTGTGTGTGTGTGTGTGTGTGTGTGTGTGTGTTCTAGTGGGCAAGGCAAAATGGAAATAAGTGAAGAAGTACCAGGCTAGGCTAGATATCATCAATAGCTCTGTAGACCCACTGAGGAGTTTTGACTTTACCCTGACAATAATGGGAGTAAATGCTGGAACAGGAAAGCCTCAAGCAAGAGAAAGGCCATGAGATACCAGCAAGATGCATCCCAGTGGACATATGAGTCTAGCTCACAAGATCTAAAGTAGAAATATAAAAATACGAGTTATGAACTCATAGGTGGATCTACAAGCTTGGAGACAGATGAGTCACCCGGGGAGAGCTAATCAGAGAAGAAGGTCTGGACAAAGCCTTCAGAAAGTCATAGAATAGGAAGACTCAGCCAAGGGGACTGTGAGTCAGTGGCCGGTGGGGTAGGAGGAGAGCCACGGCTGTGGAGCCCCGGAAGAACAAAAGGAAATGGCCCAGGAATCGAAAGTCAAGTCAGTCTAGCTCTGCAAATGTCCCCCAGTGCTCAATATCTGGGGCAGCAGCAGATGAGCATGTGGTTGGGTTCATCTTGGGCTGATATGCTGTCAGGTGAACATCATAGTAGATGAAAAGGGTAGAGGAATCAGAGGCAGCTGCATAGGAGTGATCACCTCAATGAATGAGGAGGGAAGTAAAACCTGAAAAGGCTGGAGGGTAGGAAGAAAGGGGTAGGCTCAATCAATTTGAGTCCTCATTGAGACAGAGAACTAGGCAGTGGAGGTGCCTTGGGCAAGTGAGCCAGGAGATACGCATGGTATTTGTGGAGGAGATGCTTGAAATCAGCATCTCAAAAGTGGAGCACGGTCAGAGTGTGACCAGGGAGGCAGAGGAGAGAGAAAGGTCAGTGGAGATGAGGAGTCTAAAAGCTGAGATGCCGGGGTGCAGGGCCGTCTTCTGAGGAGGATGAAGTCACCGCCACGATGCAGAGGCCAGGTGGAGAAGAAAGCTTCCAACCAGAGCTAAAGTCCTCAGTAACTGGGGAAGAGTGACCAGAAGGTTAAATGGTGACAGCAGTGAGGGAGAGAGATGACGTGGCCAGATACATGCTCCTTAAAGGGATGGCATTTGATGGGACAAAAGAGGAAAGTGTTCTGGAAATGGCAAAGAGCAGAGAACTCCCTGCTCCCTTACCTCCTGGTTCTGAGGGGCATAAATGTGAGAACCAGAAAAAAAAATTGCCATAATTTACAAAGGAGTACGGAGAACACATGTTCTTAGGGGCCAGCCAGGATGCTAGTCAGGCTAAAAGTACAAGAAACATTCCTAAAACACTGGGGATAGATGGGAGTTCACTTGTCACAAATGAGGAGTTTAAAGGAAAATGGGAAAGACTGGGTCAGCTAATGGGATAAACCCAGGAGCAGGGAGATGAGAACCAGCTCCTAGAGTGACCTGGAAGTGGTGGTGAGAATGGTTGACCAGAACATAGGCTTCAGGGACAGAGGCCTGGGAGTCTCTTAGCCAATGAGAGTCACCCAGTTCTGCTCTGTGATCCCCGAGGCTTAGCCAATAGTGAGGCAGCTGTTCCGGAAGTTTCGCTTCACCTTCCTCTTGAGACCGCTGCTTCCTCAGCTTCCTGAACAGTATTTCTGGGATATTTGAGGATGTTTATTAAGATAAACAAGGTCAATGTTATAAAAAAAATCAGAAACAACCTCAGTGTACCATAAGATGGATTGGTGTGTTCATGCATTAGAATATTATGCAGCTGCTAAAATGTTTAGGATACATTTATAATAACAGGGGGCTTATGTTATGTTGGATACAAAAAAGAAACAGAACCAATGAATGATGATGACAACTATGTAAAAACTAAGCACTAAAAGAAATCTATGCATAGGATTTTCTCTCTCTTTTTTTGAAAATGGAATATATCAGTTTATTAAGTCTTTTTTCTGGGTGGGAATCTCCTAGTATGTTTTTTATCTCTGCATTCTCTCCTGCATTTCTATGATTTTCCTGTTTCCTGTAGAATGTGTACTGCTTCATTAACAGAATGCGTGGCATTTTCAGCTGTGTACTAGAGCCGGCTTGCTAGAGTTGGCACACATGTCTCTTCTCAGTTCCGTGTTTAGTGACATCATGCTGCAGCTTAAAATTGGCCATGGCAAGGTATTTACACCACAGAATGTTACCAATTAGGGATTTTTCTTTTTGGAGATCCAGATGTTACGAACATACCACCCGCTGTGCACCACCACCAGGAACACCTGATGAAAATTTGGCTATACCCAGGAGCAGGCAAAGATTTGAGAAACCAAACACCCCATTTGTCTTTATTCTGATGTAGATCCCTGGAGAGGAAAGAATAACTTGTTTGTGTCTCAGCTGAATAACAGGAAGAAATAAAATCTTTAGGATTTAGGGAGTAAATAATAGCTACCTCAATTTCACATGCCCCCACCCCGAGCATGGATAGTGGTCAGCTGCTCATCCCAAACTGGGAGTGAGAAGGGTACCTGAAGTGAGTGTAGCCCCCCACAGTCTTGATTCCTGCCCCTGTGTGATGATCTGTCATCATTGCTTTTCACATGTTGAGTTCCATGGTTTTTGTCATTTATTTTAAAAGATCTAGGTTGGCTCAAATCCTGAATGTGCTGTTTATTAGGTGAGAGGATGTTTAGCTCAAGTCTCCAAACATACTTCACAGAACAGAAATAGTTTCATCACCTACAGTAAAAAATGTTTTAAAAAAATCAATGAAACAGTGGCATTGCTGAAAACCCAGAGTAATAAATGAGCAAAGAAAACATACTGAGTTTTTTCTTCTAATTCCCTGGTTGTAAAACTTTTTTTTTTTTTTTGATACTGTGTACATACTTAGAACAAAAGACTCTAAAGAACCACCTTCCTTTCTTGCCCACATTCATCACACCCATGAAAAGGTAACTGGCTATCTATCATCAGAAAGTATCTCCTTTCATTCTTCCCATTCCAAATGAGCATGGAAGTTGAAGTGGATAACTTGGGCTGTTCTTTCAGAAATACATGTGGTAAAGAGGAGAGAAAGATAAGATTTGACCTTATGAGACAATATGGTAGTGGAATTTTTTTTTCAGGATGCAAGAGGCTTGAATACATTATCTGACTGAGAGGATAGAACTACTGGAAGATATGAGGTAGAGATTGATGGATGGAGCAAAGTTTTGAAGGAGGTACAATAGACTGGCTGTGAGCCCAAGTGAAGGATTTGGCCCAGGTGCAGAGAAGAGCACCATCTTCCCCTGGAACAGGAGACAAGGAGAGGATGTAAAAAGATAGAGAGAGAAGATGAGCTAGCCATGTTGGGAGTTATTGATATTCTCAGTGAAATGAGAGGCAAGGTCACCTACAGAAAGAAGTGAAAAGGTTCTGGGATGTCCAGCAACACTGGCAATGTGAGAGAAGCAATGAGGCCCCCATGAAAACAGCTTTGCAGCATGCGTGTGTAATTATGAACAAACCGCACATATTTGCAGAGTCCCATAAAGTTCACAAAGCATCATTTACATATTTTATTTCTCTCTATTTGCACAATAGTCTTGTATAGTAGGAGGTGCAGTTATTATATCCAATTTCACATAAAGAATACAGCCCAGAGAGATTAAGATGTCTACCTATATTCATACAATTAGTAGGTGGTGGAGCCAGAAGTCAAATCCAGATCTTCCAAATCCAAATCTTCTGTACTTTCATGCTACTGAGCTATTTTCAAACTGGATTCTCAGTTGCATTGGGAATTCTGAAGCACCTCCATTGGCTGGCTGATGTTGAGGGAGAACTAAAGGATCTTGCTTCCTAAACCCCTGCTTCAACAAGAGTTTCACCTTTCATTTCAAGGGTAAAATGGTCAACCTAGCCACTCCTGGTGAAAAGAAGAGGTATTCATGGATTGTATAATTAACCGTTCTCCCCAGTGTCCAGAAAAACATTGTACCATCTGATTGCACATGAGAGGAATCTTCTTGGATAAAGAGTATGTGGCCTTGTACGAGTCCTTCCACCACCACCCCAACTCCCACATTTCTCTCCTTGACCCTGAGTCTTAGAGGCTGTCAGCATCGTTACCCTAACAAATTAACTCAAAACTTCAGGCCCTTATCACAAAGAAACATTATTTCTCACTCACAGTGTAAGTCCTGGGTCTTGCTCCTCACCATGCAGAATGTGGGTATGCAGCTTCTGCCATCTCATAGCTGCACCAGCAGGGCACTTCCACGGGCACCACAGAAGGGACAGAGGGGTGTGCACGGGCACCCTGGCCATGAGTGAGCTGTCATTTCTGCTTACATTCCAGAATGCTTGCCAGAGCTCACTCACAGGGCCCCAGCTGACTGCAGCGGGGACTAAGGCATGAAGGGGAACACGTGAATATAAGACAAGCACCAAGTATCCTGACTTGGAAGCCTCTGCCCTAAGGATAAGACCAGCATTTTTACCTGAGGAGTCAAGGCCTCACCTGGTCTGACCAGAGTGAGTCTATCCAACAGCCTCCACGTGCCTTCACTTCTGCAAAACTGATCCGCTCATTTCAGTGCCTAAAATTCAGCCCCTAGTTTCTAGTCTTTGGAAATACCCTCCTTCACTGTTTACCTAACCCCTATCCCTCCTCAAGACTCAGGTTAAATATCATCTCTTCCATGAGGTTATCTCAGACTCACTGCCCTTCAGTGAGTTCCCTCCTCTAAGAGGGGTTAGAGAAGAAGCAGTTTACAATCCTATACTCCCTAATCAATTACCTGAAGCCTGACCAAACTGCGGCTGTGAAAAAATAGGTCCGTGTGGGTGTGCCACTGCTCAAGCGTGAACTCACAGGAAGAATGAAGAGAACAAGAAAAGAGTAAAACCCAGCCACATGGTCACCTCTTTAGCCGGGGTGACTCAAAAGAGCTAAACAGATTTCAGACATTTTCAGACACCTACCACATACTAGGCGCAATGCCAGACTGTGGGAAAGCCAAATAACACGATATACCACCATGTCCTTGAAGAGCTGGTCACTACACAAGGCATGACTCCCCCTGGATCCCCACACTCAGTCAGGTTTCAAGTTCTGTTGAGCCACAAATGATTCTCATATCTCCTCTCACATCTCTATCGTAAGGACTACTGTCCCCAGTGGGTTCCTCATCTCTTTTGCTTGAATGATTCTAGTCATCTAGCTATTCTCCTTGCCATCCTGGGTAAATACCCATTCAAAATTCCTTTCCTACTATCTAAGGCTTTACCAGATGACCCCAGATATACCTTTCTAAGGTTATCTTTCACATTCTTACCACATTGCCAGTCACCCCACTTCCCAGCCAGTCAGAGAAATTTACTGATCTCAGCTAAGCTGCTTCCTCACCTTGGAGCTTCCATTCCTATAAATCTCTGCCTGTTGAAAATCCCACCTGTCTTGGAGAGTTGAGTGTAAATGGCAAGCCTTCTTCACTACCTCCACCAGCACCCTCACGGCTACCACTACTTTACCACAATTTCTCCCAGTACCCCCATCCTCACCATCACTATTCACCACAGCTGCCACCACTAACACAATCACTATCATTATCACCACCAGCACCAGCACCACCAGTACCATCACGGATACCCTCACCACAGAAAGGGTATCGTGAACTAAGTAGATTTGACTTTAAGAAGCCACCCACCACTTGTGGAAACATCAGAGACCACCATGTTCCCTTGTTGTTGGTGAACACCCTTTCTTGTCATGAGCAATTTCATATCTAACAGAAAAATTAAGGGAATGGAAACTTTTGTTCAGTTTTCTTAATATTTTACATAAATAAATCCCATAGCCTACTTGTCTTTATTTTAATTTAAAGAATATATATGGAATACTTAGTTTGGACCTGGAACAATGTTTTAACTTTTATTTTTCAACTTTATTCCTTCCATTTGGAAACTTTGTCCCCCCTCCATGGCATCCTATAATTAAATCACCACTAACAGCATTGTCATTATCGATCGCAAATACACTTTCAGGAACTACTCGCATGCAGTGCTATCTGCACATGGGATAGGGTATCTTAGACATAGCATGAAAACAGTGTCAGGAGAGGGCGCTACTGCTAAGAGTTGGGAGATGGGTTCTGGTCCTGGCTTGCCTCTCAATACTGTATAACCTAAGTAAGTCTCTGACTTTCTGTGGGCTTGCTCCACAAATGCAGAAAGAGAGACCTGTCAACAACATTATTGCTAATGTCCCAGGATTCTAAGGCAAAACCTCTTAGTCCTCATCTTGTTATTCCATGGGTAAATCCGTAAGAGAATCATGAAAATTCTCCAATTAAAATACCAAAAAATGTTGATTTTTAACTCTTATTCATAAATTACTATCTGCCAGATATCCTATATGGTAGATGTTACAAATCAAAGAAAAAGCATCAATCATAATTCCAAAAAGACTTGGAATTACCATTCTACCAAATACAAGGCAGAGACAGATTCTGCAGATGGACAAACAGAGTGACTTCAGATTCCTGTTGATACTTCACAAATGTTAAGGCCTTTGATCTCTGATGCCAACCCCATAGCCCTTTTTCAGTGCCACTAACCAGCACTGACTTTGTTGAGAATTCTACAGGGATATTTACAGTAGATCCTGTTCATTCTGCTCCGAGTTTAATGATGGAGAAAATCTAGCTTAGAGAGCTAAGCTTACAGCTGTCATTGGCAAACCTTATGGTCCTTTCAGTTGTTCAACCTCTAATTCCTGAAATCTGTGAGGTTTAACTGTGTAGATACTATGCAGAGATAGTAAATTAATATTCAAGGAAATACTTTTTCTGCTCTGTGGCAAGTCATGCAGGAGGAAATGGAGAATTGATTTGTGAGGAAGAAGAGAATCAGGATTAAACATCACTAGGTTGTTGTAAATTATAAAAATGAATCTCACATTTTCTTCTTTCCCTTCCTCCTTTGCATTCTTAAAGAGCCCCACGCTCAGATACACAGGCTATGCCTTCTGTTGCTTGCCTCCCATCGGTGGTATGATTTATTGCTCACTAAGGTTTTAGAAATGCATTTAGTCAACCACATATAAAATAACTTTGCTTGTAGATGACAAGTGGTTGAAGACTCTTGATCAAGAATTTTCTGATGTCAATAACTTTAATTCCATTTCCTCAGCAATTCCAAATGGCTTCCCCGCAACCCGTGTCCAGATAAATTTGATTCTTACTTAATTAATTCTCAGAAGGAACCCTACAGACAAAGGTTATCACGCTGACAAGATGGATTCAGGCAGTCACATAGGAAGGATGGATTGGTGCAAATGATCTCATGAACCAGGTTATGGAGGACCCCACGAGTCAGCCCAGGGAGTGAGAGGGACTCTGATCCTCTAGGTCAGGCAGTTCTAAGCAGATATGGGAGCCCCTCTCAGCTCCACCTAGGAGCTGTCAGATGGGGTGGATATGGGAACTGGGTGGAGTTCTGGGTCGCTAATCTATGCTCAACCAGTGTGGGGTGACAGATGAACTTCAGTTGCTGGATATAGTTGGTTCAATTTTTCTGAGTGCAAGAGGCTGAGTTCCAGAGCTGCTTTATCCAGATAGATGGATTCTCTTGATCCATCTAACACTCTTCTGTCTCTATTTCCCAATCTCTAGAACTTCTCTCTTTCTGCATCATTCTTGTAAGTTAGCAAGAGAAGTTTTTGATGATGAAGATGATGATGACAATGTACAATGAAAATAATCTTTATTATTTATAACCCCAATAACTACCCAAAGAGAGTGAGTCCTGTTAACTAGCAGGGACTTTGTTTTCTGAGCACTGTAATGGGTTAGAAACACTTGTTTAGAGATGAAAGCTGGTGGTGTCACCCTGCAAGATCATCAGGGAGGCCTTGCTACTCACTGTGTGTGCGTGTGTGTGTGTGTGTGTGTGTGTGTGTGTGTGTGTGTTCTTTTGAGAAAACTGGAAGATGTGCTGAGTTCTGCATCCAGGTTGGGTTGGAACAAAAACAAACACCACGTGTAGAGTTTCAGTTTTGCAAGATGGAAAGAGTTCTGGAGATGGATGGTGGTAATGATTGCATAACAAAATGAATGTATTTAATACCACTGAACTGTATATTTAAAAATAGTTAAGATGATAAATATTGTGTTATGTGTATTTTACCACAATTAAAATTTAAAAATAAAAACCCACACATTTATTTCCTTATTTAAACTTCTCCTAACAAACCTAGAATATAGATGTTATTGTCCTTATTTAATGATAAGAAATAGTTTGTAAACTGAGACTCGTAGAATGTATGTAACCTGTCATATATTACTGAGTGAAAGAATGACTTCTTCCCCATGTGGCTGCCTTCTGCTCAAATGCTAGTATCAAGGAGTCCCCCAGAGGGTACAGCCCAGCCCAAAAAGCAGTCAGGTGTCAGAGCTTAGCAAGAAAATTCAATTGAATTTTTCTTCTACTTTTGGAATACAACTCAAAAGTCACCTCAGATCTGTCACTCATGGCCAAGAGTAATACAAAGGAAATATAAGAAAAAGGACAATTGAGAAAGAAGAAAGGAACACAGGCTCTGAAATTTGACAGACTCAAGATAGAGTCCCAGCCCTGTTTCACTAGCAGAGTCATGTAAGCAAGTTTTTTTTTTTTTTTTTTACGGTTCAAAGTATTAGTTTCCTCATCTATAAGATGAGTATAATAATGCCTCCTTTATAAGATTATCACGCGGGTGGGAAATGATGCAGTCGAAGGGGCTAGCAGGCAGTGTGAATGAGAACTGTGACTGTTATCGCTGGACTTGGACCCTGCACTCGAGCTGCTTATGATCTCTTAGAATGTGAAATCTGGAGAGGCTGTGAATATCACCTAACTCAGCTCCTTATTGTAAAATGAAAAGATGAGGCCTGGAGTGGTTGAGAAATTTCTCAAGGTTGCCATTGAGCTATGGCAGTGTTAAGAATGGAAGCCCAGTGGGAAATCATCCTTTTACCCCTGAGCACATAAGAAATGGAAGATGACAGGAGGAGTCCTGTCCAGCCCTGAAATACATGGGATTAAAAAAATGTACTCCATGAGCAATCAGGAGGAGGCAGAACCGATGCAAACCAGAGCCAAGAGAGAAGGATGGGCCCTCACTGGAACCTGAAGGGAGAGTAGCATGCTAATGGACAGAGGGGACGCCCACGCTGAGCTTGCATTCCAGCAGAGGCGGACAAGAAACAACAGGTAAACAGTAAATAAGTAGGTTTTATAGCATGTTAGAAAATGGAAAGTGCAAAGGGAAGAAAAGAACAAACAGAGGAATGAGGGACAGGTCAAGGAGGGGGAAATGAGTGGGCTGCACTTTGTGGTAGGAGGGTCATGTCAATGAGAAGTGACCTTTGAGCAGACCTGAAGGAGGTGGAGGAGTTAATTTGTGTTAGCAAATGCATGTGATAAATTCTCACATTGTTCTTATGGACAAAACAATGCAATATGGACAATTAGATGAATGGGGATGATGATGATTTTGATGAAGATGAAGGTGGCAAGGAGCTGACATATTTGTTGCATTCCACACTGGGCAGTATGTTGTGCTTTCCAGTAAGTTATTTATTTGAGCATTCAGAAAACCCTTGTAATGCACTGGGCAGAAGGGAGGAGTGGGGAAGACATGGAATGGTGGTGGTGACAAAGCCAAGGCTTCTACCCCCAATCTCCCTTCACTGCCTCCCATTTCCACATTAAGAATTTAACCTCTCTTGGCATCGCTCTCCTAACCTGTCAGCTAAGACAGCGACAGCCTTGTCCCCAGCATGTGCTCACATGGTCGACATTTCATTTCCCTAAAATTTCTAAAGTAAAGATCGTATACATATAATTTTATTTGATGAAAGGGTTCCACTTATATTTTTAAAGTTTGAAACCATTGCCCTAGCATCTACAGTCTCTTGTAAGCCATCGGATGCTCTCCAGGAGGAGCAATAATTCTTTAGAGGGTCAGAACTGGCCAGCGTTTCACCATAATCTCAATGGTCTGCCTTTCTGTTTTCAAAAAGGAAAATGGAGGTTGGGGTGGTGGCCAAATGAAAGGTTAGGGCAAACATGCAGAGTTCATGTACCAGTAAGATCACATGAGGAAAGTCCTGGAGCAGATGAGAGTGAGCCATGTGTGTACTGAAGAGCTAGGATTCCAGGTAGAGAAAACGGGAAATGCCAAGTGCAGAGGCAGGACATTCAAGGAACCGGAAGGAAGTCAGCGTTGCTGGAGTGGAATGAGCAAAGGGAGAACAGTAAGAGACCTGTTGGGAGATGGGCGAGGGGCTGAGGGGCTGGTGAAAAAGGTGAAAGGATTGATTAAAAAGTACAAATTGCCAGTTGTAAAAATAATCACAGAGATGTAAAGTACAGCATAAGGAATATAGTCAATAATATTATAATAACTATGTATGGTGTCAGATGGATACTAGACTTATGGGGGGATCACTTTATAAGGCATATAAATGTCTAATCACTATGTTGTACACCTGAAACTAATATAATATTGTCTGTCGATTATAATTGAAAAAAATAAATTTCCAAAAAAGAATGTATTAGAACCAAATCAGCAATTTGCTGTATAAAAATTAGTAAGGAAGAGGAAACCTATGTCTAACTTACTTGAATGGCTTTTATTTTTCCTCTTAATAAGATATCCAAACTCTGTAATTAAACTCCTTAATTAGAAACTAGGTTGAGGAGGGCAACTGCATGAACTTCACCTTCACTCTGAGTAGTCTGCTAGAGGATCTTTTTTCTTCTAATTACATTGATGTATAATTAACATATAACATTGTTTTATTTTTAGGTGTACAACATAATGATTTGATATATGTATAGATTGTAAAATGATTACCACATAATTTTAATTAACATCTGTCACCTCACATGGCTACAGATTTTTTTCTTGTGGTGAGAACTTTTAAGATTAACACTCTTACCAACTTTCGAATTTGCAGGCAACATCAAACACATAATACAGTATTGTCAACTATCATCACCACGTTGCGCATTACATCCCCATGACTTATTTTATAACTGAAAGTTTGTATCTTTCGACCATTTCCACCTATTTCTCCAACCCTCCCACTCCCTACCTCTGACAACCACCAATCTATACTGCTTCTATGAGCTCAATTTTTTAAGACTTCACATATAATTGAGATCATACAGTATTTGTCTTTCTCTGTCTGACTTATTTCACTGCGCATGATGTTCTCGAGGTCCATCCATGTTGTCTCAAATGGAAGGATTTCCTTCCACCTGAAGATCTTAAGAGGAGAAGTGGCATGGCTGAATTATATTTCAGTAAGATCACTTGGGATGCAGTGTTGAAATAGGGAAGCAAAGACAGAAGAAGGGAGACTGTGGCGGTAATTCTGGGGGGAAATGGACATGGCTTGGGCCCAAGTGCTGCCAGTGAAGGTGGTGAGAAGTGGTTTGATTCTTAATATATTGAAGGGAGAGCTGGAAGATTTTGCTGGTGAAAAATTTTGCATTTATGTAAAAAGTGAGTTATGGTGCCTGATACATAAAATCATGGCAGATGGGATCTCTGGGACATAAAGAACTCTCTAATCGGTGGCCTCATCTGAAACTCTGTGCCTGGCCCCCAGCCCTGCGTGCTGGGCCAAATAGAGGAGCAGGTGATGAGCCTCCCTGGTAGCTAATTGAGCCTGTGCTGGCTTGCGTGGATGTGTTAAAACTAGAAACCACTATAATCAGATGAAAAAATGCCTCCACATGCCCTGAGAGCTTGATGTTCTCCATGTGAAACTACTAGACTAGCAGGAAGACGGGGGCAGCACGTGCAAAAGGAGGGAAGGATCCACAAGACGCTCAAGCAGAAGAGCTGTGGGGAAGAAGGAGAAGGTTTAAAATCCAGAGAGAAGGCAATCTCAGGGAGTGAGGAAAAGTAGCTCAGGCCAAGGGAATGAAGAAGGGAGGAGTGATTTGAGGTGTGGGGGCTGGGGGCATGCCATAAGTCATATCTTTTCCATGTACCAGACTTATGACTGACCCACCTAACTCACCATCGCCCCATACATGGTCCTCACTCCCACCAGTGAAGTTCCAGAAAGTCTGCAGAAGGAGTAGAGCAAACACGTGTATGAATTTGTTCAGCAAATATTTACTGAGTCTCTAGCCCTGGAGATACAACAGTAAACAAAATAAAGGTTATCCCCACTTTCAGGTGCTTAAAATCAAGTGACCAAGACACATCAAATATTCACACAATGACATAAACCATGTATCATCAACTGTAATGAGCATTTTGAAAGACAAGGCCAGGCTACCATGAGAGCAACTGAAAAGGCTGTCAGTTTCAAGGAAGATGCCCAGGGGAGCCAAGCTTTGAGGATGAGTTGGTGTGTGAAGAGGGAAAGAAGGGGAATTTATTCCAAGCGGAGAGCACTGCAAGAGAAGGCCCAGAGGCTGGAGGCAATAGGACTCAATCAAGCCCAAGAACCAAAGGCAGACAGGGTGGCTGGAGCGGGGTGCAGGGAAGAGTGGCCTGAGATGTGGCTGCAGAAAGGGGCAGGGGCAGGATAGAAAAAGTAATACTGGCTACACTGACCGCTTAGTTCTTTATACATGCATCACCAAAGGGGTAGGTTGGAGCTGCCGGCTGAGGCCAGCTGAAGAAGCAAGGACCCAGGACTGCAAGTGAAGAAAGTTCATTTCACCACAGAGGAGAGCTTCCCTTGGCAGGATTCCAAAAACAATCCCTGAATACCTGCCATTGGGGGTCAAGTTCCTTATCAGAGAGTAGCTCTCTTGGTAACTCCATGTAGCACTTTGATATGTGAAAATATTACAAATAGCAACTGGGCAATTAGAATCCTGAACCTGCTAGAACTGTAACAGATGTTTAAGTAACAATTCCAAAATAGTTTCAGTTTCTCCAAGTGGACAGACTGTTGTTTAAAGGACCAGGCCCCAGCAGAAAGGAAGCGATTAGAAATGACAAGGAACTGAAGAGAAGTCCAATTATTTACTATTTAAAATGTGAAGGACTAGGGGAGTTCGGGAACAGCCTGCAGATACAGCTGGGGAAGTACTGACTAGTGCAAAAAGGAGTTTAATCACAAATCTCTGCTTGATGGAGTTTTTTTAGGCAAGGGTTTTAATCAGTTTCCATTCAAATTTATATTTCTACAGCTTTTCTCAACAGTAAACCTATCAAATATATGTGCGAATAATTGTACTTTCCAGCCATCTATTAACAAAGTCTTCCAAATATCCCAGAGAGATAAACATTGTTTTGCAAAGGGAGGTTTGCAAAGGCTTGTCCTTTGTACTCCTTAGGGAAAAGCTACCTGTATCTCTTCCTGGATCTGTGACCAAGTCATCTTACTTCATCAGTCTAGACCAGCACTGCCTAGTAGAAACATAATGTGAATTACAAATGCAAGGCACGTATGTCATTTTAAAATTTTTAGTAGTCACATTTTTAAAAAAGAAAAAGAAACAGGTGAAATTAATTTTAATAGTATATACTATTAAACCTAATATATCCATAGTATTATTTCAACATGAAATCAATATAAATATTATTAATGAGATATTTTATATTTTGGGGGTGTGGCTATGAGTGTGTATGTATACTGCCTTCAAACTATCGTGTGTATTTTATACTTACAGCACAGCTCAATTCCAACTGGCTACATTTCAAGGCTCATCAACCACATGTGGCCAGTAACTACCTTATTGGACAGGAGAGGTCTAGACAGTGATGGTTTCTGCTATTAGACAAGGTGTTCATATTTTGCATGTTACCTCCACAATGACTCTACCTGTTGCATGTTTCACATTGAACTGACCATTTCCTGTCATCCTGGGAAAAGTGATCCAAGAGTACCTGAAACTGCAGTTGTCATTACAAGCTCACTGCCAAAGCTGAATTAAATAAACATTGCTTGCCTTTTGAAACTTTCCCATTTCTAATTATCTTCCTTCTTTTGGGTCCTCATTCACAGTCAGTTTTAGTCTCTTTCATTCTTCCATCTCCTACATGCCAACACTCTGATGGGCCCTCTGCCTCACACGTAGACCATTGAAATAGTGATCTAATGCCCAGGTACTCAAATGCAGGCATGCTTCCTCCTGGGAACATAGTCCAATTGACTGGGCATATGAGACTCCCCACCATGGCTCATTCATTCAGCAAATATTCATTGAGTGTCCACTATGTGCCAAATGCTGTGCTTGGCCCCAAGGATGATTAACATTATATAAAACTGGCATGGTAAATCTTCCAAGAGAGTCAGTTTCACTCAGTGATAAGTAATTTAAAATTTTATTTTAACAGGTGCAAAAATGTGTCATGGAGTAGAATATAAAATCTGCATACATTTTAAAATAAAACAAGAGGCCTCATATAAATGTCTAGGCTTGACACACATGGCTTAGGGCTATGCCCCTCAGAGTCCCTAGAGGGTGCGTGTTCCCAGTTCCTCTGCTTCAGGAAACAACTTTGATCAAAAGAGCTAAGAATGCAAATGGCTACTCCCGCTCCTCCATTTTCTTTCGCTGACTCAAACAACAGACTGTCAGAATGACCTTGTCACAGCCTCATTTCATAATCACTCTGTGTTTAACTAAAAGGTTCTTCGTCTCCAGGAGGTTCTAGTTTTAAAGAGACAAAACTAATACTCCAAAATTACATTCTAGACTGGCTAATGCTAACTAATAATGCCCATGTACGGTAGGTTCTCTAAAAAATGCTGGGCCTGCTGATGGTGTAGAGAAAGAATTGCAGTTTTGATCAGAAAAGAGAGGTGATTTTATGGAATGAAGAAACCCAAGAATGCTCTGTGGAGGAAGCAGAGCTTAAGGAAGTTGTGAAGAAAGGTCAGGAATTTAGCTATATGGGGAGTAGAGAGAGTGTTTGGGGCTGGGGGGAATCAATAATGACTGACTCCAGCCAGGTCACCCTCATGACCTCCGGGACTTTGCTCACTCATTCCTGGGCCCTGGAATTTTTCCCCAACCTGGACAGATACTTCAAGGCAAGACTCCTGTCCTACCTTTTAGGGGAAGTCCTCCCTGATGCTTGCAGTTAATTTCAGTAAGAATTAGCGTCTTCTCAATCTTAATATCCTGAGATGTAAGCAACAGACTTGGAAACAACCTTTTGCAAGATTGGAGAATAACGACTTCTTCTGGTGCTGTGATCTGTGGGCAGATTGGCTGAACTACTTTCCAACCAGCTTTTGTCCAAACTTCCCTGCATTGTGTGGTGCAGCATCATGCCCATGATGACGCTGCTAAGGAAATACTGTCTCTTCCTTCTCCAAATTACAGTTGCCCTCAGGCTGCCTCTAATGCTTGCAGGTTAGAGACAAGAGTGCAGCCCGCATACCATTTTTAAATATTTAAAAATTATTAATCAAACTTAACAAAACATTAATTAAAATCTCTATCTTCTTATCTTGAAGAAATATACCAGGTTTGAACCTTTTACTCCTGAGAGTTCTTTGTAAAAACATAGCCTTGCAGGACAACCCAGCCCCTAAATCTCACCCTGGCCCACTCTCCTTCTCACGCTTGTCCCTGCTCCCCACCCAGAGAGGGGTCTTTATATCCAAGTGCTTTCTACATCCAATCTCCATACACAATTGTCCCTCAGCCACCCCACGGGTGAACAGGAAGCATTGTCCACCTTGATGGACAGTGGCCAAAAGAAAGAGGCCCACACAGACCTTAGAAGTGGCTCTAGAAAATTCCAGGGGCCCATGATGAGGGTGGTAGTGTCACCTGTGGATATGTCTTTTCAACCCAAGAAGGACATAGACTCCTCACTCTATGGGAGTGAGCCGTCATGGAAGGGATTAGGTGGGATCCCTATAGCACAGGACGCAAGGTAGTGGCCCCCTCATGCCTGGGTTTTATCTTTACACAATTTTGCATAGTTTATTATACAGTTTTATTCCGTTTCCTGCGTTTACATCCCCCAGGGCAGACTTGGCTTTTTTGTATTCCTCCTAGCACCTATGATGTGATTCACTGAGGGACTGATGCATTGATTGACATATCATTGTTCTCTCAAACAATCTGCTATGTGGCCTGGAATTATGGCAATCTCCTAGTTGGCTTTGTGAAGATGATCCTTCCCTGACTCCTTCCGACTAATTCATTATCCTCATGCCATCTCTCTATTTCCATATCCGGTCCCTGCCCACAGCTTCCCTCCCCCCGACTTTCCTCATTCAGGTATTATGGTTTAGGAGGTATTGTTTCTGTGCTAATCCATCAGCTCATAAGGTTAAGTAATGGTTACATCAACAACAATAAGACCTAGGTGTATCATTCTTTTTCATTTCCTTGAATGCTTTCACATCAATTATTTCTATATATCCTCACAACAGTCCTAAGAGGTAGAGAGTACTCCTGTTAGCCCTGTCTGCAAGTATGAGAGGATAAAACATTTCCTCAGGCCCACAGTATTAATGAATGGAAGAGCCAGAATTGAAGCCCTGGTATTCTGTCCTCTAGACTTAAGTGTTCTCTCCTCTCAACCAAGTGATGTCTCAAGATACTACATTAGCTTCTGGAGCCAGCTAATAATGCTCTTGTGTGGTAGATAATTCAATACATTTCCAAAGTTATGAGTTAGAAAGAATATAAAATGTAGCTATAACTGGCTCAATGGACCAGTGATTGTGCCACTACTGAAAGTCCAAATGAACAGCTATTTCTGAACACACCAATAGTGATAGGTGCTCCAGGGAACAGGTGGTGGCTGCATACATGAGTATATTTTTGTGCATGTGCTCTGTGTGTGTTCAGCCTTTGGGGGAATCTAACCTTTGTTCCAGAATGGAGTACCTGAGCACTACGTTTTTTCTTTTTCCTGAGTATGTTCAAAGAGATATTCAGTGTTCCATCCATTTGAAATGTGCATTATATTCATAAATATTTATACCAACTTAATTAGAAAGTTCTAATTGCATTTTGATTTCTAATTTCAGTAAGAATTATCTTTGTCCCAATCTTAATATCCTGAAGTGTAAGTAATAGACATGTAGCAATCTTTTGCAAGATCAGAGAGTAATGACTTCCTCCTGTGCTGTAATATGTAGGCAGATTGGCTTAATTACTTCAAAACCAGCTCCTGCAACCTTCTCTGCACTTTGTGATGTAGTAACTTGCCTGAGGTGATATGTCTCTTTCTCCACTTACAGTCTTCTTTCCTCAAGATAACCACAAAGACCACACTATGAGATCAATCTTCCAGAAGATTGCTCCAGTTGGGCCATCTTCCTGAACCATAACCTCTCAGAAGATGGTTGGGAATGATTTACTCCAGAGTAAGACAAAAAAAAAAATGTATTCATTCTAGAAGCGCAGGACTTTTCCCAAGATGTAAAGGAATCTCATTTGAACACAGAGGGTAAGGTGGAGGATACTTCTAGAGAAAGAATAGTATGGAACAAGTGAAAATAAGGAGGCAGAAAATCACTAGGTATTCTTGGCACTGAGTAGTCTGGGGACTAGAGATACTATTAATACTGCTGGTGTAAGATGCGGTGAGAGCTGGTGCAGGAAACACAGGCCAGGTGGGTTGGGCCAGCAGTGGTGAGCAGGAAGGACAGGGCAGGTGGCAGCACTAGCTCAAATGTCAAAAGTAGCATTCAAATTTCAACCAATAGAAGGTAACTCAATTCAGGGAAGAGAAATCTGCCAAGAGTGGGAAAGATAGGTTGGAAGGGAGAGGATAGACACAGAGACATACTAAGGAGACTTATAACAGCCCTTTGCACCATGATGGACGACACTGCTGCAGCGGCCATGTGCTGAGAGAGAAAGGGGTGCGTATGACAGAGGGAGAAAAAAGCTGTCACATGGAAGACGTGTAGGACCTACTTTGGATGGCTCCAGAGGACAAAATGAGACCAGTGAATGGAAGTGACATGAAGGAATGTCACGTGGCTTCCATGTGAAGACAACTTCAGGAGTAATTAGTTATGATGGTGCGTGCCCCACGCTGTTAGGGCCTCGGGCACAGACAGGGTTCCAAGGCTTGTCTATGTTTGTCAAAAGCTTGCCAGTGCATGAGGCAACATTATATGCACTTTATATGAACTTTAGAGTATTTTGTCACATTTTCCCCTTTATGATTCTGAGAATTTCCAGGGTTTGTTACTAAATAGATAAACAGATGGTGGGTGGAGACAGGAAACTAGGGAGCTCTCACTTATGCAGAACCTCCATGGTGCTGAGCACTCTGCACACAGTACGTTATCAGAAAAGGAACAAATGGAAACAAGAACATCCATCGTTTGAAAATCACTTAGCATTACTGTTTGCTTTTCTGATGCCCAAAAAAGATCCTCAGTTCCCCTGAATATGCCCCTACAAGGGTCCTGGTTGTATCACATGCTCCATGATGAAGAAGGTGGCAGGGACGGTAACTGGAGCAGGTTTGGGGTGGAACCTAGAAAAGCAGAACCAAAATGTCATTGGACATTTTGCCTAGAAGATGACCTTAATAGAAAGGAGAAATAATAAAATGAAGGTAAGAGGAAATCAATAGAAATGAAACACTCATTATTTCAAAAAACATTAAGTTTTTATCAAGCTCTTAAATGAATCAGGTACTATGCTAGGCACGTTAAATGAATAATTCCATTTGCTCCTCACAAACTGCTACAAGGGGGGCTATGACATAATATCCACTTTTCAGATATATTTTTTCCTTTGTATTTATTTTATTTTATTTTTAACATTTTATTTTTTTACTTTTTTCCCCCTCCCACTGGTAAGTACTAGTCCATTGTCCATGTCCATGAGTTTCTGTCTGTTCGTCCTGTTCATTTGTTGCTTTTAGGTTTATATCCCATATATATGTAATATCATGTGATTTTCAACCTTTCCTGTCTGGTTTATTTCTCTTACTATGATTATTTCAGGGTCCATCCATGTTGTTACAAATGGCAGTATTTCATCTCTTCTTAGCCTGAATAGTATTCCA
>CM053515.1:59528427-59651213 GCA_028627145.1 Eidolon dupreanum
GTCAAAAATTATTTGCCATATAAATATGGGTTTACTTCTGGACTCTCAATTCTGTTCCACTGGTTCGTGTGTCTGTTTTACTGCCAATACCATGCCGTTTTGATTATTGTTGCTTTGTAGTATAATTAGAAGTCGGGCAGAGTAATGCCTCCAGCCTCATTTTTCTCAGGATGGTTTTGGCAATTCGGGTTTTTTTGTGCTTCCATACAAATCTGATGATTTTTTGTTCTATTTCTTTAAAAAATGCCAATGAGATTTTGATGAGGATTGCATTAAATCTGTATAATGCTTTAAGTAATATGGTCATTTTAACTATGCTGCTGATTCTTCCAACCCAAGAACATGGAATATCTTTCCATTTCTTTGTATCTTCTTCGATATCTTTTAACAGGGGCTTATAGTTTTCATTATATAGGTCCTTCACATATTTCGTTAGATTTATTCCTAGATATTTTAATCTTTTTGTTGCAATTGTGAAAGGAATTATTTTTTCCACTTCTTTTTCTGACACTTCATTATTAGAGTATAGGAACGCTATGGATTTTTGAACCTTGATTTTGTATCCAGAAAGTTTACTGTATTCGTTCATTGTTTCTGGTGGTGTTCTTGTGGAGTCTTCAGGGTTTTCTATCTAGAGAATTATGTCATCTGCAAATAGTGACAGTTTGACTTCTTCGTTTCCTATTTGGATGTCTTTTATATCTTTCTCTTGCCTGATTATACTCTCTCTAAGAACTCCAATGTTATATTAAATAACAATAGTGATAGTGGACAGCCTTGCCTTGTTCCTGATCTTAGAGGAAAGCTTTTAGTTTTTCACCATAAAGCATAATGTTGGCTGAGGGGTTTTCACATATGGCCTTTATTATATTAAGATACTCTGCTCCTATACTGATTTTGTTAAGTGTTTTGATCATAAATGGGTGCTATATCTTGTCAAAGGCTTTTTCCGCATCTATTGATATGATCTTATGATTCTTATTTTTTAATGTTTATGTGGTGTATCACATTAATTGATTTGCGTATGTTGAACCATCCCCATGTCTCTGGGATGAAGCCTCCTTGATTGTGGTGTACTCTTTTTAATATGTTGCTGTATTCAGTTTCCTAGTATCTTATTTAGGATTTTTGCATCTGGGTTCATGAGAGATATTGGTCTATAGTTTTCTTTTTCTGTGTTATCTTTACCAGGTTTTGTATCAGGGTAATATTGGCCTCATAAAATGAGTTGGGAAGTATTGCCTCCTCTTTGACTTTTTGAAAGAGTTTGAGGAAAATAAGTATTAAATCTTCTTTGAATGTTTGGTAGAATTCACTGGTGAAGCCGTCAGCTCCTGGACTTTTACTTTTTGTTAGGTTTTTGATGATTGTTTCAATTTCCATACTACTGATTGGTCTATTTAGATTTTCCAGTTCTTGATTCAGTCTAGGAAGGTTGTATTTTTCTAAGTACTGGTCCATTTCTTCTAGGTTATTGAATTTGGTGTTATATACTTTTTCATAATGTTCTTGTATGATCATTTGTATTTCTGCAGTGTCTGTAGTAATTTCCCCTCTTTCATCCCTGATTTTGTTTATTTGTGTCCTTTCTCTTTTTTCTTTAGTGAGTCTAGCCAGGGGTTTGTCAATTTTATTAACCTTCTCAAAGAGCCAGCACTTTGTTGCATTTATTTTTTCTATCATTTTGTTTTGTTTTGTTTTCAATTTCATTTATTTCTGCTCTAATTATGATTATTTCTTTCCTTCTGCTGACTGTAGGCTTCATTTGTTCTTCCTTTTCTAGTTTTTTAAGATTAAGCATTAGATTGTTTATTTGGACTCATTCTTATTTTGGAGGTAGGCCTGTAATGATATGAACTTTCCTCTTATGACCATTTTTGCCATGTCCCAAAGGTTTTGATATGTTGTACTATCATTATCATCTGTTCCTATGTATCTTTTAACTCTCTTTTTATTTCTTCTCTGACCCAGTTATTCTTCAGTAGTATGTTGTTTAATCTCCATGTATTTGTGGTTCTTTCCACTTTCTTTTTACAGTTGATCTCTAGTTTTAAAGCATTATGATCATAGAATATGGTTGGTATGATTTCAACCCTCTTATATTTGTTGTGGCTATCTCTGTGTCCTAGTATGTGGTCAACCCTTGAGAATGTTCCATGTGCACTAGAGAAGAATATATAAGCAGCAATTTTGGGATGAAAAGCTCTGTAAATGTCAATTATGTCCAGTTGATCTAATGTATCATTTAAGGATGTTATTTCCTTATTGATTTTCTGTTTGGGTCATCTGTCCATATCTGACAGTGAGGTATTAAGGTCCCCTACTATGATAGTGTTTTGATCTGTTTCTCTCTTCAGTTCTGTTAGTAATTGCTTTACATATTTTGGGGTTCCCTGATTGGGGGCTTAGATTTTAATAAGTGTTGTCTTCTTTGTGCATGATTTCCTTTATTATTATGAAGTGTCCCTCAGTATCTTTCTTTACCTTTTTTATTTTGAAGTCCATTTCATCTGATATTAGTACTGCTACTCCCGCTTTTCTATGAATGCCATTTGCTCGAAATATCATTTTCTACCTTTCACTCTGAGTCTCTATTTGTCTTTGGAACTGAGATGTGCCTCCTGAAGGCAGAATATGGTTGGGTTTTGATCCATTCTGTAACCCTGTTTCTTTTTATTGGTGAGTTCAGTCCATTTACATATAGGGTCATTATTGAAATATGAGGTCTTCTTACAGCCATTTTATCTTTTGCTTTCTGGTAGCTCATTTTTTCCATTGCTTCCTTGTCCTTGTGTTTCTGTTTTCTTTATGTTGGTTGGTTTTTGTGGGGTTTCCCTCTGGTCCTTCTTGTTTTATGTTATATACTTCAGTTCTGAATTTTTGGCATGTGGTTGCCATTATGGATATGTAAAAGATACACACACACACACACACACACACACACAACACACACCACACACACACACACACACACACACATACGGTATTCCCTTTTACTCTGTGTGTACCTTATCTCCATTTGTGAATTTAGATCTTTGAGTCCTCCCTTTATCAGTCATCGTCTCATTTTGTCCCTATGTATGCTGAACATTCATTATTATCTTTCTACAGTAAATATCTTCTTATTTTAAGCTTAGAATGTCCTGTTCCTAGTAAGGGTTGCACTCCTCTGCTTTTATCAGCCTGCTAGTCACCTTGCTCCTAATTATGTTGGGTTTTGTTTTTTTTGTTTGTTTGTTTGTTTTTTTGTCATTTTGTTTTAGTTGAGCTGATTCCTTACAGTATTTCCTGTAGTGCAGGCCTTGTAGTGGAGAATCCTCTCAATTTTTGTATGTCTGGAAAGGTCTTTCTTTCTCCTTCATATCTAAAGAAGAGCTTAGCTGGGTACATTATTTTTGGCTGGTAGTTCTTTTTATTTAATAATTTGAATATGTGATTCCACTCCTTTCTGGCTTGAAGGCTTGTGCTGAGAAGTCCAATGATAATCTAATGGGTCTTCCTTTATAGGTTACTGTCTTCTTTCCCCTGGCTGCCCTGAGAATTCTGTCTTTGTCATTGATTTTTTATAATTTTACTTTAATGTGTCTTGGTGAAGACCTTTTTGGATTGAGATAATTGGGGTGTTCTGTTGACTTCTTGAATTCTAAGCTCCAGCTCATTCCTTAGATTTGGGAAACTCTCATCAACTATTTGTCTGAAAATACTTTCTAATCCTTGCTCCTTTTCCTCCCCTTTGAGAATTCCCATTATTCTTGTGTTTCTTCTCCTGATGGTATCAGCTAGTTCTTGTATTTCTCTTCCATTATTTTTCATTCTTTGGTTTCTCTCTTCTTCCTTCTGATTTATTTCTAGATTTCTGTCTAAGATATCACTGATCTTTTCCTCCATTTGGTTGACTCTATTTCCCAAGCTTGTTATTTCATTTTTCACCTCTTGCAGTGTGTTCTTTATCTCCAGAAGGTCTATTCAGTTTTTTTGAGGGTTTCAATCTCCTTGCTAAAGAACTCATTTTGCTCATCTAGTTGTCTTTTCAGTTCCTGAAATTGTTGATATGATTCCTTTCAGATCTCAATGGGTTTCTTTAGAAGTATCATCCTTTATGCTCGGTCATTTAAGTCACATATTTCTATGTCTGTAAGATTATTTTCTGGAGATTTTCCTCTTTCTTTCTGAGCTGCCTTGTCACTTGGTTATTCATGGTGTTTAATAAACTATTTCTCCGCCTGGGCATTAATGGAAATGTATTCTACTTTTTTTCCAGAAAGAGGATTTATTATATAAACATCTCTCTTTAGCCTACTGCAAAGAAAATGCTTTTCTTTTGGTTTCCAGTAGGTGGCATCTAAGCCTCTTGTCTCTCTGCTTTATATAAAGTCTTAATGATGTCTTTTTATTCCTTATAGATGTTTAATCATGCTTGCTACTCTCAGTCTCAGTTCCTGTCAGTGTTAGTGACAGTTTCGGTAGCCTTTGCTCAGATTTTCCTGGGGCTTCACAGTTTCCATCTTGGAGAATATGAGGGGAGGGGCCCTTTGGGTTAGGGGATGGAGTCTGTGGCTCAGCCTCGGTTTTGCAACTGCGGCCAATAAAAATCAACTGTTATTTCTCTGCCGTCCCCACTTTTCTGCTGTCCCCATTTCTCTGCTGTCCCCGTTTCTCTGCTTTCTGCCCTGATGACTGGACCCTGCCACCAGCCACATGGAGCTCACAGTACTCCCAGAAAGAGCTGTTCAGAGAATGCACCTCTCCCCTCCCCCTCCTCCTACAGGGAGCTCTGGTGGCTATGAGAGGCAGCTTCTTTGTTTCTTCCAGTCCACCGCTTGACACCTGAGGTTCTGATATATGGTAGCTCTTATGCATAGATCCCATGCTCAGACGTGCTGGTATGCAGTTTGGGTGTTTTTTGTTGAGTTTTAGATGTTCAGCTTATTGTTTCAAGGGGAGAGATCTAAGGACATCTCTCACTTTGCCATGTTTAATCCAATCTCCTCTTACAGATATAGTAACTAAGATTCAGAGTTTAGAAAATCACTCAAGGTCATGCAACTTGCAAATCATGAAAAATCCATTATTTCCAACTCAAATGAGACAACCCCTGAGAACCCAAATGGAATCTGGATAGGGACACCAAATTTAGCACTTGACTCTTAATTCAGTTGCGAAGAGTAGTATTCATGATCATAACAGCCTGATGGCTCCAGGCCACTCCATGCTGGTGGTGAGAGGCCTTACCTGGGTGACCTAGGGAACTGCCCCCTTTCTGATCTGAACATTGCCCTGCTCCTATAATAGCAGTCACATCAGTAGAGAAGTGGTTCATTTGATATCAGATTAAAACGCAGATTCTCCAGAAGAGGTAATGCAATCCACATGAATGAACTGTCCAACCTGAGTTAGTGGATTCCTAGTATGATTATCTGAAGAAAACCATGAGCACAGAACTGAGACTCAGTTTTAAAATGGAGATTGGAGGAGAAGGAAGAGGAACATTACCATTGATAGGTTTATATTCCTGGGAGCCTTCCCTGAAACCTCTTGTCTGGGGAGGGGCCCACCTCTATGCTCCCATGGTGATAAGTACTCCCCTATCCCAGCATCTTTACACCATATGATAATATATTATCCACTACATTACAATACTGCCTAGAAGAGATCTTAATAGAAAGGAGAAATAATAAAACAAAGGTAAGAGGGAACTAACAGAAATGAAACCTCCATTACAGATAAGCTACTGAGACTTCAGCAGGAGAGCTAAAGAGAGTAAAGGCGGGGTCTATGTTGCTCATAGCCATACACCCAGAATTTTAGGCCTGTAAATGCTCAGAAATTATTTGACAAATGGATACAGGAATGAATATACGCAGATGCTGACCTGTTGACCTCAGGGCTCTGCCTCAGGATAGCCTGTTAAGCATCTCTTGCTGGGATATTTGTATATTTGTGTTGCTTCCATATCAATCATCAAATATGTATAGATTTTTGTAATGCCTGTGTCCATTTATCAACAACCTCTCCTTCCTTCTAGCCTCTTCTAGAAGAGTTCTGCCTTATAGGAAGAAAAATTTACAGCAGAACTATCTGACCTCTTAGTAGACATGTCCTAGCTACTATAGCTGGGTGTAGTAAAAAAGTACTGTCTGTAGAGTCAAAAGACCTGAATTTGAATCCTATTAATACTACTACACATTAGTATTCTCTCTCTGAGCCTCAGTTCTCATCCATAAATTAAAATCATAATAGGACTGTGGTGAGAATTATATGAAATTACTTGTATAAAGCATCTGGAAGCTGGTAGGTACCCCATAAATGTTAATTCCCTCCTTTCTTCCTACTGAGTAAAAAAGTCAATTAACAAAAGAATTATCTCACCAAAACTCAGAGCTCTCAGTCTGGGAAGGTCTAAGAGGTTAGAACCCAGTCCCATCACTTTATAGATGAGAAAGAGATGCAGAGAAAAGCACCAGCTAGGCCATCATTGCACTAGTGATCGTCAAAGCCAGTAGACCAGTTTCCATTACCACACCATTGCTGCCCAATTTCTCCCTTTATGCTACACTTGGAATTGCCACTTAGAGAAGCTGCACTCCCAGCTTTCACAAATGGCTCCTTCCATGTTCCCAGGGGTATTTGCCCCATGTTAACGCCAGCCTCCCAGCAGTCAGCTTGGGCTGCCTTCCTCACCCTATCACTGCCTAATTGATTTCAAGAGGCAAACCAGGCATGCAGTTTCCAGAAGCTGGATCGATCGTGCTGTGCTTTTGCTCTGTTAGCCCTTCAGCTGACAAAGAGGTTTATAAGCCTCTGTATGTGTAAAGCTGCCTGGGATAGGCAGGGATGGTTTGAAAAGTGGCATTTTCAGGCAGATTAACAGGTGATAGATTTTCTGGGACATGCTGAGTAAAAAGCACTGGCTGTCACCAGGCTCAGAAGCATCTATCATGTGACAAGATTTTTTCCATGCCAGCGCAGAGTGTATTTCATGGAATCCTTACCCATTTGGTCCAGTCCCTTCTTTTCAGATATGAGAAACTGAGATCTAATGAGAGGAAGAGGCTTGCATAAGGTCACATAGAAAAGTGAGTGATAGAATAGCAGAGGCAGATTTAAGCACAAACCGGCTCTCACTTGGGCTGTATTAAAATCTCCAATCCACCATTTCTCCCAGTAATTCTTTTGGACTTTGCTTTATACCTGATGAACTTATGTTATACATATTTAGGTAAGTTTTAACTTTATGGTAATTTTATAGAGACTTTCTTGATTCTTAATGTTGGACATAGGACATTAGATACTCCTAATTCTTGCCTTAATTTGTTTGATGTTAACATAGTTATTTCCTGCTTAGAATATCTTCTTCTGTCCTTTCACTTTCAAACTTTCTGTGCCCTTATGTTTTATGGGTCTTTTATTATGAGCATTTAGCTGAATATTTTGTTGCCATTTTTAAAATATAATCTTATTATCCTTGTTTTTTAACCAGTGAATTTAGTCTCTTTACATTTATTGACATATTTTGATTTATTTATACCTTATTTTCCTAAAACATTTATTATGTATTTTTTGTTTTTACAAATGAATGTAATACAGCACAGGGCAAATTTCCCCAAGTCAGGGCGAGACCAAGCCCTGCACCGAGAGAGGAAGAGGGTCTTTTGACAGAGAGTGAAGAAAGAATTCAACACACATGCCAAAGTTAGAGTCAAAAGGAAATCTTATTAGAACAGGGATAACACTCTACACAGACAGAGTGTGGTCTTCTCTCAGAGAAAGAGAGTGAGAAGGACCCCAAATGTTCAGGGAATTCAGTTTATATATCATTCTTTAGTTCCCATTTCCTTTGATGATGACATACAGTGAGGAGGGGGAAGGGGACGAGTATGTAGCCTGTTGGCCTTCCCAGCCTTTAATCCACAGGTTTCCTGTGGTTTTAGCCATAGGGAATGAGTGATTTTATTTGTGTAGGGTGCCACTCTGTTGTTCCTGTTTTCCCTTCACAGGTGTGGGTAGTGAGTTGTTAGCAATCCCAGAAGAAATCTTTCTTTGTTCTGCAGGTGTCCTCCTGGCCTGGCAGCAGGGCTGATCAGCATATTGTAGTCTCTTGATTAACATTTTAATTCTCTTGCCTCCTTCGTACACTAAATGTATGTAACATATATAGAAATAATGGGGCATAGAAATGATTTGAAACATTTGACTCTAACACCTATTTTGTGAACTAGAACATTATTAAGCCATGAAAACCCTCCCCGTTTCCCTCCTACCATGCTTGGTATATCTTCCTAAACAGCAGATTGTTTATTTTTGCTGCTTTTTCACCTCTATACAAATGGTGTCATACTGCATATAGTTTTTATGGTTAATTTAACATTTTTGCTCAACATTTTTGCTGAGATTCATCCATGTTATTGTACGTAGCTCTAGTTCATTTTTACTGCTGCATATAGTTTGATGTGTAAATACTCCATAATTTATTCATCCATTCTCTACTTATCATCACTTGGATGGTTTCCAATTTTTGCCATTATGAACTTTCTTGTGTGTATGATTCCTGGGGCCCAAGCACAAGAGTTTCTCTTGGGCATATATCTTAAAGTGCAATTCACTTGGGTTTGCACATGTTCAACTTTATAAGATAATGTTTATAAGATCATTGTTTTCCAAAGTGGGCATACCAATTCACACACTCACCAGCAATAAATACGAGTTTCTATTGTTCTATGTCCTTGCCAACACTTGGTGTTGTCAGACTTCTTTCTTTTTGCCTGTCTAATAAATGTAAAATGCTGTCTTGTGTGGTCTTAATTTGCATTTCCCTGAGAAAGGAATCAATTGTTTTGAACAAGAGAAAGTGATCAGATGTGTAGAACATTGCTTCCAGCTGTAATGACTTAATGGGTTACCCTTCTTCAGGTATCTGCATTTTAGTATGGGGCAATGTCTTGACTCAAAGGAATGAATCTTAAGTAGTGTACAATCAGCCCTATCACATGCATGTGAAAGAGTGGATGATTTGGGGAGGAGTAGGTTCACAGCAATCCTACAACTAGGGTGACTGATCAACTTGGTTTGCCTGGAACTGAGAAGTTTCCTTGGAGGCAGGATTTTTCATTTTATTCTATGTTATTTCATTATTTCATTTCATTTTATCTTATTTGTATGTGTGGAGGATGCGGGGGGGGGGCGGGATTTTCATTTTAAAACCAGGAAAATTCCAGCCAACCAAGACAGCTTGGTTACCTATCCACACTGCACACATAGATGCTCTCCTACCCAGTTAGTTCTAAAACACTTTATTTCATGCAAGGAGCTGAATTCTCATGCACACACACACTCCATAACAGCTCTGGCATCTATGTGCCATTTTATAGGCTGCCATCTGAAGCCACCTTATCACCTGAAAATATTGATTGCTCCAAGACACATGCTGTTTGTAGATAAGGTGGGTGAAAAATTTTATTTCTCACTTTTAAAGAAAAATCTGGATCACATTGCATTTTTTGTCAATGCATTCTTCAGGAGCTGTTTTTCCAAAAGTCCCTATTTCCCCAGGCTAGGGAAATGTGATGTCTCAAAAAGACATCTCAAGTATGATACAGGGTCCAGGGCCAGTCTGCTGAGAGAATCAACCACATGCTATGAGCCACTTTATGTGGACACGAAGTCCGAGCTCTGCCTCTCACACAAGTCCCGAGTACCTGAAAACACTGCCCAGGAGCTCCTGATGGTGCCTGCGTCTAAAAGCAGACTTTTCAGGCTCTCTTCAGAGGCTGGGTTTCAGGGAGCGAAAGCCACAGGAAACCCCGTTGTCGATTCTTCTCCTTTGCAGCAAATTACAGCAGCACCAGCCAACACTTGTGTCAGTGGATTCTCACCTTGCAAATAAGCGTGGACTAGCATTTGGCAGGAGCTCATGGCTACAGCTGCGCTGGCTGCAAAAATATGTTAATACTTCCCTTCATTTGTAAATAGTATAACACAATAAGTGGTAAAAATAATAATAATAACTAATTAGTAATGTGAATTCTAGTATGTGTAGTTTATATCAGACACTGTACATGCCATATTATTCCAAGATATGTTTTTGGTTTGGACAGAGCACAGAATGGGATGGGTGGAGAGCACCACAGGTATACTTTTTGTTTCAGGGCTTGTGATGTTGCCTTCACGTACTAAGCCCTTGAGTAACAAAGTGCCTCTAAGCTGAGCCAAACAGAACCTATTCTGTAAATGCCTCTTTATGCCCTGCAGAAGTTGTCCTTCAGGTGTGTTTGAGAGCTTTACTTTATTTGGCCATATGTCTCTTGGTGAGAGATGGCCATTCCTATATGCAGCTGTGGAAAAGGAATCTGCTCAGAATCTCATTATATGGCCAGAGTGTATATCTCAGGAAATGGTGAGAGGATGCCTTTCTCTGTCTCCTGCATCCACAGCAACTGGACTCCAGACAGAGGAGCCTATCTGGCCTCCCCCAGGCTGACCGTTCCCTCCGGCCAGCCCAGCTTCACTGGATCTCCAGACAGGGAAAACCCTCACCTGTGAGCGACCACCATGTCCTCATCCTTTATTCTTTCTTCTTTCTTTCTTTCGTTGGCCTTAGTCTCACTTAGAAACTGGGCTCAAACCAATTGCTGCCTTACCAGCCAATACCATCATTGTGTGTGTCCCCCTTGTCACACACACCTCCTCAGAGGGGAAGTCAGACATCTGACGCAGGCGCCAAGCCCTGGTGACTAGCATCGACCAGTCACCAACCTTCTCATCCTTCATTCTCCTCTTCTTGGAAATAAAGTCACCCTGGGAGGCTTGCACTGGAAGCTTCCACACAGAGGATGCAGGAGCTGCCTTTATCTCAGATGCTGCTCTGTCAAAGTGAGATCGCCAAGTGTGGGAACAGCCAATGGCCCAGTCAGGGTGATCTGCGAGGCTGGGCTGCACTGCAACTGTAAGTGAGTGGGTGGAAATGAAATTAAAGGGATTAAAGTTCGTCTGGAGGGCGGCTACAGGCAAAGAAACAGAATCATTGCCCTTGACCAGCAGCTCAGACCCTCAGGCATTTCCAAACACTCTGTCTGTGTGACCGTGGGTAGTGAGTTTTCTCTTCTAATGTACTGAGGTTCTTTTTTGTTGGAAGGCCTGCCTTTTATGGTGGAACTATTCCCTTATTTCTTTTCTGTTGTTAAAATATAGCTTACAGATTGGAGTGGTGATGACAATAGTCAATATCTTAGTTTAGTTGAGTTTACCTTAGCTTAGCTTAGGTTAGTTTTTAATGTCCTTATTGGGCACAATAAGATACAAAGGGAAAAATCTCCATCAGTCCCCAAATTTTGTTTAAAAATTTTCCGTGCAATGCAGAATGCTGGCAACCATAGACCTTGAGGATTTGGGTGAAAGAGACCTGAAGTTGGCTTTACCCTGCTAAACCATTTTTAGGACAACAAAGGTATGCCAGGCACTATGCAAAGGCAGGGATGTCCTTGCAGGGGCAGGCCATGTCCAACTCCCTGAGAGATAGATCCTCACTGTGGAGAAGGGTGCACCCCCCTTTTAGACTCTCAGAGTCTAACATGAGAAGCCCTGGATTCAGCTAACCAACCACTTGGTGCCAAATCTGATTATGTGATCTGCAGCCTATCGATTTGGCCAGCACCAACGTCCAGTTTGCTTAGCACTCATTTTTCTCCCTTAAAATGGTTTACAAGCAGATCCCTGAAAACATGGTCAGCATGTCCATGCCACTGAGGCTATGCATGCTGACAAATGAGGGTTCTGGAGCTCAAAGGCTGGGGCAACCCCTGCACTAGAGAAAACTTATCAAAGTAAATACTCTTTGGAAAGTCTTTTTGGGGTCCCAAACAGGCCTTTAAGGTCCCAGCCAGCTGTCCCTGAAGACACCCATTTTCTTTCAGACTGCAGCAAAGTTCACTTGTGAACGTCGTTGAGAAGGAATTTGGATGACTGCCCTAAACTAGATGACACTGGAACTTAAACTGCTTTAAGCTAGTAAATTTTGGGTTCCCTGTTAGAACACTGTTTTCTTCACATGTGGGAAGGGCCAGCTGCCTCAGAATCACTGAGGTGTTTGTTAGAATTCGTATTCCCAGGCTCTCCCTCAGAATCTCCAGGGTAGGACTCAGGAATCAGTATTTTAAAAGCATGTCCATGGTTAGAAGGGAGGGGTGGGGATGGGTGAAAAAGATGAGGGGGAATAAGAGATATAAACTTTCAGTTTTAAAATAAATAAGTCACAGGGATGTAACATACAGCACAGGGAATATAATCAATGTATTGTAATAACTTTGTAGGGTGGCAGATAGGTACTAGACTTGTTGTGGTGTTCACATTATAAGGTAGATGTTGAATCACTATGTTGTACACTTATTGTATACAATATTGTATGTCAATATTGTACGCTTTAATTTAAAAAACATCACGCCTAAATTGATTTTTTTTTACACATTCTGTTCGAAAACAGCTGTCATGGAGATAGAAGACAGAAAATAAGTTTTCATAAGATGAGAGAAAATCTGTCTTTCTCTTTCTAGTCCCAGGAATCTTCCTTCTTTCTTATCTTTAAAAATATGTTTTGTTATTATTGTCAAGTTGTCACCAAAACAGATTTTCACCACAGGGTTATGCTCGGAGAGAGTCTGGAATAAACCCGGGTTGTCTTAGTCAGTTTGGGCTACTGTAACAAAATACCATAGGCTGGGTGGCTTAAACAAAAACATTTATTTCTCACAGTTTTGGAGGCCAGGAAGTCCAAGATTAAGGTGCCAGCCAGTTCCTGGTGAGAACACTTTTCCTGGTTTGCAGACATCCACCTTCTTGCTGTGTCCTCACACGTCAGAGAAAGAGAGATCATCTCTCTCTGTCTCTTCTTATAAGGGCACTAATCTCATCACAAGAGCCCCGCCCTCATAACCTAATTACCTTCCAAAGCCCCACCTTCTAGTGACAGCCTCCGGAGGTTCAAGTTTTAATGTGAATTTGTGATGGGGACACAAACATCCAGTCTGTAGCAGGGGTCTTTCCAGAGAGTCATGGTGAAGATCAAAAGGTTCTTGAGATTGGGCCCTCACTGGTCCCCTTTCCACTCCTGATATTCTGGGACTGGAAGGAGGGAAACGCAGAGAGTGGCCTGTTCATCCATCTGCCTGAAGTTCCCCGAGGTGGGCACTGGTACCCACAGGCCTCTGCTTCACACCGACATATTCAGTAGAGCATGAGCATCACCCATGTGGCCAGGTGGACCAACAGGCATTACTTGAATAGTGTCATGGTGAGAAAGCTTATGTGAGTTGAGAAATGAGGGTGCTAAACAGTCTCTTAGCCCTTCAAGGCTTGACTTAGCTCCTTAATCTGTGGTACCCTGGGGCCTCTTGGGAGACCATTTCCACAGTGTACAGAATGGTAGAGTGGGAAAAGAAAAATTTCTGGATTAAATTTCAGCTCAGATCACATCAATCAAGGAACTTTTTTGAACTTCAGATTTAATTGCAAAATTGAGATGTTAACACTCCACCAGCATAGAATTGGTGTGGGCCTTAAACAGGGTAGCACATGATAATTTCCTGGACTTCAGCTGGTGCCAGATCAAAGGCTGCTCAATAAACTTGTTCACCAAGACATTGTTCCCACGGCCTTCCATGGTCTTCATGGCCTACCCAACCTCCACTCTCCTACCTCATATTGTATTTTCTGCTCCCTCACACCTCAGTGTCCTGGAATGCTAGAAAAGTCAGAAAACCAAGCTAAATGTGGCCATATTAGTTCATGCTACTTGGCAACCTTACAACACTTCTCTTACTGATGTCATCAGCTCCCTAGGGGCCTGTGATCAGTCTCCTCATGTCTCAAATCCCACCCTGCACCCTTGAGTCAGCAGATGGCTCCTGTCAAATTCACTGAGAAGGCAGAATGTGAACCCTTCTTCCCCTCCTCCCCTTTTTCTCCCCATCTGCACTTGAGCCCTATTCCTGCTCCCTAACTAAACCCCTCCCAGTATTGCCACTGACTCCTTACCTTTCACCCATGAAGCCATGCAGTGCACCCCCAGACTAAACATTGCACACACCCCTCCTTCTCAGCACAAACATTTACACTTGGATTGCTGTAGTTTTTTTTTTTTAACATACTCCTTTGTTCCTGCTTTCTGGCTTTTTTTCCCATCTCAACACTGTCATTACTCATGAGTGACCTCATCATGTCAAATCCAGTGGTCTTTTCTCAGTTCTCTTCTAATGTGGTAAGAGCACAAGAGAAATCAAAGGAGGGGAGGGTGGGAGGGTACATTTCCTGAGCAACCATGATGTTAAAAGCACAAATCTGGGCACTAGTTAACTAGGACGAATGGAGTGTAAGGATTATACAATAGAGGCCTTGAAATGTCATGCTAAGGCGTTTGTGCTTAAGCTGGCCAGCAGTTGGAACACTGAACAGGAAGGGCGTTTGTATCAATGATCAGAGCCGGGTTTTGAGAAACTTCATCTGTGGCTGATGGTGGAGGGAGTGGAGAAGGAAGATACTCATGATTCCTGCTTTCAAGGAGCTTACAGGTAACTTGGAAGATAAACTAATGTGCATGAAACGAAGAATCGTACAAGGCATCAAGCAATCAAAAACTAAGTAGATATTAAGTGGTCTGGGACATCAGAGGAACAAGAGGGATGATGAAGACCAGACTGATCCAGAGAAGCTCTTAGCAGCAGTGGACAAACCTTGAAGAAGGGCAGGAGTTGGGCTGGTGCCGGACAGAAGGGAGAGCATCCTGGTAGCATAAGCAAGTCCAGTGAAGATGCGGCATTAGCCCATGCTGCTTCCCTCTGGAATGGTTGTAACTCAGCCTCTTCCCTTTGCAGTGCAATGGAGCAGGGGTTGGCAAATTTTAAGAACTAGGGAATAATATTTTGGGTTTTACAGGCCCTACAGTCTCTGTCCCAGCTACTCCACTTGGCCACTGAAGCAGGAAAGCAGCCACAGACAATACTTAAATGAGCAGGCATGGCTGTTCCAAGAATATTTTATTTATGAACACTAAAATTTATATTTCAAATACCATGAAATATTATTCTTTTCTTTAATTTTTCTTATAATTTAAAAATGTGAAGACCATTCTTAACTCACAAACCATATAAAAACAGGTGGTGAGCTGATTTAACCTGTGGGTTAGTGGGTTAGTGCCGTGGAGGGCTAATGTGAGGCCCTTTGAGACAGACGACATGGGTCCATGTATGACACTGGCATCCTCCTCACCAGATGTACAGCTAGGCGTGAGTTACTTGCCTCTCTGTGTCTCAGCTTCTTCATCTGCAAAGGAGATAAAGATAGTAGCATCTGTCTTCCCTGGTTGTGCTGAGTATTAAACGAGTAGGAAGTCTTGAACAGATGAAACCCAGCTGGAGGAACAACAGAGTTCAGAACATAAGTGGGTTGGAAAAAAACTTGAGGTTTTGAGTTGTGAGACTTAGGGTTTGGTTTAAGGTCTGCTACATGACCTTTGGAGGGCAACTTCTCTGAAGAGCACAGACAAATGTGGCCGTCTAATCCCAGACCCCATTCCATCTCATCCAGACAAAAGTGCAGCTTCCCACCTGGGACAGGCTTGCGTGTCTAACACCGCCCCCTCCCAAATTAAAGCTGGATCGTATCTCATCCTTCTTATTCCCTTCAGCGACTAACCTGGGCACTTCAAGTGATAGCCCAGGTCCTGAGAGCACAGCCCACAGTACCCGACATACTGCGGCCGCTGCCCACATATCACAGCCCTCAATTCCTACACTCCAGCTACAAAAACCTTCTCTCGGCTCCTCCAGTGTGCCCAGCTCATTCAGACCTCAGGGCCTGTGTCTGCTCTTGTCTCTGCACAGGCCACCCACCCTGAACTCTTCAGGTGGCTGCCTTACCCCACAGGTCACCTCATCAGAGTGTGAGCCTCCGTACTCCTGACATTTGGTTCCTTTATGCACATAATACATTTATGATTTTATATTTATTTGCTGGCAAATTTGTTTATAATCTGGCTCCCCGACTATACTTTAAGCTTCTCAAGGGCAGGGATCATGTCTGTTTTAATCACCACTGTATCCCCAGAATCTAGCACAAAGTTGGGAGTTCATGAACAATTCCATGGCTGAATGAATGGGGCCTGGGGGTAACTATATGGCTCCTTCTTCCCTATGTTCTTCACCCATGACCAAAGGTGCTACCTCAACAGAGGGCTGGCCTCCAAACTGACAGGTGATTTTGCTAACAACACGTGCAATCCTTATCAAGCTGAAATCTATATGATTTCAAATCTAAGCAGAATCAAGTTCAGGAAGCCTAGTTTAATAGGCAAAAGTAATAAAATAAAAATGCCATTAAAAATGCCCAAAACAATTGTCCACAGCATAACTACCAAAGATTGCCTGTCTCTGCATACCTCCTACTGTCATAACCCAATGCGGCTCCCCTCGTGACCACCCCAATGAAAACCTCCTTTTCACATCCAGTCCACATGCACTTTGTCTCTGTTGTATAGATCAGCTTAGCTTTTCTTCCAACAATAAAGACCCCTCTTTTATAAGAGAAGAAGATTGCATAAAAGAAGGGCCAAAAATTACTGCATTCTCTTTGGCCAGCCTGGGAAGGTACAAAAATCTGTCAATACTCCCACATTAAAAATGTTTGTCCTCTTGCATACAACTCACAGCAGACTTCAAATTGACTAATGGAGTCTCCTTGATAATTTCTAGGGAGACGTAAGTTTCATTGCTCAATTTGTTACTGGAAACTGTAGATGGGCTGCCTATGTGGCATACGGAGTTATAGTCTATTGTCCATGCTGAGAAAATTTTGGCTAAGAAACAGAAAGTGGGGTGTTTGTCTTTCCCACACATTTCAGCCAACTGAGGTTCTCTTTGGGTTCAGGGTTCAGGATCGAAAAAAGCTGTAGAAATATAAAAATGAGTACAGATATAAACTGGAGGCTAAGACTTGGCCACATTCCAAGTCACTCATGTAGATAGAATTGAATTCTGGGTCTGATGGTTTAAGCTATGCTATTTTCAATAAATTAGCTGCCATTATTAAATGCTGGAGACAATTTTTGTGCTTGATGTATGTGTTCATTCTTGAAAAACTGTGGCTTCCCTGCTCTGATGACACTTATCCATTCTTCTTCTGAGCTCATCAGAGTAGAAAGAAAAAAATGCAAAGGGCTGAAATGAGAATGGGACAGATCTGTTTTTTATTCTCATATCAACCCTGAGTGACTTTAACAAGGCAATTACCTTCCCTGAACCTTAACTTTTCAATTTGCAGTGGGATTAGCAATATCTGTCTCTTACTTGAGTCCCAGAAAGGCTGAGATGAAGTCGAATCCTCTTTCCAGAAACACCTTTACAAAAAAACTACTGCACGCAGAAAGCTGCAATTTCTCCATCTTCTGTGTTGTATTACACTTGACACTAGATTTTATCCGAAGAAGAGTTCATCAAAATAAAAGTAAAATGGCCACTAGCTGGCCATTTGTTAGAGGGTGTTTTGCTAAGATTTTCCTTCCGCACAGGAGATACCTTCAGAGCACAGCAAGGAATTGGGTGCCCAGCACGAGGGCCATGAGTCTGGCACTTGATCCAGACTGGGGGACGTGAATGATTATTATTGTGATTAGGAACGTCTTGATTATTTTAAGTGTTTTTCAGACCCCAGCGACTAGAGGAGTATAAAACCAACCAACACTCACATTTGTGGTACAAGTTATACCAGGAAATGTTTACTGATACCAGTTGGCAACAATTGAAGCCCTTTTTAAACAATGTCCCACCAAAAATAACCATATTTTAAATGCCCGACAGAATGACAAAGTACAAACTTCAGTTCTGCCACATGTGTCCAAGCTTTCCTCAGCTCAGCGTTCATCAGAGCCTGCAGCAACCAAAGCAGAAGTTCACCCCAAATCTGCCCCGGCCACTCATCCAGCAAGGAGTATTCCCCTGCAGTGACCGTCAGCTACCCCAACCTCAAGCAGAGCCTAATACAATAGAGTTAAAAACTATCCAGAGGGGTTGAGGGTGGGTGAGTTATATCAGCAAAACCTTGATCGGTGATGCCCACTGATACTCAGGAAAACGTGTCCCAGAGAAAATGCTGTCTTGTTCTCAGTGGGGTTATAATAATCTAAGGAGGCTGGGCCAAGGCATATAGTAAGAAACAGCACTATGACACAGTAAGGGACTGGGGTGGGTGTGCAATGTACAATGAATGCTAGCACATACAATAATGCATGCTGCTTTATTGCTGGGTGCTGAAATGCCAGTAACCTAAATGGAATACTTACTGATTGGGCCCGCTGCCACCTGGTGGCAGTCGTCCGCTAGAACTTCAATATTGGGCCCTGTGGCTGGTTGGGGCTTCTGGAACTACCATGGGGATTACCTGATTCGATGTCATTTGCCAGACTGGAAAGATTGACCAGGAAGCAGAGTACAGATTCAGGGACTCCCTCACTGTCTCCCTGCTTCTTGAGACAGGGTGTCTCTCTTTACCACATCCCAACCCGACCAAAGGTAAGAACTTTAACCCACTCTGAGAACTTTTTGGCCACCACCTTCTCTGGCCAGCCTACCTGGCTCCACTCAGGAAACCAGTGGATTTCCTCAAAGCCCCACTGACATGGATTTTGCCAGGTGAGGTGTATCTTACAGAAGATTTGGGGAGTGGTTAGAGAAATCAGAGAATTACAGCGTAGGACAAAGTTGTACTGTCTTTGAATGTACTCTCAGGTAACCACACTGTTCCTTGAAGCATTTTGAGCAGTCCCCACCACAGGAAATTTCTTATTGGCTGTGTCTTTATACAAGTCCTTGCTTTCACCATGAGACTCAGGGCCTTTCTCTCTCTTTTTTTCTTTCTCTCTCTCCCTCTCTCTCTCAATGTCTCATCTTTCTCTCTTTCTTGTTATCTGTATTGTTAATATCTATTTTTCCCTCACAGGGACCAACTTAGTATTTTTAACCCCATCCCCCAATTAAGCTTCTGGCCTGTCTTCTCTTATCCGAAAACACAGTAAGGTCTTCAGCCAAACCAGCCGCCACTCAGCAATTCAAAGCCTGCAGAAGCTTTGTAGTTCGGAGTTTGTTTTCTCTTGAACATATCCACCAAATAAAATTTTCAAGTAAGAATATTAGCCATCTGCCTCCACCCACATCCTCACCCTGCCCCTGAGCAGACTGAAGGGAAGAGAGGTGTGGGTGCGGGAGCTGAGTGTCTTTCTGCTAGCGTCTGGTGTTTAAGTACCTCTTGTTGGAGGATATCCGAACTCTGGAGCCATTCCTGGCAACACATCTTATTCAGGACCTTTCTCTTTGCCTGAGAGAGATGATCAAGAAAGAATTTGAAACAAGGACATAAGGCCATGGGCAGGTCAATAGCATCTACAGCTAACCTTCAGCATGAGGGTCAATGCTGAGATGGGCCAGGGAATTCACCATGCGATATCTTCTGGGAAGCTGCAAGCCTGGCTGCAAATAATTGAAACCATCCCTTGACCTTTTTAAGAAACATGCTGATCTGGAGATATTTTATTTTTTGGAACTAAGTAAAATAACATAAGATTTGTACTGCTATAATAAAAGATATACTACAAAGATGCAAAAATTGAGATGTGCAGAGCTGGCACCAAAAAGGAGGGATATATCAAGGATATAGAACGAAAGCCCAGAAACAGCCAAGTATATGTGTGAACGTATAAGGTACAAGTGCAACTTTAAATCCATGAGAAAGGATGGCATATCTAGCAGTAGTACTGGGAAAATTGTAAACAGTTATTGGAGAAAAAATGTGGAGCCTCTTTTCATAAGACTCACCAAATATATCCCTGATAGGCTGATTGTTAAGTGCGAGTAATCAAATAAATAAACCAGGAGGAAGTCTAGGCAAAAGTTTTCATGATTTTGGTCTGAGAAAGGCCATTATAAGTATAATATGATAGAAGCCATAAAAAGACCTTACAAGTTAGTAAAGATTATATGAACTCTCCAAATGTAAACTGAGTAAATTATACAAGCAGGTGATTCACAAAAGATGAAATGACAATGATTAAATAGCATAATTATAAAATTATAAAATTTTAATTGATAGTGAATCAAGGATATTAAATGTAAAATGGGGAACCATGTGTAAACTATCATGTTGTCAAAGACTAAAAGACACACTAACGCCCAGAGCAGCCATGCAGAGGAAAGGGAAATTTCATAAAGTGTTGCTAGTGGTATAAAATTGGCATATATTTTCTGAAAAGTGACAACATACACCAAACCCTTAAAAACACTTTAATTTAATTCTGACCAGTTAATCCTTGGCAAATAACAATGAGAGCAAAGGCATATATTTGAATATTAAATTATGACATTAAACAAATATCAAAACATTATAAATAACTCAAATATTCAAATTAGAAGACTGACTAAATAACCACATGCCTCCATAAAATAGAAAAATTACAATCATTAGAAATTTTGTTATAGAAATATATTTATTGACATTAAAAGATGATTGTTACATAGTACAAAATTTTTAAAGTAGTCTAAAATGTGCTTATGTATGTACAAATATGAATGTGTGTACAGAAAGATATAGGAAGATATTAATCAATTTTACTAGAATGTATTTCTAAGTGATGGGATTATAGGAAATTTTGAAGGTTTTCTTTTAATGCTTGTCTATATTTTCAAATCCACAATGAATAGATTGTACTTGTAGTGAAAAAACTGTTGATTAAAAAATGAAGAAGCAAGAATTGCTCAGGCCTCCAGGCTCTCTGCCCGCAGGGTCTGCATTCAAGCAGATGCCAGCACGCTCCTCTGGGAAGCTTCCCTGGTTTGCTTGGTTGAGAGTTTCACTCTGCAGTCCCATTACTCTCTATGCACTTTATAACAAAACACCTATGATATTCAAGGTAATTTAAAATTTTTTAATATATTTATATATTTTTATACTTTATATATATTTATAAAGACCCCTGACACCCCTACTCAATGTCTCTCTGCCACTCTCAATTATGCTTCATGTCACACTTTGGAAGTTCTCTTTCCCCCACAACAGATTGAACTCCTGGAAGGAGACCAAAGGTTGGGAGTCTCCTTCATGTCCCCGGCCTGAAATACAGGGCCAGGTAGATAACAGGTGCTGAATAAATACTTGCTAAATTTATTAATCAGTAAGTCTCAGTTTTTGCTGGCCTCCAAGAGGACTGCCAGGGCTTTGAGATTTGCCTCTAATGCCTGGAAGTAAAAGTAAACCAAGAAATATAGGGGTTTTGCTTTCATTTAGTACAAAGAAATCACATTTACCAGTAGAGAAGACAATTTTTTGCAGGAAGTAAAAACTCAGCACCATGCTCTAAGACAGCCTGAGGGTCGCTGGAGGAAGTTTAGGAGGATGAGGAATGGCCCCAGAAGTCCAAGACACAAAGTTAGGGCTCAGGGGAAGGGCACACTCCTAGTCACTTCAAGTCTGCAGGACCATTTCAGGAGGCAGAATCAGCTTGTTGCTCATGACCTAAGATGAAGTAGGCCACAGATTTTTACTCAGTTGAAGAGGAAGTACATCAGTCACAGCTGCCAGCAGAAGACTCAATGACAGTGACTCAGCCCCGGCTGTGTGCTTCACACTTGAACTCGCACATGAATCACCAAGTAGTCAGTCAGTCTTGTTAAAATGCACACTCTGATGTGGTCTGTCAGGGGGAAGCCTGAGTTTCTGCATCTCTTAATAAATTTCTAGGTATCCCTAATGGAACTGGCTTTAAAGCTAGTGAGCAGCATGCCACAGGGGGTATTCAAGAAAAAGATGGATGATTATGGGTATCGTAGAGAGGGCTTATGCACTGATTGCGGACTGGGATTACACAATGCTCTTCAACCTCTCTGTAACAGCTGAAATCTTTCACCACCACCACCACCAAATAAAGTCACCCACAGAAAGCCAATATACAAACCCAGCAAAGCCAAGCTGTCTCGCAGAGTGAAGGTGGGGAACCCAGAGCCCTGCCCTCTTGGCCTCCTCTTCCCCCACCCCACAGCACCTAAAGTCTCTATAAGATTTATTAGAAGACACCTTGGATACTATTTAATAAACCTATCTATCTTCACTAAAATGCTGAGGATTATTTCAGGAACTGGAACTGTTGATGCTTGGACAATGAGTGACTCCATTTAGTGAGCCCTCAGCAAACCTGGATTAGTGAGCATTAAGTTGTTAAGGCGTTAAGGACAGGGGAATCTGCAGGATTTGGAGCTGCACCATTCCATATTCAGCAAGTTTATCCTGTAAAATGTGTCAAGCCTTATTAGCTACTTAGAGGAGTGCACCAGAGGGGACACAGACATGAAGCTGTTCCACGCACCTTCCTGCTGAATGTACTGGCAAGTCCATTGGCAGGATTTATTGACCGAAACCAATGCAATTGCATCAAGTGGGAACCAAGCAGTCCTTCTGTTGCCATCTCTTGCAATCGCTCTGGCTTTCTCTGGCTGACTTCTGGTGCATCCTGGACCCCTGATCTCTTCTTCCAAGGAGGATATTAATTTTGAGAATCAATAAATCCCTGCCTAGCAGGAACCTAGGGAACATCAGATTCAAGAGCCATAGAAAACAGGGAGCTGCACAAAGGAGGATTACATTTGCTTCATTGAGCAACTAGCTCTCTAAAATAATGATTTTGGAGAAAAATAAAAGAACAGAGTTACCTCCAATTAAGCACAAAGATATGGTAAAATTTCCCTTAAAAGGTGTCAAGGTGGAAGAAATATATTTATTTTGACATTTTTAATGATTCATTTGACCTATAATGATTTAGAATTTTTGATAAGCTGAATGTTATTTGGATAGAGTATGTTCAATTTTTTTGTAAAAGGGGCTTATCTGACCAAGATTTAGGAGGATGTATTTAACCTTTGATCCTGTCTAGGGATCCAACTTGTAGAGTTGTTTGTTTTATTATTTTGGAGGGGGAGGTTACTGAGGAGTGCCTGGCAAGAGCAGAAGACTACAAATTGGGAGACCCAACTCAGCTAAAATGTTCCTTTTTAAATTAAATTTGATTTATTTTGATAAAATAGATGTAAAATTTACTATTTTACATCCACAATATTGTGCAACCATCACCACTTTGTTTCTAGAACTTTTTCCATCCCAGTTTCTGTACCTATTAAACAACGACTCCCATCCTCTCCCTCCAGACCCTGGTAACCTCTATTCTACTCTCTGTCTCTGTGAATTTGCCTATTCTAGATATTTCATATAAGTGGAATCATACAATATTTGTCCTTTTGTTTGGCTTATTCAATGTCGTAATGCTTGCAAGTTTCATCCATGTTGTAGTATGTACCAGAACTTTATTCTTTTTAAGGCTGAATAATATTCTATTGTATGTGTATATTACATTTTGTTCATCCGTTCATCTATTGAGGGACATCTGGGCTGTTTCTGCCTTTTGGCTATTGTGAATAGTGCTGCTACGGGTGTTGGATTAGTTAGTTTGGGTATGAAAGACACACTAGCAGGAGTTATCTCTAGGAAGTAGCCTGGGGAGTTGTTAAAGCGACTTGAAAAGAGTGTTAAAACACACTTTAGTAAAGTCATAAAATCTCAAGCAGTGGTGTCCCAACAGGCTCGTGAACCTTGGATCTGAAACATCAGCTGTCAACACTAGATGTACACCAGAATAACTCGGGCAGTTTCCCAAAATATGTGTTCCTCTTCCTATACTCAGGCCAATTAAATGACTATCTTTGGGCACTGATCATTTTTAAAAAGTTCCCTTGGTGATTCTCATGTGATTCTAGAGCTCAGTGCAACAGTGTTTCTCAATCTGAACCTGGACCAGCAACATAGCCTAAGAACTTGTTATAAATGCAGATTCTCAGGCCCCACCCCAGACCGGCTAAGTCAGAAATTTTGGGTGTGCTCCAGTCCTCTGTGTTTGTACAAGCCCACCAGGTGATTCTAAAGCATTGTCAAGTTCAAAGATTACTAGTCCAGAGTAAAAAGCATGGGTGACTTGTTTGCAGTGTCCTCCCCTCATGTCCCTGACGCTGACATGGATGCCCAGTGCTATGAGGCAGTGCCCTGCCAAAACTCAGCTAATAGGTTTTATCACCAAACAAATGTCAGTCTGCATAAGATGAGGCTGTTCTTACAGAGAGAAGTAGATACAGCCTGGAGGTTCTCAGGGTCTCCCTACCCGCATAGCCACTGCTTTGATTGCAAATAGTGTCTATAAAAACCAGGAAGGAGGCTGAGATCAAGCAGAAAACACAGTATACAGTCACTGCCATGATGGCTGGAGAACCCAGAGGTTCCCAGAGAAGGTGACAATTCAGGGGAACCTTAAAAGCCTCACGAGACTGGAGCAGCACAAAACAGATGTGCTCAGCTCTCTGCTTTGCTGAATCTGGTTCATTACTTAAAAATCTCTTGAAATGTCTTCAAGTTATAAATTTTAATACTCAGAGTAGTCTTTGAGTATTAAATTGTGAGGCTTTGCAAAGCAGTTGAAAATAAAGTGTGAATAAAGGAGAAGTTGAGTGAATAAGTGAGTTTTCCTTATCAGAAAGAAAAATCACTGTGTTCTAGTCCAAGCTCCTCTTATTAGCAGCTGGGAACTTAGGCAAGTTAATTAAATTCTAAATTTTGGTTTCCTCCTCTAAAAAATGGAATCATGACGGTACCTGCCCAATCATTTGTTTATAACATCAGGATTGAATAAGATAATGCTAGTAAAGTGCTTTGCATTGTGCTGGTCACTCAGTGAGATCTAAATCCCACTTCTGTTATGAATACTATCACTGACATTATTATTAGCCCAGTGACCTAGAGTAAACCCCTCAAAGTATTAGCTATTATTTTTATTAATATGATTACTATTACTACTACTACTACTACTACTACTACTATTAAGAATGCTGAGCCCCTCCATTAAACCCACATCAAAGGAAAGAGCTGTAACTAGCCAGACATGCCAAGGGTCCCCTGAGAAAAATATTCTTTTTCAAAATTCAAAACTTATTTGAATGTCCTACCTAGAAGGAGCCCTGCCTTAAACAAAACAGGATAAGTTATGCTGTTTTAGCAAACTTCAAAAATCTCAGTGCAAAGGATTAGTTCTCACTCATGTCGCAGTCAAACTCAAGTCACTTGGTGGTATCTGTCCTCCAAGTGGTAACTCAGAGATCCAGGCAGCTTCCATCTTAAGATATATTTTTAAGAATCAAATTTAGAAGTGGCTTATACTTTGTGGCTTTCTCCTACTGATCCTAGATTAGGATAAGTCTTATCTCTCTCCTCTAAGGTAATTATTCTTATATCTGTGAATCCATTTGTCACATAGAATGGATTAGGGCTCATCAACCATTGTAGTGGTCTCATCTGACTGTACTAGCTGGTCTACATCCCTGCACCAAAATCGAGCCTAAGTGTAATCTGAAAGATATTAACTGAGTGGTACAATCACCTCCTTTATTCTAGAAAACATACCTCTATTAATGAAGCCTGAGGTCGCATTCTTTTTTTTTTTAAGGGAGTGTCAGCAATTGCACTTAACATCAATTAAAATTTCCTTAGGTATACAATGGATTCAGTTCACACTCACCAATGTTTATTCTTCTCTTTTCAGTCTGAGCAGGAATATCCATTATGGAAAAAATTCACAAGAAAAATGTGTCAAAGAGGTTTGCTTTCTCTGGTTTATCCATTAATACATGTCCCATTCATCCAATGCAGGTGGCAAGCCTCGCTGAAGTGTGTCTTATCCAAACTTATTAATGGCAAATGCTGAAAAAGGTAGCTGTCAAGCCTTGATCACCGTTATTTCTTAGACTGACCCCTCCCATCCACCTCGTTTCAGGTACCACATTTGTGTAACTGTGCTGATCTACTTCCTCCCCCTCCTGGTGATCGGCTATGCATACACCGTAGTGGGAATCACACTGTGGGCCAGCGAGATCCCCGGGGACTCCTCTGATCGTTACCATGAGCAAGTCTCTGCCAAACGCAAGGTGAGTGAGCAAGGGACAGGCAGCATCTAACCCACCCTGGCATAGGTGACAGGCTGGCAAGCATATGGGCCCCAAACCCTCACGAGGCACAGAGGCAGTGGGCATAAAACATCCCTGGGTCTGGGGAACTGCGGAGGGAACAAGAGGAAAAGGGAGGAGAGGGAATCTTTTTTCAATGTATTTGTAACCTAGGCCTGCCTGTACAGGCGTGAGCCATTTTGCTTGCACCTTAACAGTAATTGCAAACTGTCAAGCCATTAACGCGCGTGTGCACGTGCGCGCGCACACACACACACACACACACACAGTATTTACCTATAAAAGCATTGAGAAGTTATTCAGTCATCTTTTTGTTAAAGTTTGGCAAAATAATACATTCACTTGGTCAAACATCAAAAAGTATTAAAAGGAACATTATAGTGACAGAGAACAGATCAGGGGCGGGGGGAGTTTCGTATTGGGAGGAGGTCTGCCTATAAAGGGACAACATGAGTTTCTTTGTGGTGATGGAGCAGTTTCATATCCTAATTGTGGTACTGTTTTCACACACCTATCCATATAATAAAATTTTGTGGAACTACGCACCCCCAAAAATGATCATGTAGAAAAACTGGCAAAATCCAAATACAGTCTGTAGTTTAGTTACTAGCACTGCACTAATGCCAGTGTCCTGGTTTCGATCACGTGATGTAGTTATATAAGATTATATCACTGGAGAAAATAAGGAACTCTCTGTACTATTTTTGCAATCTTTTAGGAGTCTTAAATTATTTCAAAATGAAAACATAAAAAATATTAAGAATCTTACCATGAAAAAACTCCCTCCTTTTTAGGTGCTCCATCTGCCTTGTTCCCAAGTGCACATGCTCATGTACTACCGTGACCACTGTTTCTTCTTAATCCTTCCATATAATGCAATACATTTATAAGCCAAATAAACATAAATTTCTTCCTTTTTACACAAATAGTAAATATACACTATCTGCCCTTTACTTTTTTCACTCAACAATATCTGCAAGACCTTTAAAATTTAATATATAGAGAGTTTCTCATTTTTTTTTTGGTACCCCTTTGCATAATATTTCATTGTGTGGAGACTAGGCAGTTCTTCACGGATTTATTGGGGATAAGAGGGAAGGGCTTACCTCACCCCATTGTAAATCCCCTTTAAACATCTGACGCTCCCTTGCTGAAGCCAACCAAATCCTGTCCCCTGTCCTTCCTTCCTGCTGAGATTCCAAGCAAGAAGGCTGCCCTAGCTCACCACCTCCCCCATTTGGTGCTTCCTCCCTTCCCAGGTCTTTCCCTCCTGAACCCCCATTTCCCTGGTCTCATTAATCTGGTCTCCTTTGTCTTCTTTGGTCATTGCCCAGAAGGATGATATAACATGGTGGTTCTTAAGCATGAGTGTGCATCAGAATCATTGGAAGAGCTAGTCAAACACAAAATTCTGGGTCCCACCCTCCAAGTTTCTGATTCAGTAAGCCTACGTGTGGTCCAAGATTTTGCACATCTGACAAGGTCCCAAGTGATGGTGATGATGCTGGTCCTGGGACCACATTCTGAGAACCACCGACATAACCCAAGTCTGTTGATACCATCTATAAAAGGTCCTTCTTCCTCAAAGCAGTTATTATAAATACTCCCCACCACGTGCTGCATTGTGCAAAGCGAGAGGGCAGGAGAAGAGAGAAAGTAGGCATGAGAAAAGGAGGGTGCGCTGATGGTCTCACCTGTCTCACCCTCTGGCCAGGTGGTCAAGATGATGATCGTTGTGGTGTGCACTTTCGCCATCTGCTGGCTGCCCTTCCACGTCTTCTTCCTCCTGCCCTACATCAACCCAAATCTCTACCTGGAGAAGTTCATTCAGCAGGTCTACCTGGCCATCATGTGGCTGGCCATGAGCTCTACCATGTATAACCCCATCATCTACTGCTGCCTCAATGACAGGTGAGGACTCCCCCTCACATACTTTCTCTAGGTGCCATGAGACCATCTATCTATATAGTCATCGAGCAGCCAACCTAAATGAGCAAAGTTGGCTGTGAGACAAGAGGGAGTGGTGGGGACTGCAGCAAACTAATCCCCGCATTACTCAACCTCTGCTGATTATCACCATGCAGGAATATAAGCCCAGCATAGACAGTTTTTTTCTTTCCCAAGAGGAACCAGAAATCCCTATTTTTGTATGATATTTTCTGACTTTTAAACACTGGCAACTAAGTCAGTGGAGGTTGGGGTGTGGATTTAAAAAAAAAAAAAAAGCCATCTGTGATTAATGAGCATAAAGCAGGTCCACTAGTTGGATCCAATTTGTGGACTGTGCATTTGCTCACACTGCCCTATGGGTCCAGTGCACAGGGCGTAGTGCGTGGAGACAGAGACAAAGTCAGAGAGTGACATATTGAAGGAAGGTGGCAGGCAGAAAGTCGCCCTTCAGGCAGTGAGCTACCTGAAGGATGCTGAATTGACTCAAAGTTGGCTGACCCCACACCAGCAGAGGCAGCATAGTTCAGCAGCTGCCCTCAGTAAAGACATATTTCACTTGAACCTAGGTTCTAGTCCTGGATTTGACCTTAATAGCTGACCTTTAAATCTTGTTGGCCTTAGCGTATCCAGTTTTCAATTAATTTTAAGAATAGTAACATGGAGTCACACTTGGCTGTGTCCGTGTGTTAAAGAGCCGATGCAGTGGTAGGAACACCCTCTGAAAGCAAGGTCACCTCTCCACCTGCTCTCTCTCCAGGTTCCGGCTGGGCTTTAAGTACGCCTTCCGGTGCTGCCCCTTCATCAGTGCCAATGACTACGAGGGACTTGAAATGAAATCCACCCGCTACCTCCAGACCCAGGGCAGTGTGTATAAAGTCAGCCGCCTGGAGACCACCATCTCCACAGTGGTGGGGACTCACGAGGAGGAGCTGGAGGAGCCCAAGGCCACACCCTCATCCCTGGACCTGACCTCAGATGGCTCCTCTCGCAGTGACTCCAAGACGGTGACAGAGAGCTTCAGCTTCTACTCCAACATGCTCTCCTAGACCCCAGCACCTTCAGCAAAGGCAACCACCATCGTCTTTGTCTTGTTTCACTTCATGCATGAATAATTCCTTGATCTGGAAACCGTCAGAAACACCCCGACACTAGGGCTTGTGAAAATGGTCAGAATGGTTTAGGAAAAACATTCTATCCCAGACTCAATAAACCTGGATTCTTCCCTGTTTTTGCCACCCCCATGCTGTGTGATCCAAGGCAAATCAGTCTGTAAGCCTATAGGTTGGGAAGACTGGGCTCAATTTTCTCTGCAATTCATTCCTTGATTCTGGAATGAACTTTGGCTGCATGTGAGCACTCATTTCAAGATGAATCCTGCAATGTAGCAACAGATCCAACTGATCTGTTGGCTTAGAGCCTCTGTCTTACTTCAGTACTATCATTCTCAATTATGTTTGGATCACCTTCCTTTAGCTAGTAGCCTCTTTCACTTGATAGGCTGAACAAAAGAAGGAATGAAATAAAAATCTGAATGAAAGATTTAATCCCATCTTACAAGCTCCCATGAAAAAAAGACAAAGTGTACCTTTTGGGCATCTCAGTATTTTAGGATATTTAAACATAGTGGAATTGAGAGAGCGCCTCATATTCATCTGCCTTATGTCTATGTCCCCAGTGGCTGTCCTGAGAAAATGATGCAGGCAGAATATGTCCATTGATGTCAACTAATGTCTGTCATGGAGCAAGAGTCAGGAGAGCTGCACCATCTCTAATTTGTCTGAGACTCTTTCCTTATTTGTAAAACTATGGGGCTAAACTAGATCATCTAAGTGTCCCTTCAAATTTTAACATTCAATGGTTCAATGATTGCATGAGTTTTTGTTTCACCAAAAAATGATGGTCTCAAAGGATAGGAGCAGAGAGTCCAGTGACTTAATACTCAGCTCCTGGAGAAATAGCAACTGCTAAGACCGTGTGTCAATACCCATACCAGACATTCTCTGATTTATCCTAAAACATGAGTACTTTTTTTCTCCCAAAAGATTTTGGCCTTTACAGACCTGAGGACTTGGTGTCAAAGACTGCATCTCTACATCAGGCTAAGACTACTGCTGAAGATGCCATCAGGAAACCAAACTTGTGGGCTCCCTGATCTGGCCTTTTGTGTATCTTAGGACAGGGGTACAAACCCAGAGTCTTAGCTTTACACTAGCATCCGGCCTGTACTCAGATGCCCAGTGAGTGAGGGGCCTCTGGGAACAGGCTACCTGACACCTTTCCTTCACACTCTCTGTATCTCCCTTCCTTGTCCCCATGGCTTTGTTGGCCTCTTGCCTATCAGAGGTGAGAAAACACACCAACCCTATGGAACAGTCCATCGACCGAGAGCCATGAACTTAATGCTTCATGTCCCAACACAGCTTCGGAGTTTCCAGCAGGTGAGCATGCAGTTCCTTTCTATCCCCCAGATCTGCACTTCATCTGGAGGTAGCTAAAAGCAGAAACCTCATGTCACACACATCCAAGAATGTCCTCCTCATGGTTTGAAGAATGGATGCATGCATGCTACACCGTGGTATGGAAGGAGAATAGCATTGCCCACAAGATTTACAGCCTTTACCAGCCCTGAGGTATGAGCAGGACTGGAGAGAGTTGTGTAGCAACAATACAAGCAAGAAGGACCTGAGGACCATACTCTGCAAAGCCTTGTGGGAAAGATTAAATAAATTAAGTCAAGCCAGCTCAATGCAGATATATGGTGGAAGATACAATTTAGAGGCAACAAAAGTCAGTACCAAAAGCATTAGACATACTTCCAATGAGAATGGTGCCAGGCATGGATGATTCACTTCAGAGGGATATAAAGAACCAGCATGATTATGAGAAGCAGCTAAAAAGAAAGTGTCAAGGAGTCAGGACATCCTCTCTGTGGAAGAGGTTAGAGCTGAATACAAGAATTATTGAGTGCCTGCTCTGGACTTGGCCCTGAGCTGGGCACACACAGGTCCTTCCACTCCTGAGGAGCCTACTGGACTGGCCATTGCTAACTCACCAGTCCTAGTGGGTCCAGGCTGCCCAGCAGGCATGGAGGCAGCAGAGAAGCAGATTCTCCCAAAAATCCTAAAGACACACACTTGACATGGGTAATTGAGCCAAGGGCTGAGACCTTCAGAGAGCCTTTTGCAATGAGAGTTCTCTGAGATAATTCCAGAGGACCTAGCAGGATGTGGTTGGACAGCATTGTCACTGCAAATAATTAGAGGGAGTGTGTGATGGTACTGGGCAATTTCAAATATGGCAAAATATCCCCTCTGAGCAAGCCCAGCAAGCCTTCCTCTGACCCGCTCTCCAACACTCATTTAACTTATAAAAATGTCATCAGTTCCCATGAGCGAGAAACATCACGATTTACACTGTGCATGGGTCTTATAGAAATGTGTCACTCTGTGTTTATCTCCTAAGCATTCTTCCTTGGTGTACTATTCAGTAGTAATAAAGACATCATGGGGCCAATCTTTGTTATATTACTTTCAAAATGTGAATCCAGTTGCTGTCAGTATATTCTCAGTATTGTGCCAATCTCTCCTCCTCCTCATTCTTTCACAGAGAGGAGCTCATGTATATCATGGACTTATAGTCAACCATAGTAATTGAGGGGTGGGGAGGGGGACCTTTATGGGAGGCATTAAAGGGCAGGAGTCCTTGTCCTCCTCCCCACCCCCACCAGAATGCAAAGGCATGCTGGAACACCCTTTCTCTAGGAAGGACTGAGGGGACTCCTAGGAAAATGGGAGCTGGCTTCATTTGACCTGGGGAGAATACTATAGGTGGAGCCAAGTTGTTCCTTAGGTTTCCATTTTCTAGCCTGGGATCCTGGAAAGAATTTCCATACAGAAATAAAGTATGTGTTTGGTTATCTCGTGTTTCTGTCTCATCTCCATACTGCACAGGAGGTTGAATGGGGTGGTACTATGAATCCTTGTAACCAGCATACTCAGAAAGATGAAACTCAACACCCAACAAACTCCTAACTCTGTGACTAAATGAGATGTGGGGACTGTTTCCAGGTGAGGATCTGGGAAGGTAAGGTGGGATTGTGTGAAGTGACCAATGATGTCACCTGTGAAAAGAGCTGTGTCAGTTCAGGTCCTCCCAGAAGTAGACACCAAGACAGAGTTAGAAGTACAAGAGCTTTACTGGGGCAGGGGGGAATACCTGGGAAAGATAAAGAAGGGAGGAAGCTGGAGTAGGCAGAGGAAGCCTGAGACCACCCTGCAGATCTGACACCTGTGAAGCGAGGCGGAGAGAGGGGTGGGCAGGAGACGCCTCACACTGTGGTGCAGCTCTGAGAAAGTCTCAGCTGGCCCAAGAGCATCTAAAGGTGCCCACAAAGAAAGCCTGTATTGGCATAAATGGCCAGGCATGGTACTCCAACATGCTGGGTCACTAGCTGGGAGCTCTCTGGGAAGAGAGTGGTCTGACTTGAAGAGCGTGATGGGTCCTGAAGTTGCTGCAGCTGGCGACCATCAGCTGATGGCACTCTCAACACCAGGCCTCTCTTCAAGGGAGGTCTGAGCCAGGATTCCCACAACTGCCACCAGAGCTTTGGTCAAGGCCCCTGTGTTTAGGAACCATGTCAGGAAACCCTTGGCAAGATTTGAAACTTTAATGATAATCTCTGTCAGCCTTGGCAACCTGCATTCGACTTCCTGGGCCACCCTGTGCCACCTCACCTCTCAGGCACATGCCCTCAAAAGAGCAATGAGCCCCTGTTCACAGATTTGCAATGACAAAGACAGTAAAGGCACTGAAAGAGGGAGCGACCCAACATACTTTGTATTAGAAACAGAAAATAAAGATGTTTCTGTTTAAACTAAGGCAGCTTAAACTGAGGTGCCTAGATAAGCTTCAGTGAATCCACAAATCCCCTACACGATCCCCATAAATCATATGCATAACATTGTGTATGTGAGTGTGTGTGCAAAACCTAATTCTTCTCAGAACTCACTCACACTTGACTCACCAGAGAAAGAGAGAAATTAAGCTATTTATAGGAGAGGGGCAAGGATCCACAAGACCTTCAGAGCACAGTAAGAGGTAGATGTGTCCCAGGAGAACCAGAGGGGCTGCCGAGAAACTGGAAGTAGCTTTGGAACAAGATCATAATTCACCTCAGGCTCCCGGAGAAGTTAAAGCTGTATTATGTCATTAGAGATGTTTGTGGCAGTAAAAACACCAAATTTATAATTAAGGGGTGTGCTCACTTTTCTCCATAAGAATACAAGTATTTGTTAGCTGAGGAAAGACTAACCTTATTTATAGGCCAACAAATAATGCCAGCGGCGGAATATGAGTATGAACATTCCTGTGGAAACGCAAGGACGTTTTCACTTATTTCTGTGTAGGCACAGGCTACACACAGGGACACTAGGCCTCAGGAGCCACCCTGGCTTTGGTAATAGTCACCGCCCTGCCCCCAGGACTCCTCAAGTCCCTTTCATGCAGTACATGACCTCCTCAGCTCTGGAACCCAAGAGAGGGGATTTCAGTCAAAGCCCCAAGTCGAGGTGAGCAAAATAGTACACGCCAAGAATGTCCATCTCCCTCATCTTCAGAGGTGACGGGAGCATCTGACTGCTTTCTTGGACCCCACGGGCAAAGTTCTGAGAGAGCCTCATGTATTTCTCCCCAGGTCATGAAAAAAGGGAGGACAGGGAATGAGGCCACAGAAGGGCGTGCCTCATAAGCTGCAAATGCAACATAAAGCAGTTGTGACCTTTGGTCCTGGCTACGTCTCAAGCAACTCAGCTAGCAGAGAAAAGGCTGCTAATTAGAAACAAGTGACTAAAAGGACATCAGCACTGATGTCCAGATGGGTGGGCCAGATGGGTGGGCTGCCCTGGCCCTGTCACTCTGGGATGTCATGCTAGCAGTATATATTCTGCCAGCTTCGGAGATTTTCGTACAGACAGATTTAAGCCCAGGTCCTCTGCGTTGTGTGCACATATGTCCTTTCTCTATTCTCTCTTCTCTCTCTCTCTCTTTTTTTATGCCCAGTTTCCCTTTGTTCTCCACTCTTTAGTCCAACTTTGTTCCTATCCCTGGAAACCTCTCTCCTTAATACTGCCTCTGCTGGAGTCTCCGGGTTTTCTCTCCACCACTCTGGATGTCTTCCTGGTACCCTTGTTCATAAGGAGAGGATCTGGTGTGATAGCAAGAACCACCTGTCCCTGACTAATCTCCTTTTTCCATCTCCCCAAATCTCCCATTGCTCACTCCAAGTGCATGCCCCACCCACACTTTCCCTTCATCTCCTAATCCCCAACTCCCACTCGCCCACTTTCTCAAGTTGAGGTAACTTTCAGAGTAGGGCTCCTGACTTAGTTCCGACACTTAAAAGAAACATCTGAAGCAACAGATCCAGCCTCTAGTCTCAGCCAGGAGAACGGCACACTCCAGAAGGACAACAGATTCCAGGGCTATCGTCTCCTAACCATGCCGACACATGGATCTGAAGAAGGATGTCAGTGCGTGAAGAGGCCGTGGCACCCAGTGTAGGAAGGAAGTGCACACTCACTGCCCGTGAAGCCTCTTCTGAGTTTGATTTCTCCTCTGCCCTCTGCTGACTCACTGGCCCACACCCATTGCCCTCTTGTCCCATAACCACCACCTGGAGGAGTATTTGTTTTGGCAGAGGTGTCCTGTGGGGCAATAACTATTCCTCCAAGATGGCAGCCCCCGGGCCTAGTCCAGATAGTCAAACACAGATGCCAGTGAGGGACGATTGTGAACATGGGCCTGTTTTGCCCTCAGAAATTTGAGGACAGTCCAAACACGTTCTCGAGAAGAGAAGCAGACATTTTCAGTTTATTTTGTACCTACAAGGATTTGGCAGAAAATAATTCAGCTTCATCCACTGGGCATTTGCCTGGCACCCATGACGTGGCAAGAGTTCTGCAGGGGATTTGCAAATATAAATTTCAGTAGCATGTGGTCCTTGCCCTCAAAAAGTGCACAGTCCAGAGGAATAATCAGCCGTTCCACAGCCGGGCGCGAGGAGTGTCAAAGCAGACGCGCCAGGAAGCACTCTTGATGACACAGTCCACCAATCGACGATGAGGGCTTAAGCCCGATGTTTTCCTCAGTGGCAATACACGCACACACTCACTCACAGCAGATGTTTGCCTGTTGCAACGACTTCCAAAACCTCCTGTTTTCTCATATCTGACGGACACCTTTGCTTTCTCAGGGTTGTAATGTTCTAAATTCTTTAGCCCATGCACCACCATCCCTTACTATTGATGATTTTTTAATTGAGTCTACTGTTGATTTTAAATCCTCCCAAATTAAAATCCGGCCTCTCAGCAGTCCCAATAGAATGGGACCGCCGCCACCACCTCTACCGCCGCTTCTTTCTGGGATCCACGTTATGGCCCCATAGCTGCTCTCTGCTGCCCTCTGCAGGACCCTCTCTATAAAAAATACACAGGTTACGGATTCAAACGAAGCGCCAAACGCTGAGGCTATATGCACTCTGCCAGCAGGTGGGGAACTCACTTGGAAGTGGCCCAGGAGTCAATGCTATGAGCAAGATTTTCCTGTGCCTGGGCATTATTTGTGTTATGGATTCAGAGAAAGGAAGACGCACATTAACACATACAGGGCCTGGAAACTTGTCATCATGAACATATAATCATTCTGCTTCTCTTCACGCCAGAACTCCCGATCTGACAATCATGGGAGTCGACCACAGGGCTCCACAATGGACTGCTCTTGCCTTTCTCCCTCCCCTAATGTGACATGAAGATCCTGCATTCCTAACCATGATGGTCATCCTGCCAACTCACGGGTGCCCCTATGCGGATCCTAACGTTCCAGTAGGAGTCGTCACGGTGGACGTGAAGAGCAGTGGAGAGCTATGCCCACTGCCTGGGGATAAGCGAGGTAGGGGACGCAGGCTCGCAACCGCTCACCCAGAGATGCCATGCAAGACTCTCTCTTTAAGTTTCTAACAAGGTTCTCTGTTTCTTATGCTACCGCTGATGACAAGTTATGGTAAGGCCGGCTCAGCTGCCCACCCAGGGCAACACCTGTGGGGCAGGAGGTATTTATTTTCTGTTGGATTCTTTAGGTTTAGCAGGACCACTCTGGGCTCCAACCTACGCTGGCCTTGGCTTTGGAGCTGTATGCCATGTCTCAGGAGCTTCAAGCCTCACCTGCTTCTTACCCTTACTAGATAGTTGTCATGGACCTTCTATAGATTTCCAGTGTAGAATTCAGTCCATGTGTCTCCTAAGGAACTGGGAATAAATACTTAAAAGGATGACGAGAGTATGAGAAAGAGGGAAATTCCCCCCAGGTGTGTTCTGGGAGGCCTCTGTCACAGAACCCATCTCACGGCCTGAACAAGAGATGATTCTGTCAGCTAATTTTCCAGAAGAAGATGACATTCGAGGTTGTATACCAGCATGAACTCACACCCCAACCATCATCAAGACCAGACAAGTGAACAAATTTCCCATTTGTTCCCCAGGAGCTTGAGACTTCTTTGGTCCTGGGTGTTCACATTGCTTGAATTTCATCTGTATACAAAACGCGAGGGGAGAAGGGATAGAGTAAGATATCCCCAAGGCCCTTGTTTATAGAAGAAAAGGGTATGAGAGTGAAAGTAGAAAGAAATTTATGACCAGAAAAGTTTAAAGTCTTGGACACTGAAGAATTAATTCTCCCCTTTCCCCACCTCCAATGTTATAATGGATAAAATGATAAGAAGTACTACATTCTAGATCTCTTGTGCCAAGCACTTTACGTGCCTTATCATGCCATGAAATCAATATTATTATTGCCCTTAATTTAATATGAGAACAATGGAACATAGAGAGTAAGTTGTCTGAGATCCCGTTGCCAGAAGTGATTTTCAGAGCCACCCAATTCCAAAGCCCAAGGTCTTAGACAAAACTCCTACTGTCTCCTTTATTCATCGTGTTCCTAGGCCTCTATCCTTCTCTCAGAGGTGCCACAGCCCAGGCTGGAATGATCGCTCCAAACACATTGCCAAAATGCTAATTCAAAAGGTGATGTTTCCAGGAGCAGCAAACTTTCACAGCCCCATTAAATCATCCAAAAAGTACTTCAAAGGGTAAATTGTCCTTGGTCTCTGTGTAGTCATCCCCACAATTAGGCAAGACATGTGGCCAGGTGCTAACTAAGATTTGAAGAGTGGTTTTCAAGGATTTCCAGCTGTACTTAATCTTGGCACATTTAGCCTTGGGTGCACGGAATCCCCTAGATGTGTATTTCCCTAAAGGGTAAAAACTTCTTTGGGAAAGATTAATGTCACCAGGAAGAATAATATCTTATGTTTATAACTAACGACTCAGATATCTATGTCCTGTCCAGAAGGCCAGACTCACCTAGGTACTGGAAGCAGGCATAGGGGTGGGGGGACCGCTGGACTGCCTGTGAAAATGTGCACAAGGGGAAGGCATCCTGGGGCCCAGTTGAACCAGAACACGGCCTACAGGATCACTGGGTCAGGAAAGAAAGGTAAGTCCAGTACTCAAGCTAGAAAGTTGAAAACTAGAGGAAAAGAGTCAATGGTTTCAAACCCTAGTGGTTATAAAGATCACTTAGGGGGGTTGTTGAGGTCCAGATTCCTAGCTTCATCTCTAGAGATCCTGACTTAATAGATCTGTATGTTGACAAGCATATCAGTGATTATAAGGCAGATGGCCCATGGAACCACTGGCCTAAGCAAAACGTAAATAGAAAACAAGTTGGAAAGTCAATGAGGATGGGTTTTGACAGAAAAGAATAAGTTATAAGTAGGTGAATGGAGAGGGTTCCTAACATACAGGGTTGCCTCACTTGGTCAAGGTGGACTCCTGAAGAATTGGGCTTGAGAAGTTGGATGGGAGCCAGCCTCGGAGTCAGCACCAGAAGAGGGGAGAGGAACATTGAGAGGAGATGTAAGAGGGGGTTAGGGCTCAGTCCACTTCACAACTTTGCCCTATCTGAGCCTCCATTCCCAGAGCTTCCTCCAATATTCCAATACTATCACTGCGACACTAAAAAGCTTACCGTCTCCCCTGCCTTGCCTGTTTTAGTCTTCATGCAAGTTTGCACAATCAGAATTAAGGTACAAAATTTTCACTTTCCAGATTTCTAGTCATTCCATAGCTGCCAACTCCTGGGAGTTCCCAGTGCTTAACTGTGTCCAACTCAGGATGTAACTGTTTATTTTCCTTGAATTCCAGAACAATTCCCAGAGCATTTTATGGGAAAGTACTTAATGTTTTACAATCCTAACAATCTAATTTTTTTGCTTTTTAAATTATTTGCAACTTTCCTCTTTATGACTAACTCAAATTCATATCTAAGCAAAGGAAGACGTCTACATGCTCGAGCAGTGTTTTTTATGTGCATAGTGAGAAATAGGGGAAGGAGAATTGAAATATAACCAAGACAAAAGCAGCAGAAGTTGGATATGTTTTCTTTTTACAGCAAGTAAAGAGACTATAAACCACAACTACCTCTAATTTTATCCCTCTTTAGATAAAAGACATAGTGATGTTCCATTAGATATTGTGATGACAAAGATAGCACCAGAATGTGGTTGACAGCTGGAATGCAGGATCTCTGGATGCTCTTCCTTGGCTACATAATCAGAGCAGGGCTAATTGTGAGGTTCCCTGAAACTCACTCTCTCAACATTTATGGAATCCCTAGAAATATTCCCTCATAGATGATGAGGAATTTCCACAGAAGAGATGTTGGTGCTTTGTACTCTAGAAATAATCTCCAGCGGTCCTAGTGACAAGAAATATGAAGTTTCCTTCAGGTCTTAGAGTGCTTAATTCTTCATTCATTCACTCTTTGATCTCCTAGAAGACATCAGGTCTTGTTCCAGGCACCAGGGATGCCACCAGAGTGAAAACATGTCCCCACTTGTAAGCAGCTTTCAGGCTAATGGAAAGACTTGCAAATCAAATAATCCCACAAAGGATTAAAAACTGAGATAAGGACTATTAAAGGAAGAAAGGTTCTTTTGTGAGAGCCTGTTACAAAGGAACTAGACCTAGCATTTGAGGCCAGGGAAGTCTTCTCTAAAAAAGTGAGGCCCTGAGAAGATGTGAGAGTGAACCTGACAAAAGGAGGAAAGAGCTTTCCAAGCATCCAGAATGGCATGGAGAAAGGCCTGTGACCAGAGAGGAAATGGCATATTTAAGATATTGAGAAAACAAGACCAGTGTGCTTAGATGGAAGAGGGAGGAGAAGTAGTAGAAACAAGGATGGTAAAGAGGGAGGCAGAGGACTTTGGAGAATCTTATGGGCTTTAAAGAGAATTTTAGTCTTTAGTCTTAGAGCAAAGCAAGTCTTAGAGCAAAGATTTAGGAAGTGATGGGTCCAATCAGCTTTCAGAGATCACTCCAGCTGCAAGGAGACCAATTAGGCTGTGATTGCTATAGTTCAAGTAAGAGGAGAGGGGGGCTTGGACTGAACCATTGGGCGTGGATGTGGGCACAAGTGGATGGATTTGAGAAGCCTTTAGAAACTATATGAGAAATATTTATTCGGTGATGAACTGCACTGGTTGTGAGGAAAGGGAAGGTTTCATAGGTGAATTTGATGTTTCTTACTTATATAACTAGTTGAATGATGACACCATTTACCACAAAAAGGGAACATTAGGTTACCAAGTTAGAGGAAGAGAGAGGCAGAATATTATTAGTTTGATCTTAAACATGTTGAATGTGAGATAACTTTGAGACATGAAAGGAGATATCAAGTAAGCAGGTGGATATGCAGATTTGGAGCTCAGGGAGCAGTCTGGCTGAGGACATCAATTTGCAAGTCAGTTATAGATGGCAGTTGATGCAATGCACATGAATAAGCTTGCCAGGTGTAATAGTAGTGGATAATCAAATCCAATATTTAACAGCTGGGTAGAAGAGGTATCAGATTGTGCCTAAAGAGATGGCGGTGCAGCAGGGCGGGGGAACAAGGAATGTGGTATATCGGAAGCCCATGAAACAGAATACTTTGAGGAGAGGATTCTGTGATGTTGAACTCTGCAAACAAGTGGGAAAAGAGGGGATATGGAAAATGCCTACTAGACTTAGTGATGAAAAGATCAGTGGTGGCCTTAGTAAGAGCTATTTGAGTGGAGTCCTGAGATAGAAGCAGACCACAGTGAGCTGAAGAAGGCCTGTTTGAGGGAATATAGGGACCCAAATCTACAGACTCCTTCCAAAGGGCTAGTTTAGGAGGAGAGAGAAAGAAGCTAGAGGAAATGTGGGACCGAGGATGGTATTTTTAATTTGTTGTTTTAATTTGTTTTATTTTATTTATCGTTAATAGAAGAAACGGACATACTTCAATGCCTACAGGAGTAATCCTTTTGAGAAGGATCAATTGAAGTTACAGGAGACAGAAGAGACAATTAGCAAATAATTTCTAAGAAAGCAGGAGGGTGGTATGCAGAACACAGCTGGAAAATGGGAGACAAAGAGTGAAGATAGATTTGGAGATTCGAAAACAGGAAATGAGAGAAATTCCTCTAGGTGATGGTTTCGATTTTCTCTGAGAAGCAAAAAGTAAGGTCATCTGCTGGTAATGAGGCAGGAGGTTGTAGAACTAGGCTACAGGCTAACAAATGGGGAAGCATATAGAAAATTTCAAATGATCATTTCAGATTCCCCAGAAACACTGATTTAGTTGTTCTGGGGCAGTGCCTCCAAAACTATATTTGACTAACAACACAGCTCATTCTAAGACAGGAGGTTCAGGAACCAGGCATTGCAAAACACTGGCCAGGATTTTGAGACATGTCCCCTTTCACGTCCCCATGTGAAACACACCATCAAAAATGAAAAAGAAATTTTCCCAAGAAGATGGTACTGGAGTACATGACGATCTCTGTGATTCTGTGGACCCACATAGCCTCACTCCCCCAGGAGAGTTATTTGACCAAGGCAGCTGTTGGAAAGCAAAAATTTCTCCTGTACTCTTCAAGGTTCTTCTGTCTGGTCTAAGAATTAAATTGATATGAGACAGATTAACAAAGAAAATCAAATTTAATTTTGTACATACAGAGGCTCCATGAGAATCTGAGGCCCAGAGGTATCAGGCAATCAAGACCTATATGCTGTTCCAAACTAAGGAGAAGAGAGTAGGAGCCTGGAACTTCAAAGAGAAGAAAAACAATTTACAGGAAAATGGGAAAACAAATGTTTGTTTGCAACACAGATACGATGGGACACAGAAAGGACTTTGAACAAACAGGCCTTGCTAAATTTCTCCCCAGCTACCACACCTGGCTTATATTCTTCATAGTTATCTCTAGTGGTAGTTCTCCTCCTGGGCCAAGCCTCTGTGTAAATTCTTTTAGGCAGTTAATGTGGGGGAGGCGGTGGGGGGGGGCGGTAAAAACTCTTCCTGAGCATTTAGGGCCTCAGTCGTCTTCAGCTCAAAAGAACCTGCATGACAAAGTGACGCATTCTAGGGAGGCCATTCTGACCTCCTACACAGTTCTGAAGCCATTTCTGATCTTATGCAAAATTTAACAAATTTTAATTCAGTTCTCAAGCAGCTCCACATTAACACGAACTCGTCTTTTATTCTGAGCTTAGACCCTGGTTCTAATAATTAGGACTGTATTTTGTCCCTAGAACCATGCCCTATTGTATTTAACCCTTCTATTCCCAGAGTTAAGACGAATTACAACATTAATTATCCAATTTATCTATGATAATTCCAAGGTCTAACCCTCATCAAAAAGTAAGAATACATGAGTATGCACACAATTAATCTAATTATACTTAACTATAAATTTCAAGCAAGATGGATCAGAACCAAGTTTATCCAGCTTAATTTTGGAAGAAGAACAATGGTTCAAGTTTTGGAACAGCATTGTGGCCATGCCAATATCGTACATCTTGACACATAAACAATGTCTGTTCATGAAGTTGAAGCCTGAAAACAGATCAGTGAACTCTGCAGAGAATATTACTTGGTTTTTAGTCAGTTTCTTAATGAACACCCATTTATCCTTCAAATCTCTGATCGAGTGTTACTTCCTCAGAAATGTTTCTCTCTACCTCCAACACCAGTGGAGACCCAAAATAGGTCTGCATTGCTACTCTCTCTCTCTCATATCACCCTGTTCTTTTCCTTTGTGGCACTATTGCAATTTGCAAGAATGAATTATTTGTTTGATTTTTTTCAAGTTTGCAATCCCCATTAGGCTGTAAATCCTGTGACGAGCCCGTTAGTTTTCTCATAAAATGTACACCCATTTCCTAGCACAGTATCAGCACAAAGGGCTGATTTTATATTCATTACATAAGTTCAGTAAGTATTTACTGAATAAATAAATGAGTGAATAAATAACTGGGATAGAATGATGTTTAATAGGGGTTAATAATAGTATTGCTGTCTTTAAAACCTATTTATTCCTCACACTAAATATTCAGTTAGGAGACTCAAACTTGAAATGTGTCTCCAGAGTAAAGCTAGCAGGGGGATTTAACATTACTGTCAAGGGAATGACTCTATGATTAGGAGGAATAATTGGTTACTCTTTGTAAAGATGGATAAAACCCATTTTGAGTTTTCAATGGACTCAAGGAGACCATATCATTTAATTTTAGTTGGTCTACAGATGGTGATGTGCTAGTAAAAGTCTAATAACTGGCTGTCTGAGAATAAAATTTTTGATAGCATTTGCTGATTTTTCTGATGTAAATACTACCATCATGGTCAATCTCAAACTACCAAGAGTTTGACAACCAGCTCACTAAATTTCTTAAAAATTGACAAGGAGCTTTCACAAGCTGGTGCAGAACATTTCAGCATACCACCATCACAGACATATTACTGAAGTGATGAAAATGTTCTAAGTCATCATCTTCTCTACCATGTTTGCTGATAAAACCTTGGTGACTAAATTAAGGACTTTGTCCAGGAGTTAAAGTAGATCAAACTTCCTTCTGAGAAAAAAAAAATCTGGCTTTCTTGAAAATATCCCCATAGCTCATCTCTTTGAGGTAAGCAGACCTCCATCCAGGGAATAATACTGGAGAAAGGGTTCCAATTTTAATAAAATTATATCAACTATCTCCAGTCATTTGAAACATCACAGAAACCACATATGCATGAGAAAGTTAACCCTACCATATCTTTGCTGGCTTCCAGAGCAACGTGCAATGATAGCCCTCTAAGCTCTGGTCACTCTAGCTGGCAGAATGATATCCAAGCAAGAAAATCTAAGGCCAGTGGCTCTCAAACTTTTGTGACTGTCACTTAGTCAAAGAAAGCTACTCTAATAGACAAAAAAACTATAAGGATAACACCCTGAACCAAGCACATTTTGAGGAATTAGAATAGATGTTAACTATAGCAATACTGTTGATAGAAATAGAAATCATAACTCACTGAAAACAATCCTCAGAAAAAAAAACTAATACTTTAAAGATCAAGAGTAGTTGCCATTGAAAAGCCCAGTAAACCCAAGATACTGCTATTGATGAACCAATAACAAGCCATCCACTCTCTGGCCTCTGCAGCATTATCAAGCACTATGGAGAAGCCAGAGTTCTTGATAGAATGCCAAATTAAGATCCTCAGGAAATTCTAGTATTGTGTTAATGTGAAATTTTTGAGTAACAAATTGTAGTAACTCTCAAAAATCTTCATAATAGTTGCTAGTAAGCAACTTACTAAAAGCCTGTGGAATTGCATGTCATTTGCCTATACAAACTTGAATTTTTGGATGTGTTCCCTGCTCATCTGATGGAGCCTCATGGCTTATTGGATGACTAAGAACCATATCTAAGAATAACTTGTCTAGGAGATGTGAGGTCAGCCATTTCTCTAGGTCCCCGCTATCCTGTCCTTTGATCCAATGAGAGGAACAGACAACCCCACACTTGAACCGCATTAGCTGTGGCTCCTGTTGGCCACTTTTTCTGAGTCATATTAATGGCATGCTCTTGGCTAGAGCTGTTTTAAGAAACAACTCAATGAAATCCAGTTTTGCATTTGCTATAAAAGTCACTGTTAATATTACCAATGTTAATTATTATATAATTATTATACAATTATATACTCATGCCCAGAAGTCACCAAGACAGAGTCTAAAGGCCCTGGGAAAAGTAGAATTTTCTACCTATAGATCTGAAAACTCAATGGATAATTTTATACTCTTTCTCTTGAAGTATAATAAACATATAGAATAGTAAGGCTAAATACAGATTATAAGGCTACAGCTCAATGAATTGTCTCAAAGTGAACATACCCATGCAACAACCATGCAGATTGAGAAAGACCATTGCCAACTCCTAGGAAGTCCCCTCATACCTGTCTCAATCACATCACCATCCACACCCCCTCCCCAAGGGACCACCATTCTGTCTTCCAATTCCATAGGTAAGTCCTGCCTGTTTCCAACTTTATATAAATAAAGCATATAGTATATATTCCCTTGTGTTTGCCTTCTTTCAGTCATTATATTTGTGAGACTTGTCCATGTTTTTTAAATGAAGGACTAGGTTGCTATTAGAACATGTAGGGCCTTGGATAGAAAACATCGTAAGGACTCTAGCTTTTATTCCAAGCAAGATGGAAAGCCAGGATCTTTTGAGCAGAGATGTGAAACAATGACAAGTTTCTAAATGATCATCCTGGCAAAAGTATTAAGACTAGCCAGGAGGGGTGCAATGGAGATGAGCAGGGAGGCTTCAGCAACAACCCAGAGAGTGAAGGGGGCTTGGACCAGGGTGGGAGCTGTGGGAGTGGGAGAAGTGGTCTGCTTCTAGATATATTTTAAAAGTAGAGCCAAGCAAATTTTCAGTGTGAGAGAATGAGAGGGGACAATAATGACTGCAGATGTTTTGTCCCAAGTTACTGGAGAATGGAGTGTCAATCTCTGAGCTGGGGAAGACTGCAGAAGCATATTTAGGTCAAAAGGTCTATTTGAAATATGCTAAATTTGAGATGTCTAAAAGTCATCCAAGTGATAACATTGCATAGGCAGTTAGATATGTGAATATGGAGTTCAAGGGAGAAGTCAGAGTGAAGTTAACAACCTGAAAAGCATCAGACTATAGATGGTATTTAAAGCCACAGAACTATATGAGAATAGAAAGAGAAGACAACCATAAGGCTGGCATTTGAGCTGAGCCTACAGGATGAGTGTGATCCCAAAAGCAGAAAAGAAGGAAAGGAGATATTAATAATAATAGTAGTAGTTGGCATTTAGTGAACACCTACTCTGCATCTGTCTCTACACTAAGCGCACACATCACCATTGCATGTAGCCCCCACGACAGTCAGATGGGGTAAGAGCTATTTGCCATCTCCATACTACAGATGGGAATACTGAGACTTTGTTGAAGGTCTGTAAGTGGTAGAGGTGGGCTCTGGTTGCTAAGTACTATTCTATACCAGCTCTCCACAGACAGTCCAGGCAGGGCTAACAAAATGAGCAAAGGTATGGAACATTAAGTGTAAACTAGACATAGTACCCAGTTATTCACAATAAAATGATCAGCCTACTATCACATGTAAAGACAGAATCTTGCCCACCTTCCCCAGCATCCTTAGGAGGCTCACGTTTTCCCAGAACTGTCTTTGGTAGTAGAGGTTTGTCTTATGTTCACTCCGGTGTAGCCCAAGCCAGGTCTAGCTCTGTTATCGCTTGACCCCAGACCTAGGCCTCCAGTTCTGTGTTTCTGATCAGTAAACTTTGCTCCTGATTGAAGCCCAGAAAACATGTCCCATTACCCCACACACCACATGTGCATCCCCACATACATTCTCAAAACACTAAAAAAACTAAAACCCCCAAAACACTAAAGCAAGGCTGTAGTTGCAGCATCCTTTCACTAAAAGTTAAGAAAAATGATGAGGGTAAAGTAGTCACCCAAAGGTGAACATTGGGCATCACTGTTCTGTAGTTCCCACACCATCCCTGGTGAGGACGTTCCACCAGCTACCCAGATGCTCAGGGCTCAGCTGCACCACTCCTTGGACTACCCATCTCCTCTATCTCCACTTTTCTCCTCATCTAGAACTTTCCATAGCCATGCTTTGTCTTCTCTACCCAAAGGAGAACACTGTACATTCCTGCTACTTTATCATGCACAGCAATGTCAACATAAAGTTTATCAGACTAAATATTACCCATCTAGTCTATGGGAGGAATGGCCCCTCCGTAACAGCTCAGACCCTTTAAAGTGTTTTTTTTGTTGTTGTTGTTGTTGTTTTTAATCCACTAACAAAAGAGCTACCCACCACTGGTCATGATCCTTACCTATGCAGAAAATCAGTAGAAGCTTAGAAATTCCAGGGTATACAGGGTATTGTCCCACCTCTGGCACCAGTTCAAAATCTCAGGTGGAGCCTCCTCACCAACCATCTCTGTAAGCAAAAGAGGGTCGAAAGAATACACTCCCCTCTTATCCGGAGCAGAATCACAAGAATTCTATGGTCATGGCCACAGGGGGTGGTAGGAAGTTTCTTCTCCTTACTCATAGAAAGAGTAAAAGGTAAAAAACACTTTATTAAAAACAAAGCAGCTACTATTTTTAACACTAAGCGCTTTACATAATTTCACCTAGAGTCCACAACATCCCCATGAACTTTGACCTCTAATCTCTCAGGTCTCCAGCTTGACCAGGAAGTGGAGCTGGCCCAGGCTGTCCTGTTGGAGGAAGCCAAGGAGCTCTGGCTTCTTTGTGTATGTCCCACCCCTCCTCACTTGCTCAGGAGAAAAGCTGCACCATGATGGTCAGTTGTATGTGTCAACTGGGGCATAGTACCCAGTTATTCAACAAAACACTAATCTAGGTGTTGCTGCGAAGGTATTTTGAAGTCATGGCTCACATCGACAAACAATTGACTTAAATTAAGGAGATTATTCTTGATAATGTGGGTAGGGATCATCCAATCAGTTAAAAGGCCTAAAAACAAAACTGGCGTTTCTCTGAGGAAGAATGGCCTTCTGCCTGTAGACTTCAGAATCAGCTCCTGCCCAAGTTTCCAGCCTGCTAGCCGGCCCCACAAATCCAGACTTGCCAGTCCCCACAGTAGCATAAGCCAATTCTTTGAAATAAATCTCTTTATATATATGCATCTATATATATACACACACACACATATAAATACATATATATTTAAATGTGTATACACACACACAAACATACTTACACACACATATATATTCTAGTTGTTCTCTTTCTCTGGAGAATGCTGACTGATGCAGGCACCCTGCTAGCTAATGTGGTTTGTTCAGAAGAATTAGCCTGAGCACTCTACCTGTAACCAGGAAAAGTAGTCACAGGAGCTGCCAGCTCTCCTTTCTTTTCTTTCTTTTCTTTCCTGGCTGTTTATCATTTATTTTCCACTTGGTGCAATGGGCTAGTTGTTGCAACTATTGCCCTTCAGCAAACAGATGTTTCATTAATGAGGTGGCTGAAAGCAGAGATGCCAACCTGATGCAACTGTATCATTATCATCATCGGTGAGATTTCTCCTCTAACTGCTTGAAATCTTTCTACAAGGAGGCCTCAGTGATCCCATGGAAGAGCTTGGAGGCAGTCTGTCATGGTTGGTGTTATTTATGAAAAGAGAGCAAACAGGAAACAGCTCTTCCCAGTGGTGTCAGGCCTCTCACCGCCTGTGGTACCTTGGCGCTCCCCATTTCTGGACACCAAAACCTTGTTCACCTCATTGCTTACCCCTCTGCCCAAAGCCATCTCTTAGGCTCCCAAAAGCCATAATTATTCCTGAGCAAGTCTCCCGACTCAGATGAAATAAAAAATAAATTCTTTAAATGTAGTTATTTTTTCTAAAATTTAATATGTTTAATTTTTAAAACTGTTCTTTATTCTGAGATTATATCCATTTTTTCTATTAATTTTTAAAAGTCTAGTTTGAGTGAGAGGGTTTGCTTGAAGAGAATAAAATGTTGACCACTGTGGATCAGTTCTTAGATTATTTAGGGAAGTGAGGAGGAGGTCTATTAAATCCAAAAGGGTAAAATAAATCATTAACTTAAGGAACAGAATTTTACTTTTTAAAAGCTTATTTAGACACTTTTAAATAGATTAGAGTATCAGAAGAAATCCATAAGAATTTAAAAGAACTGCAATAAAATAATCAAAAAGCTTTTTTTCTAATCCATATTTTTATTTAAAAATAATTTTATTTTTAATATAAAAGTATATGTGTTCATTATAGAAAAATTAAAAACACAGGAAAAGATAAGGAAGAAAATTTTAAGCATCTGCTATCTCAATAAATAATCTGTTATTATTTAGCCATAACCCTGCTGACATTTCCAAGCATTTTCTTCCAGGTTCTTTTTCTAGCACATACACTCATGTTAGAAGAGCAATGTTTTGAAAATTATTAATAGGCTTTTCTCTTTTGTCTTTCTGAGTACATGCATAATTTTTCCAAGATTTAGTACAGACAAGTGCAAGGAGGGAGGGAAATGAGTTAATATTTCCAACACAAAAAAATAAGATTATACAGCAAAACAAAAGCCTTGTAAATCCATTGTAAGGCTGCGGAAGGAGGGTAGCCTACATGCTTTTATCTCTCTCTTTAGCAGATCAAAGACTAGACTTGACTTAATTGAACCATAAAGATTCTTGTAGGAAGAGAGAGGGTGATGCCCACTCCTCACAGGGCCCAAGGCATTGTGGGAAAGAAAGAACAAGAAAGTAAACATTTAGAGATACGTTCTGATTTTACCTGACCAAAAGAGAGAATAACGTCCTATTTAGCACTCTCATAAACCAGACAAAAATAAACACAAAATCTTTCCCACTGCTTAGCTGATAAGGGTGACGTGAAGAGGATGCAGTCAAATATAGACAAAATAAAGGACCACCATTTTCTCTTCTCATTTGATGTTACATTTTTTAAATATATTTAAGAACAGTACTATATACAGTTTTGTATCTTTTTCAATTAAAATTAACTCATAACCTATTTCTCTTGTCATTAAATATTCTTTGCAATAATTTTTGTATTTTCAGAATACTTTAGAGGTTTGTACCTATTTGCTTAACTGTCACTGTTAGGTTTATTTTTCTAATTTTTATTATTATAAATAATTAAATGATAAGCTCTTTGCATTTCTGTTTCTTAGAAGTGGAAAGTTGAAATTAATTAATATTTTAGGGCTCTTGATAAGTTCTGCCAAATTGTTTTGCAGAAATATGATACTAAAATTTACCATTACAGCAGCAGCAGATGAATGGACTAATCTCACCAAAACCTACAATGATTTATTCAACAAATATTTATCAACGGCCTATTATGAGCTCATTGTTATTCTATATGCTGGAAAAGTACTAGCAGACAAGACAGAAAGCCTCTCTTTTCTTAGGGAGCTTCAGTATATGATATGCCATGTAGTAAGTGCAGTGAAGAAAACTAAAATAGGGCAAAGGGATAGAACAGGACTCTGGCAGCCTCCGAGGGGAAATCTTGCCAGCCACCTGTTTAATAAATCAAGTTCTACTGGAACACAGCCACTACCATCCATTTACATATGGTCTGTGACTACTTTCACTCTACGATGGCAGAGTTGAGTAATTACAATAGAGACCCTATGTCCCACCAAGCCCGATGTGTTGGCAGCATGCAGTCTCTTGGCATAGGAAAAGTCCAAAGTCTCCTGGGGTGCTAGGTTTGTTATAGTAGGCTAACTACTGTAACAAGTAGACCCCAAATGTATGCTGGCTCATACACAATAGACAGTTATTTCTTGATCACATAACAGTAGCAGGTATGTGAATCGATTGGCGGGTCTTTCAGGGACCCAGAACTGACAAGGCTTTGCTTTCTTCAACTATTGGCTTCCAAGGCTGCTCTGGAGGTTACCTCTATTCCTGCCAGAAGGAACAAAAAGTATGGTATGTTTATGCATGGAAGGTTTTTATGGGTCAAACCAGAAAAGATTTATACCACTTGCACTAACACACTATTGACTAGAATCCAGCCACATGGCTGCACCCAGCTGCATGAGTTCCTGGGCTATGTAGTCCCTTTCTGTTCAGTTCTTTCCAGTTCTGCACTATGGAGCGGGAAGGACACAGATTTAGAATGGTAGAGGTGACAGCAGGCTGTCACTATCTCAGGATACAGTTTCCAATTTCCAACAAGATTAGCAATTCATATAGTTTCATTGTGCATTTATAGCATTGACACTAAAGTTGATATTATGTTTCTTAGCCACTTATAATTTCTCTAAATTTCCTGTCTTCATATTCTTTGTTCATTGTTTATTGAAGCCTTGAAATTTTTAAAATCAATTTTATATGTTCTTAAATTTATTAAAAATCATAATCCCCATATGTTATTTTTTCTTTTCATTTTTACATGGTTTTTAAAGGTAGAATATTTTTAAATTTTATGTAAACAAATCTATATTTTCCTTTGTAATTCCTTCTACTGTTTTCTACTTGGAAATCCCTAACTCATTCATAGGTAATCATCTGTTTCCTTCAACTTTTAAAGGCTTTACATATACTTTAAAGTGAGATCCTAAATATATTACTTTTGAGAATAACAATCTTCTCAACACCAGTTATTAAATAATTCATGTCTTTCTTGTTGATTTGTAATGCTTCATTTACTACACTTTAAGCTATTTTATGTTCTAGGGTAAGGATGTCTATTCATGCCTTGAATCAGTACCATGAAAATTTAATTGTTATATCTTTATAGACTTTTTATATTATATTCATATCTGATAAGGTGAGTCATTTTCATATAGCTTCTTTTCCAAATATTTCTTAGCTGTATTTACTCATTTACTTTTCATAGCTGTATTTTTTCTTGTTGCAAAAGTAATACTTGTACATTTTTATTTCAAAAAAATACAATGTCTAAATAAAACATTGTTTTAGGTAACTTAAAAATTATGGTATTAAATTCCTTTTAAATTCCCGTTAATATTTTTGTGTTTACATTACATTAATAGATTAATTTGAGAAATTAACATCTTTCCAATCTTGAAAATGCTCCTCATTTGTTCTTTTCTAGTCATTAGACATATTTTTTGGTTTTCTTCCTAGAGATCAAGTACATTTCTTATTAATTTTATTCCTAGATATTTTATATTTTCAATAAATATGATATTTTTCCTACTTAATTTTAACTAATTTTGTTGAGATATTTTTAAACTATTAACATTGTAGCTGGCCACATAGTTTTTAAATTGATTTTCTTAAATTTTATAGAGAAACAATTACAGCACTTGATTTATTTTTGTAACTAAACTTACAGCTCTTTTTTATTTGTTTTCATTTTTAGTTCTTGTCTCACTGCCTCCCCTAGGACAATGTCGCCCACTCCACGATCCACAGAACCCTAGCACCCCATGAATTTGGAAAATGCTGGTTTCTTTATCTTCCTCTCATGGGTTCACAACTTACACTTGAGTGTTGAGAGCTGTGAAAAGTTATATGATAAAGAAACCTAGTTAAACTTATTTAAACTTGCATCAATAGTGTACCTTGTAACCCAGAAAAAATTCGTTAACATACTGCAGGACAATGGCAGTCCCAGTCTCAAATATTCCTGTCCCACAAGAGTAGGTCCTTTTAGCCTTTCCTTTTACAGTCACCACTGCTTATAAAATCATGGACTGAAGTTAGTGATTTTGAACAATAATTTCCAAACAATGTTGAGATAAGGTGGTGATAAAAAGGCATCATTTTTTTGATTAATGTGATATAATAGTTAACTTTATGCTTTATTTTTTCCTTGAATAAACTTGCCAGAGGTTTATGTAATTGATTGTTTGGGGTTTTTTTAAAGAGTGTATTCTTTGATATATCAATTTGATAATTTTGTATCTTTTCATTTATTAATTCTGCTTTTATCTTTACTATGTTTTCCTCCTACTTTCCTTGAATGTACTTTGCCCTCATCTTTTCTAATTTGAAGAGTTAGGTTCTTAGTTTACCTATTTCTATATTTTCAACTACATATCAAAGTGTATGGGATTTACCCAAATGCTAAAATGCTCCCATTACATACATCAAGTTGGTCCATTCCCTCGATCAGCCATAAATGTCTCACCCAGGCTCCAGTAACAATACCTGGAGTTGCTTGTGGGCTAATTTGCTTTCTGGGACATATAAAACTTTAAAACGGACTTGATTTTAGTCTAGGTGAGACTATGAGCTACTGTAGTCTCATCATCAGAGAAGCATCCTCTGGAAACGCAATGAAGAAGGAGCAAAGGTCAAGCCCATAGAAGCTGTCCAGGTGCAGCAAAGCTGCATGGCAGTGGTAAACAGGAAGGTCCCTCTTCAAAGTCAGGAGATCCCTGAGGTGGATAGGGAAGTAAAACGGGCAGAGGAGACGAATTGCACCTTCGTGGTGATTTCATCGTCTTAATAATTGTTTCACTCTTCCAGGGACTCCTTGTGTTACAAGACCCTAAACCGTAGTTAAGAAAAACCATTATCTCTCCTTGTTCAAGTTCAATCTAGACAAACTTGCATCAGTTTCTTCACCTCTGGAAAGGAATGGAAATAAAAACTGCTATACCTGGAGTGGCTGTAACAACTGACTAAATGTAGGGAAAGCCTCTGCATTAATAAGTGCTTGCTAATATAAGCAAGTAGTTCTCACAAGAATTTGCTCAGCTTAATTAGTGTAGCAATCTGTTCAAAGCACAATGCAAATACAGTATAAGTAAAAGAGATTTGACCCTGTTTTTACTGCAATTTCCCAAGAGTGAAGAATAATAAAGTCTACATTGCAGTCAGCTGTTTTACATTGATGAATTTGCTTTATGAAATGGTATTTTGAAAATTTAAATGTGTTCCCATCAACAGCATGCCCTTTTAATAAATGTAGTTCTCTTCCATTCATTAACTGAGTTTTATAAACTACTTTCTATGGCCACAGAAGAATAGTACTGGCCTCTATTTTGCTGCATGCAACTATGAGTAGATACCATCAAAATGCTTTTCCTCTGCAGAAAGTATTTCACCTGGATCATCACCAGTCTGCTTTTTTGATGAATGGCTTCCTCAACTAAAGCCCTCACATGCCAATTGCAGTTCTATGTTTTCCTTCTCATTTCTGGCAACACACAACTATGTCCCCATATAACTCCTTTCCTGATTTCAGCTTAAATTTAGAGGCCACAGGAAGATTGTGCAGGGCTGGGCTCAGTTTGTGCATCACTCGGATCTGCCCACACACCTTGCTTCTAGCCCTAGAGACAGCTTGTGATTGTGGAGCCAGGTCACTACCCCGACTGCTACAGATTTGAAGCCCCACACACAGGACTGCCCCTACAAACCAACCAACTGCTTGGAGAGGCCAGTTCACACGAGCTAGAGTACAGTGGAGCTACACCCCATGAGGTAGGTAACCGACCAGTGGGAGACAGAGTAGAGGTTAGAGCTGGAAGAGAATTCTTTTTCTCTTTTTCCCCCAGATGGAGTATTTGGGGACTCCAAAAATGTCCAACGAAACTGAGCAATTAGCTCTGCTTGTTAGACGCTGAGGCCAGCTAAGCTATTTTTAAGTGTACAGTACAGTAGTGTTAAGTATATGTGCAATAGAGCTCTAGAGTTTTTTCATCTTACAAAACTGAAATTCTATAACTCATCAAACAATGTCTCTCCTTTTTCCCATCTCCCTAGGCCCTGGCAGCTTTATACCATTCTGGGGCAAAGAAGGAGTAGAGGAAAAGTCCCAACATTGATGAGCTTCAATTTCTCTCATGCAGCAGTATAGGGACTGGGAATTGATTTTACTTTGATTTAAATTTAAATAGTGATGCCTCTGATCACAGAACACAGTCCCCTCCAAGTCTGTCCTCTTTTTACCACTTAACAACCCCATAACAAATGGGAGGAGCACTGTCAGAAAAGCCAGGGGCTTTATGGAAAATCAAATATTTAAGACCAAGGTCTTTATCTGCTATTAAGTTCCTTCCTTCCTTCCTTCCTTCCTTCCTTCCTTCCTTCCTTCCTTCCTTCCTTCCTTCCTTCCTTCCCTCCTTCTTTTCTCCCTTCTCTCCTTCCCTTCTTCTTTCCTTCCCTCCTTCTTTCTCGCCTTCCCCGCTTCAGATGACTCTAGGCCCCTGCCAACATCCTGACTGCGAACAAATGAGAGATGCTGAGCCAAAACCATCTAGTGAAACTGCTCATTAATTTCTGACTGTTAAATCTGTCGATATTGTAATTGAAACTTCTAAATCTATGTCTACACAGAGCTGCTCCTTCTTCTGCAAACCCCCATGCAGCCCACATGCTCTGAAGCCTCCTTCCTCTGTCAGTGTCCAGACTCTTCTGCTTGCCCTTGCCACCAGCTGCTGATTGCCTGCTCCCATACCTGCATTCAAGAAAGTTGCCTGTTACTCATCCAGTAACTGCATACCAGCTTCAGGCTGGACAAACCATCAAACTTTGCTGCTATTGGCTGGGTTGAATCATACCTTCTTCAATGAGATCTCAACTCCTTCCAAATTTATCCTTCCTTGGGTGCTCTCTTTCAGCTCCCGGGTACCGTATAGTTTCCTTATTTCTTATAATGACTCTTTTATCATAGTTAATACTTGTCATACAAAATTCCAGTATCCCTGGAACTTAATCCGGAATTTTCAATCTCCCTCTGGATGAGAGGCCATGAGGACATCTTCTCACATCTGTCATCTCCTGGTCACCAAGATTTGTTCAGCCAATCTGGCACATTAATCTGGTGAACCTTTCTTCCTTCACTTCTCTGTGTATATACCTTCTTTGGCCTCTGACTCAAAGCATTCCCCACACCCCAGAAAAGAGCAGTGGTGAGGAATATGGGTTCCACGACCCAAATGTGTGGCTCAAGTGCCACCTCTATGACCAGCTGTGTCTTTAGATATGCTGTTTCACCTCTGTGCCTCAATACTATCACACACTTAATGGGGATGATATACAAGAACCTAGGTCATGGGACTGGCAGAGGATTAAATGAGTTAATGTATGCAAGTGCTTAGATTTCCTGTCCCAAAAGTGCCTAGTAAGTTTAGGTCATATTATTATTCATTTCTTAGTCATCTTCATAGGAGTTTTATCATCCATAGAGATGAACTATCCCACACATTAGCCTTAGAGTTTGACCATCTTAGTTACATAGATGGTCACCCCACTCGGATTTGGTCACTGTATTAGTCTACTCAGGCTGCCATAACAAAATATCAGAGACTGGGTGTCTTAAACAATAGGCATTTATTTTCTCAAAGTTCTGGAGGCCGGAAGTCTGTGATCAAGGAGCCAGCAAACTCCGTTTCTGGAGAGAGCTCTCTTCCCGGCTTGTAGATAGCCACCTTCTCATTGTCTTCACATGATCTTTCTGCTGTATGCATGTGAGCAGAGAAACGGGGAGGAGGAGCATTCCTTAGTCTCTTTTCCTTTTCTTACAAGGATTCCAATTCTATTGGATTAGGACCCCACCCTTATGACCTCATTTAACCTATTTACCTCCTTAAAAGCTACATTTCCAAATATAGTCTCATTGGGAGTTAGAACTTGAACAATTAGATTTGGGAGGGACACAGTCCAGTCCATAACAGGCACACACTTCCAGGGTCACAACCTGGAACATGTCATTACCTGGAAACTTAAACACCAGCCATAATTTCCTGACCTGCAGGCCCACGGTGCCCTTGCTCTCACCACATCTACTCTCTGACTGCCCTGGATTCCTCCATTTCTCTCCATCATCACCTCCTCTGCTCTCTACTCATGCACTTCTTTTTCCTTCTTTTTCTGGGCCCAAAACTGATGCCCCATAAGCCCCTGGTCCAGGAATTTTAAGATACCTATTGTATCACCACTTCTGAGCCATCTCCAAGAAACATGTGTTGGAGAATCCACAAGTGGACTACACAGCCACATCTTGTCCCCCAACTATCGTGGGGATGCCCAAAAAGATGTCACCTCTTCCAGAAGTAGGCTCTCTAGGATACTCAGAGATGTCCAGCAATCCAGGAGTCCATCAGGTCCTGCCAATAGTTCATCTCTCGATTCTCTGCTAGGATAGCAGCGCAAGAAAATAAGCCGAGAACTAGTCCTCATCATCTCATGTAGCCAGTAAATAGAATGGGCTTTCTAATTCCTGACATTCCTTGATTGTCCTGCTGCTGGGAAAATTACAAAACACACTGAACATGTATCTGCCCTCCTCCCACCTTCTATTTATCCTCAATCAGCTTTTCTCAGTTTCAAGTTTCTAATATATAAAAATGTAAAAAGAGATACCTCTTAGGAGACAAAAGAAAATTGTTTCAGATAATATATGTAAAATAATATCTAGCCCAGTAGCTGAAACATAATAGCCCCTCAATGAATGCTAGTGCTTGCCCCATTTCTTAACCATTCTTAGAGTACTTGCATTTTATATGTTTATTTTATATACTGAAAAGAAAATGGCAATATTACTTTGGGTGGAATATTTTAAAATCACCAATAATTCCACCACCTTACCACAGCTATTTCTCATTTTATGTATTCCCTTCCATTCTGTAATTACATGATTGTGTATTTTTAGGGCATTGCAATCAAGAATGTACATAGAATTTCACATCATCATGTGCCTATGTTACTATCACCTCCATAATTAAAATTTTCAGGGCTGCATAATATTTTATCAAGGGAATATAGTATAATTTAATTAATTATCCTATCATTGAATAGTTAAGTTGGTTTCAAAGTTTCCATATTATACTAAGAATGGGGCATAATGAATATTTTTGTGTTTATTACTTTTTTCCCTTACTTGCGGTTATTTCCTCCTAATGTATTTTTGCAAGCAAGCATAATTTCTGTGTCAGAAAATGTAAATATTTTTAGAGCTCCTGATGCATTTTGCCAAGTTGCCTCTCAAAGCATTTCCAGCAGTTTCCACTGCCACTGGCAGTGTCTCAGTGGGGGTAGTGACATTTTTACAAGGACGTTTGTCATTCTCTATATTTAAGTGATTAGTTAGCTAAAGAAATTAGACCAAAAGTGGCCAACTCCCTTGGGCAACTTGACCTGAAGGAGAAGACAGTATGTATATACTTTCATTTTCGTGTGGTGGTATTTTCTCTAAGATCCCTACTCTCCAAAGATATCTTTGTTAGATAAGTAGGGGAAAGGCCAGCCAGATTCCTGCCTGCAGGCTTCCCAGCTTTATATCGGAATCCTGACCTTCTAGCCAGATTTCGAGGTCCTGAACACCCAAAGGACCCACCCTAAAGCCCCGGGTGCCTCCACCCTAATCCGTATGCTCAACTAACATTTGATTAACATTCTCACCCTATACCACCTACCCCCACATAACCCCATAAAAACTGCGCCCTCCTGTCCCAGGGCAGGGCTTCTCTGGCCCCTCTCCTCTCTGAACCAGAGAACCTCGCCCTGGAGCCCTCTCCCAATAAAGACTTGCTTTTAAAACTTCTCTCGACGTGTCACACGTTTACCTTACAATCTTGTTGCCTCTTTTTAGTACTAGAGCCTCCTGTTCTGGACCAATCTTGAATTCTCATCATCCCTGGACACAGGCTCTCTTGTTGATCATGTAAACATAACGGCTCTGGACTTGAGTTCAATTTTATGGCTGTTCTTGTCACTCATAACACAGGCTAAGTGCTGCTGGGTAATATCCGGGGGAAGGGAGATACCAGAGGAAGCAGATGGACAAGTCCTCCTTACCCGATGACACTTTTGGAGGGTCTCCAGAATCAAGAAACAGGTTTTTAACTTTTCAAGTCTCAAAATTCCATCTTGACTGATCTCCTTCCTTAAGGGAAGGCCATAAGAACGGTGGATTCACACAAATCAAATCCAGGCAAATCTGTGACTCTTATTAGTGATTAGAGTATGCAGATAATGTATAAATTTGAGAAGCTGTGTTCCAAAAAAAGATCTGAGAGGAGAAAAAGAGTTCATAACTGGATCATTCCATCTGAAGGGATGGAGAGAAAGTAGGGGCTACTCATCTGGTAACTTGGTAAGATGGAGAAACCAGAGAGCCAAAGACTGAGGAGTAGAAATATGAGTAAGTGGAGAAGGGAGGATAAAGATGAGGAGCCTGCATAATGGGTGGGTGTTGACACTGGTGCTGAGGGCACAAGGACATGGCAGAACTGGAATGTCAGCAGAAAGGACATTGAGGGTGAAGACGTACAGGGAATTTGTAACAGCAACGGCTTTCTTCAAATCCCACTGCAATTCAGACCAGGGGCCCCCATCTGAACAAAGGGCACTTGGGAAAACATGGAGGTCAAAAAGTATAAGCTATAGCTGATGTGGAGGGTGTCAAGTGAGACAGAATGGGAAACTGGAGAAGGGTGACCTCTTCAGGAGGCCTTCACACCCCCAAGAAAAGGTTATGGCCACAAACCTACGTGAAGGGGAGAGGAGCACGACCATGACATTTGGGTAAACTGTAGCTCCAGGGCAGTTCTGGACTAGTAATAAATAGTAATGAATACAGTCATCCTTTGAATAGCCTGGGGCTGGACTTAATGTGGAGGCAGAGGTCGAAGCCAGCGATGTCCTAAGAGTGTCAGAAGAAGAGTAGCACACACAGTGGCCTGAGGGGCAACACTTTTGTAGGGACCCAGGCTAACAAAGATCATTATAAAGATGAATCTTGCTGGAGAACACTTTGAGCCACCCACCCCCGGCTTAAACAGGGATTCCAGGCATTCTGTACCTTCTGAAGCGCCCTGGGAGGCCCCAAACCTCCTTGGTTGGTTCTGTGGTGCTTAGGCATCCTCCAGGGACTTGAGTTCAATTTTAGTTCTCAATTCTGTAGATGTAGGAGAAAGGTTTGGGGTTGAGGAATTTCCCAGTGACAAATTGCCTTGCTCTCTCTTTCTAAGATAGAGTATCTGCTGTTGGTTCAGTCAGCCTGAAACTCAGCAGATGGCACAGGGTTCCCAGCTGACGAACACTCCAGTGGGAATTGGGCAGAGAAAGCTAATCAACTGGGAAGAAGCAGTTGGCATTTAAATAAGATAATTTGCTTTGAAGGACCCAAGTCACCCATAATGATATTATTCCCCTCCCTGCGATGAAAGTCAAAACAACAGAGACTTTTCTCAGTCCTTGGGGGCTTCTCCCTGAAATGCAGAAGATTCACATGGCTGTTTGTAAGGTGGATCCTCTTTTGTTAGGGAATTCTGGGGTTGTGGTTGGGGCATGTTTATCAACTGAAGTATTTATTCATTAGACATTCCCATAATGTCTCAGACACTGTGTTAGCATCTTGGTTCAAGTGCCTTCGGCTGAAAGAAACAAAATCCTTTAATGACAGTTCCTTAAACGATGAAGACATTTAATTATCTCGCAAAACCAGAAGTCCAAACATAGGCAGTGCCAAGATTGGTGCAGCAGTTTAATCATGACAGCAGGAACACAGGATCTTCCCATCTCTCTCCTCTGCTACCTTCAGTGAGTCAGCTATGCTTCCCTAATGGTTTCAAGATGGCTTCCACAGCTCCAAGGATCACAACCGTATGTGATGCTATGGACTGAATGTTTCTGTCCCTCCAAAATTCATTTATTGAAGCCAAAATCACAATGTGATAGTATTAAGAGGTAGGGCCCTTGGGAAGTAATTGGATCATACAAGTGAAGCCCTCATGAATGGGATTAGTGCCCTTAGAAGAAGAGAGAGATCTTCTCTCTCTCTCTCTCATTCTCTCTCTCTCTCTCCCTCTCTCTCTCTCTCTCTCTCTCTCTCTCTCTCTCTCTCTCTGCCATGTGATGACATAGCAAGAAGGTAGCCATCTGCAAACCAGGAAAAGGGTTCACATCAGGAACCAAATTGGCTAGCATTTTCATCTTGGACTTCCCAGGCTTCAGAGGTGAAAAATAAATTTCTGTAGTTTAAGCCACCCAGTTTATGCTGTACTTGTTACGGCTGCCCAAGCAGACTAAGATATATGACAACATCCTAAGAAGAAAGGAAAAGATCAGAAGTGAAAGAGTTTATGCCTCACATGGATTGCTGTTTTCACTAAGAGGAGAGATCTTTCCATAAGACCAGAACTGGGTCACATGGCCATCTGCAGACCAATCAGTGACAAAGGAGAACAGGATGACTTCATTGGCTTAGGCAGCTGTGGTTCATCCCTTGTTGATTGGCACAGTACCCTGGGAACAAAATTGAAATTCAGTCACTAAGGACAGGTAGAGCAGCTGGGCAGGGGAGGCTACCCACACTGTTTGCCACAGCCAGGCACACATGACATGACACAGTGACAAACATAACAGACATAGTCTCTACCTTCATGGAGCTTATAGTTTAGTGACAGAGACAGGCAGGAAACGACCATTACATAAGTATATGATCTGAAATTGCATTAATTGCTATGAATAAAAAGCTAAATTTTATGAGACAAAACTTCGTTGAGATTAGAAGATAAGGTAACCTCCATCGTTACATCTATTTTCATTGTGTGGCAGCAGGGTGGTTTGCCAAGCCACCAGTTTCAGACAAGGTTCTCTGGCTTAAATCCAGTGTGGTGGACAGAATAATGCACTACAGCCTCAAAGATGTCTGTGCCCTAGTACCTAGAATGTGTGAAATGTTATCTTACATTACAAAAGGGACTTTGCAGATGCACTGAAGTTAAGAATGTTGAGATGAAGAGGTTATCCTGGATTATCCAGATGGGCCCAATATAATTACAAAGGTCCTTATAAGAGGAAGGCAAAGAAGATGTGATGATAGAGGCAGAGATCAGAGTGATGTGGCTACAAGCCAAGGAATGAGGGCAACCTCTAGAAGATGGAAAAGTCCAAGAATAGACAGATTATTCCCTAGAGTCTCCAGAAGGAATACAGTTCTGCTGACACCTTGATTTTAACACCATAAAACCCCATTTCAGACTTCTGATCTCCAGAACTCTAAGATAATAAGTTGGTGTTGTTTAAAGTCACTAAATGTTTGGTAATTTGTTATAGCAGCAACAGGAAACTAATACTTACACCCTATTAGTCCCAGTTCAAACTCTTCACACAAGTGTATCTACCTATAAACACTTGCAGCTGAAAGCCAGAGAAAGCACATCACCAGGGAACATGGAGGAAAGAGGTCATGTCAATCATTTTGAACAGCTTTAATCTAAGGGTAGCTGACATAAAAGTTTATATTTTTATCTCTAAACTGAACTTCCTAAGTGCTCTTCATTAAGTATACATCATTGAGAGCATGATTTAGGATCATAGATTTCCTCTTAGAGAAACACAACAACATTGAAGAGTATTTTTCCAGCAATTTTCCAGAGCCGATGTTGGTGCTAAACATACTCTCTCTCTAGAGGAGAATTCTGACCTGCAGCCCTCCTGTGAGTCATGAGTGCAAGTCAATCCTTCAAGCCGACATGAAGATCAAGAGGTAGATGCAGAGGTCTTTGAATAACCCAGGGAAAAAAAAATCCAATGAGAAAAAGGCAGTCATCCTGCATTATTTGGAGAGAGAAATTATTATAACACAAACCTAAAAGATAGTAAAATAAGCAAAAACGAAACATTTAAATAAAAATAAAAATAAAAATACCCTACTAATATGAAGAAGTGCAAAATCCCAATGAAGAAACACTGCCATTGAAGGCCCAAAAAGTCATTGAATGGCATTTAAATAGCAAGCGAAAGGCTTTATCCCTTCCCCATTCCTTCCTGCCCAGCCCTGTGTCATGGCCTTGGCACCTGCTCTCTACATCTCTACCTTCACGATGAAATAGCTTCATAGCTCATCTTTCTGCTTCATCCCTTTCCAGTTAATATACCACTGCTGCCAGATGGATTTTTTAAATATTTATCTTATCACATCACTTCCCTGCTAAAAATAATTTTCTGATTCCCAACACCGGGTACCTGGTAGGAAATGCAACATATATATGTCACCTCTATCCCTGTATGAGTTGGCCATCTCTCACTCACACGGCTTCTTCCCTTCAGACTAGAAGTTCACCATGTTGAGCTGCTTGAGCATACCATGCTGTTTCAAGCTTGATTCATTCATATATGCTTCCCCATCTGTCTGGAATTCACTTTCTCCCACCCAATCCTAAATCCACCTATCAAACTCCAATTCATTTTTTAAGACAAATACAATAGCTGTCGGTGGCCTTCTTGGCTCATTCAGAATTGATCATTTTGATCACCAGTGCTTACCACAGCAGCAGTGATTATCATAGTCTATTATTATTGTTTTTCATATGTCTGCTTTCTCAACCTGACTGTGAGCTTCCCAAAGAAGACTCTAACTTATTCACTATTTTACCCCTGGCAGCCAACACAGACTCTGGCACTTAATGTTTATTGAAAGCAAATCAATCAGATGTTATTTGGTTGCATGGAACAGAGACACAAACATGCATTTATGTGAATTATTTTTTTCTCACATACTTAAGAAGTCTGGGGGTTGGAAGTCAAAAGCCACTTTAGCAGTGTCCTGGTGGCATCAATACCCCATTTCCTCCTGTCTTCTGTTCCTTTTCCCTGAGCTGGGTTATTAAAGTCATCCAAAGTCAGCTATCCATGCCAAGAAACAGAAAAACAGAGGATGTGGAAAAAAAGGAAAGGAGTTTTGCCTATATCACGAAAGCAAATCTTTCCAAAAATCTCCAGCAGACTTCTATTTACATCTTGTTGGCCAGAACTGTGTCATATAGCCTCCCTTCACTTCAAGGACAACTGAGAAATATAGTTTGCTCACTGAGCACATTGCCACTTTGAATAAAATCAGCATTTTCTTAGAAACAAACAGTGAATGAATACTGGGGACACAATGAGCACAGAATGTATGCATGGGAGCATGCATGAGAAACCGAGCCTTAACAAAGCACATAAGACATTAATATTTTACAAGGTATACTCAGAGCTTTCCCAAGGTCTAAGTGCTCCATCCAGGATCAAGTACAGAGAACACTTATTCTAATGGTTCTCCCCTAAGTTGTAAAGCTTTTTAAAAATACAGATGCCCAGACCCAACCCTCATGCCAAAGCATCAGAATCTCAGAGATCAGGAATCTAAAATACAGATCTGCCATGCACATCTGTGTACAACCGATGCAACCATGTGGTGTAGCCCTGCAGACATGTATGACTTTTGAAAACTCCACAAGCATTTCTACTACACAGCCAGGGTTCACCCTCTGCCTTAGACTCTTGCCCTTTGGTGCAAGCTAAAAATTTAAACTGCAAATGAAAACACAGGAGTGTAATGCAGTGGTTAAACACATGGGCCCTGGAGTCAGACTCTCTTAGCTCCTCCGCTTACTAACTGAGCAAATCTAGAGTAAGTTAGTTGATGTCTGTGCATAATTTTCTCATTCTAGGGTAATGATAGTACATATCACATAGAGTAATTAAAAGGATCAAATGATATCTGTATAGAATTTGGATTGTGGGCTGACATATTGAGCATTCAATAGGTGTTAGGTACTGATATTATTAAACTAGATCTGTGAGCAAAGAATAAAGAAATTTCATTCGAATGGTTCTTTAAAGATTTTTTTCATTAGTTTCGAGTACACAGTACATTGGTTAGGCATTTATATAGTTTATCAAACGACCTCCCTTATTACTCTGTCTTTCCTCTGGCTCTACACATTGCCATTACCTTACTGCTTTCTGCATTCCCTATGCCGTGCTCCCCAGCCTTGTGACCCTCTATCAACTACTAATTTGTACTTCATTAATCCTTCACTGCTTTCTCCCAGCCCCCCACACTCCTCCTCTCTGGCCGTCACCAGAATGTCTTCTATATTTGTGGTCTGTTTTCAATTAGTTTGTTTTTTTTTTTGTTCTTTAGATTCCACATATAAGTGAAATCATACAGTGTTTATAAAGATTCTTTTTATCAGGGTGAAGAAGTTCCTTTTTATTTCTAGTTCATTGAGAGTTTTCAATCATAAATAGGTGTTGAGTTTTGTCAAATCTATTTTCTGAATCTATCGAAATGATCATCTGATATTTTTTTTATTCTGTTAATATGATTATTGCATTGATTTTTTTAATGTAAAATCAAACTTGCATTCCTAGAATTAAACCCTACTTGGTCATGATATATGATCCTTATTTATGTTGTTTTATTTGACTTGCATATTGTCAAGAATTTTTGTGGCTATGTTCAGAGGAACATTTAGTGTTTTTGTTTTTGTTTTGTTTTGTTTTCTTATATCTGTCTGGTCTTGGATTCATAAAATGAATTGGAAAATATTCCCTCCTCTTCTAATTTCTGGGTTTGTATACAATAGGCATTATTTCTTCCTTAAATATTTGCTAAAAATCACCAGTGAAACCATTTAGGTGTGGAGTTTTCTTTGTGGCAATGTTTGTAGTTACATATTCAATGTATTAAGAAATGCAACACTAGTGATTTTATTCCATTGGAAATAAAAATCTCAGCATCTGTGAAGATACATCACAATCCTGCCTTCACTCTTCCTTCCAGCAAACACTCACAGTGACCCAGAACCCCTTGACTAAGGCTTGCCCCTGGGAGCAACACTGCTGGCTGCAACCCAGGACCTGTGCTTAGATTCCAGCTGACCTAAGGAGGGACCACCATCAGGTGTGGGCTCGAATGTAGCTTTCCTCCCAGCTTGGCTCATGTGGGGAAAAGATAAGCCAGGCAGCTGAATTTAGGTCCACTGGGCCCCTGCTAGGGCCGCAGGTGCAACTGAGAACACTGGATATTGCACAACTCAAGGGGGGTCATTTTCATTACAGATACTATAATTTGGATATGTTACAACAGTTTTCCAACAGATGTCAGGGGAAGATCTCAGGAAAAGTGTGCCTGCCTCAACTGATCACTGAGGCCTACAGCAACTGACCAGTGAGGGTCAACCAATTCACTTAGTCCTTTGACAAATACATATTGTGTGCCTCCTATGTGTATGATACTGTTCTAGGAGTTGGTAGTTCCTAGAGCATGTTCTTAGAGAAATCTAAGTCCTGGGTTGGACTCCAGGATCTACAGTTGACAAATTATACTACTGTCTCAGTTATTTACTGCTGTATAACAAACTGTCTCAACAGTCTTGTCTTAAAACAACACCATCTTGTTACATACAATTTTGTGGGTTAGGAATTTGGGCAGGGCTCAGCAAGCAAATCTCTTCCATGTGGCTTTGGCAAGGCTCCCACATGTGGCAGTATGTAGCTGGTGACTAGGCTGGGCTGACATATCCCAGACAGCCTTGCCCACAAGACCAGGCCTTATTATGGCTATTGGCTGTTACACTGTTGTCCTCCATGTAGGCTCTCTCCACATGGTCTCTGTTACCATATGGTCTCTATCTCCAGCAGGATAGCCTGGACTTCTCTACATGGGAGACAGTGCCTTAGGAGAATGAAAACAGACCATGCAAGGCTTCTTAGGGCCTCCAGCAGAAGTTGCACTGTATCACTTTCATTGAGTTCTATTGGTCACAGCAAGTCACAGACCAGTCCTGTTCAAGAAGGAATATAGACGACAAAGTCAACTTGAAATTTTGGAGAAATTGTTGCCATCATCTTTGGAAACAATATACCACAAGGACTTTGAGTATAGACTTTCTGTGTCTATACTCCTTCTTGAATAGGACTGGTCTGTGACTTGCTGTGACCAATAGAACTCAATGAAAGTGATACAGTGCAACTTCTGGTGGAGGCCTTAAGAGGCCTTGCAGAGTCTGTTTTCATTCTCCTAATACACTGTCTCCCATGTAAGGAAGTCCCCATCTGTTCGGAAGTGAGTTAATACTAGTTCCCAGGTTAAAGGCTGTTGTGAACACTAAGCAAAAAAAAATAACATAAAGCATGTAGATGGGTCTAGAACAGTGATTCTCATACTTGATGTGTATCAGAACCATCTGGCGCAGGGACTTATTAAAAAGAGAATCCTGGACCCCACCCCCCAGAGTTTCCGATTGAGCAGGTCTGAGGTAGGGCCCCAGATTTGCATTTTTAACACGTTCCCAGGCGATGCCGATGCTAGTTTTCAGCCGCATTTCAAACAGCACCGGGCTGGGATATATCACGCACTCAATAACTGTTAGCTATTTTTATTTTACAAGAAAAGGGAAAAAGGATTACGGCAGCTTTGCTATTTAGACCCTGAAGTCACAAGGAAATGACATTTATTGTCTTTCTCCCCCTGACCCCCAATGGAGATAGTTTATGTGTGTAAAACATACTACAAAGTGGGACTGAATGCTTGGGGAAGCCTTTCAGTGCTGGGGTTTATGGGGCCCAGTGGATGGGGAAGCCCTCCCTGAGGAAGGATATGAGCTACATGGTGAAGGATGGATAGAAACTAGACAAGGAAGGGGTGTGCCTTCCAAGTAAGGGGGAATGCATGAATAGATGTTCATCACTCACAGTCACTGTGTGTCTTTTGTATTTAAAGCGTCACTTTTTAAATCAGGCAGTGTGGCAGAACTGTAAGAGAATAAAAGAATATTCATTTCATCCAATCCCCAAGGCTCTGCAACCCCATTTTTCTTATCTAGAATCAGGATGCCATGCTTTGTCAGCTCAGTGGTATCGTCAGCCTGGGCCTCTCTAAGTTGTCATGGTAACTAAAAACCCTTATCCCTCTTTTTTTCTCACAAACTATTCAAAAGAATGAAATGCCATGGCACCAGGAACTCCCATTTCTCAGCTGAATTTCTTTCAAAACTGCATGTTCTCAAGAGCAGATTCACAAGTTCTCAGGGTTGGGTCCTCCCTTCTGTGGGTAACCCCTGTCAGAAATCCATTCCTTCTGTGTTCTGAAGCAATAAGTGACCTTGTGCTTCAGGTCTGAGAGACCTTGACATTTGTAGACTGAGTGTTCCCTGAGGCTTCGAGTGTATTTCTGTTTTCTCAGTGAGAAAGAAGTGTACACATTTTTAATACAAAATTTATTCCATCCCTATGCCATATTATCCTGCTTGATAAAAATCCTCAGACTAGGAAAATGAAAACATAATTTACCTTCTCTTCTGATACTGTAAGGATTAATCAGGTTTGTTTTTTTTTTAAGAGTCAATTCTCATGGTTTCATACCATCTATTTTGATTTAGGAGGATCCTTAAAGTTGTGTTATTTATGTCATATATGCCTGTGGTTCACACACTTGAACCTACATCAGAATCTCCCGGAGGGCTTGTTGAAATAAACTATCACCATTTCCGGTTCAGCAGGTATGAAATTGGGGGCTGAGAATTTATATTTCTAACAAGTTCCTAGGTGATGTCAATGCTGCTGGCCTGGAGACCACACTCAGAAATATCCATGGTCGCTCTGAGGCTAGTTAGCAAGGCTCTAAATGACCAAAAATTGGCAAGCTCCTGGAAAGCACCTCTGGATAGCCTGTTAAAAGCCAGGGAGAGGCTCTCAGTGCTTGCAAATAGCAGACATTAGTTCTACATCTACACTCCCCTCACCCTGACTAAGTAATAGATCACCTGAAGCATGTCATAAAGTTCTCTGAGCCAAAATTTGATCTTAGAAAAAATAATATACCCTTACTTAACCTTGCAAAGTTATTATTCCAATTACATACAACAAAGTGTGGGAGGCTGCTCAGTCAGCAGGGAACTGCCAGACAAATAGAAGTTGTCAAGAGTGCTGCTGCCAAGACTAATTATTTTCGTAACTGTTGAAGTGAAATTCTATCCATCCCTCAAGGCCACATCAAAAGCTACTTCCTTAGGGGCGTGATCCCTAATCCCCACAGACGGAACTGATCCTTTTCTCATCAAAACTCCTACAACACTTGGTTTATACCTCACTTTTGACACTTATTTTTGTCAGGTGTAAAATGTGATAAGTTTCTGGCCTGTCACCTCCCCACCACCATTGATTCTGAGCTCCTGATAGACAGGGCACATTTTTTTTTTCACTTTTCTGTGCCCCACAACCCATCTTTATTCTTTGCACAGTGTTGTGCACTTTTAAGCATTTCATTAATACTTGTTTGAACTAATAAAAAAATGAATAAAAAACTTTACATATTTCTAACTTCAATCAGATATGATAGCATACACAGTGTCAACCTTCATTCTCCCACTCCTCTCACATGATCTCACCATCCTAAAAGTATATAATATATATGCTATGTATATTATATTTAATACATCGTTTTATATATAAATGCATTCACACACAAGTAATAAAGATATAAACACATTCACACTCACACACACCACACACATGCAAATAATAAAGAGTGAACTCAAGAAGCTCAAACTTGTGGCCCCCATGGCTGGCATGAACTGAGCTTCTAGATCCAGCACGGCTCTCCCAGTTGCTGTGGTCCAGGAACCTTCACAGCAGACTCTTTGAAAAATGGAAGTGAGCTTGACAGTGAGCAACTCCCATCCCCAAACCAGATGGTTGACCTCTACCAGGACCAGCTCTTAAGAGAAGAAGCTACAGGACAAAGATAGTTAGACCTAGATCTCCCCTGATAATATGGTGTTGTGCTGTGGGCATTGGCCTTGACCATGCAAGCCTAAGTGGAGTCAGGAAAAAAAAAAAAAAAACAGAATTAGTGAGGATCTATGTTTTCAGTTGCCTTAGCCACCAGAATCCTGCAGCTGCGGAATGCCACCCCATGCCCCCTGTCTTTCTGGTAGATCTTTGTTAAGAAAGAAGAGTGGAAAGTAGGGAACAAAACACCATAATTTTCATGAAGCCCATCCAGGAATTATTAGAGGTTTTTGTCTAACCAGGAAGCCCCTGTATCTTGTCAGCATCTTGGCTAGTAGAAAGGGAAAGCCTGATGTGAGCCCCTGCCATGAGCAGATGTAGATGACTTGCCAAAAACCTTGGCTTCAAGCTCAGAAGAGGGGTCACTTCTTTTATTCCATATCTGGACACACTATCCCCTAGGCAGCATGTTTATCTGGAATCCTTGGCATGGGGTGCAGAGGTTAGATCCTGATGGAAAACCTTGGCAATGCTGACTCAAGAAATTCGAGATGAAGTAGAAGAGATGAAGTAGAAGGGACCTTAGACAGAGGTAGCCACAGATGGACCAGAAGATTCCAAGAAACATGGCATTTACTAAAATATGGGTGACACTACACTAAGAGCACTTATTGTGGTCCTCAACCCAGGTAAAGAATTTTAGAAAAAAAACTCTTTTGGTGGTAGACAGAAATTTTTCATCATTGTAGAAAGTTGTACTGAACAGCACTGGTCTAGACTATGTTTGAAATTATCTGAGCAGTGGATAATAACATGGACCCCCTCACCACCTGGGCCCTGAAGGCAGTGGTGTGACTCTCAGCCAAGTCCTCACCTGGCTGAGCTAACAAATCTGTTTATAGCAACAGTCCCCAACCTTTTTGGCACCAGGGACCGGAGCTCCTATGAGAATCTAATGCCTGATGACCTGAGGTGGAGCTGAGGCCATGATGCTAGTGCTGCAAATACAGATGAAGCTTCACTCACTCGCCTGCCGCTCACCTCCTGCTGTGTGGCCCAGTTCCTAATAGGCCACGCACCAGTACTAGTCCCTGGTCTGGGGACCGAGAACCCCTGTACTGGACTCACCAGGAAGTCCCTGAACTGGCCCATAGGACAGCACTTGCTCATGGGATGGTAAGTGCCTACAAAGGAACCTACCTAACAAACACTGGAGAGATATCTTCCCCTTTGAAGACAATACAATTCTGATTCAAAAGTTCTTTTAGAATCTCTGCATTGCTGCCCCCAGCCAATCCCACCCATCTCTTAAAGGTCTTAGAAGATCAGTTGGCAATACTGATAGGGACAGAAGAGAGATAAGGAGCATCTCAAGGAAGATCCTGTTCTCGCCCCTGCCTCAGGACATCAACCTTTCCTCCTACGGACATGTTTTCCCTCAGAATGAGGAAGGATGATACCAAAGCTCCATTCCCACTTACTAGGAATTTAGGTTGGAGACGACAAATGGGTGCTTGCTAGTGTAGTGTCAGCCTTTTTATTTTTTTCATTACAGCCTACATTCCTTAGAATCTTCTGGCAATATCTTCACAACTGTACCATCCTGTGGGATTTATACTCTCTGTTTATACACCCATTGGTAGTCTCATGTGATTTTATCCCAGCCTAGGATATTCATGGACTCACCAGATCCAAGCAACTGCCAAGACATCAGAGGCAAAGAAGTGATTGGTTGGTGGCATTACTGTAAAGGCGAGAGTCAGGATGAACCAGGAAGGTATTGAAATATATACATATTTTATAAATAGAAGATTCAGATAAGAAAATAAGGTCCAGGCCAAAGGATTGAGCATGGAAAAAAAGAACAGAGATGGGTGGTCTGGGTACCAAGGAGGGTGCCAAACGAGGAGACCAGGATTCCAGACCACTGCAATAAAGCAAGAATCACAGTAAAGTGAGTCATCATCTTTTTGCTGGCAGAGGATCTTGCCTTCGATTTGTAAAACATACATCATCCGTGAAGCTCAATAAAGCAAAGCACAATAAAACAAGGTATGTCTGTACACAGTCAACGAAGCCAGAAGCTGCATTCAGGCTTTTCTTTGCTCTCCCACCAGCCTACCACAGCCATGTCCCTTCACAAATGTGCAGCACAAATTCTCAATCTATAATATCTGATAACTGCATCTATTTGGAATCGAGCTGAAAACCAAGTCTGAAAAAATACAAGCATAAAGGCTTACAAACAACCAAAAGAACGGTGTTAAACTTAACATGCTCCTGTGGGATTAGTCTTCAATCTCTCATTCAGGAATTATTGATCTTATTTCACACCCCACAGCAACAAGCTTGACTATCTGGCTTACCAATCCAAAACAAATGAAAAGCAAAAATATAGGCGAGGAGACCTAAAATTGTAAAAAGCAGATATTAGATCAACTCATTAAGCACAAGTTGAGGTCATTTGATAGAGCTTATTAAACTGCTCCATTTTATAACGGTGGCTCCTGGAAATTATTGCATAAATGATTTAAGTTATGTCCAATGTTCTCTGCTTAAGTCACAGATTTGCCATACATAGTGGTTCAGAGATTACGGATACTAGTTTATGTGTTAAGCTGTATCTTTTTTTTGTATGTTGAACTTGAAGAAAAAGGAATAAGCTGCTTTCCTCTCTGAAGACCCAAGGAGACAGAGGCCCTGACACAGCATCTGAAGAACTCTTAAGCCAGATCCTGCAAAATTATGACCCCATCACAGAATAGAGAGGGGAAGGGGGAGGTAGTGTTTAATGGGCATAGAACTCTGTTTGAGATGCTAAGAAAAAGTTGTGAGAATGGATAGTGGTGATGATTGTACAACATTGTGAATTAATGCCACTAAATTATACACTTAAAATGGTCAAAATGATAAGTTTGATATTATGTATATTTTGCCACAACAAAAATAATTATTATTTAATTAATTAAAGATAAAATGGTGGCCCAGCCAAGGGCTAAAGAGAATGCTAAGGGGAGAAGGCCACCTCCAGGAAGGATCTCTGGGAGGCTTGGTCTCCACCATACAGTCTGAATTGTCCTTTTCTGCATTGTAATTACTGCTTGTTCTCACCAAATCCTCAGTGAAGGCTACTCTAGGCTGTTCTTTGGGTTAAAAAAAAAAAAAAGTAGGTCACTCTTGGACTGTGTCATAACAGAGCACAGTAGTCACCCGGAGAAACAGTAATGAAAAGCACTGACCAGCAGAGCAGCTTTGTGCAGGGACCAGAAGGCTTGAGGCGGCAAGTGGGAAAGAATGATATGGAGGACACATGACCATGCCTGGAGCCTGTCAGAAACAGTAAGGGAGGGAATTCTCTTGAAAGCTGGACCCCCACAGGCCCACAGGCTGGACCACTGGCTACCACCCTAACCTCTTCCCTGATTCCAGCATCTTCTCAGATTCCTACCAAGCCTGGGCCCCACTGCGTGCACTATGGCACTGGCAGTCTCTTGGGGATGCTTTGAACTTGAGTTCAATGTTACCCAATCCTCCTACAGCTGAAATATCCTGGTCAGTTTCCCTCCCCAGTCTATCCCATCTCCCTCATTTCCACTAGAGTCCTCACTTCCCTTACTCCTGAGATACCCACTGCAACCAGCTTTGCCAAAGTCCCAGGAAGGACCACAGTGTTCCCCTGTAGCTGTCACCTCTTTTCAAGCACGAAGGTCCAGAGCTCCTGCTGACCCAGAGCTCCATCCAATATCACATACTCAGCTCTGTTTGTCAGCAGGACCTAAAGCTCACTCAGGAGCATCTTACTACCTGAGTGTCTATCAAAATACAGTCCTCAGAGTCCCTGCTCTATGGCACAGTATGGGGTCAACTGGTCCTAGCACTACCCTGTGTAAGCCCTCTCAGGTGCTGCTGAAGGTTCTAACACCAGATGTGGATGCTGCTTAACCATTTCCTACTTAGGACCCACTGAATGCACCTGCACACAAGGCGGCTCTATCAGTCAGGGCCCTAGCTTAGTAATCTGAGATGGCACATACAACTTTAGATAATTTGCTGGCGATTTACTAAAGGAACTATTACAAAAGTGCAGGCAAGGAGCAGGAAACTCACAAGGAATATTGCAGTATCCCAAAGTCAGAAACAGCATCCATCTCACCCCTAGGTGTATAGCAGTAAGGGAACATGTGGTTAAAGAACCTGAAGATAGAGAGGCTATGTTGAGAGGGGCTTGCCAAGAGCTGAAACTTTTGGTCAAAAGACAAAGCAGCTTGTGTCCATTCCACAGAGAGAGAGGAATAATCACACTGGCTTCTCTCTCCTTCCCATCTCCTGTGGGGCTCCTCATGGGCTGAACTCAACCACCAACTAAAGAGTGGGAAGCCCACTGAGGTAGAGCAGATCAGCTTCCTAAGGCACAGGGAAACATGGAAGAATGGAGCATGGATGATAACCAGCACATTGTTCCTGCCCTTGTAGCAAAGCATCACTCACCTGCATGGTGCTGGCTAATGTGTACCCAGGGTATGATGGGGACAGAAGACTAAGGTAACAAATGTCCTACATAGTTTCAAACTCATACATCGAGACACAAACCCAAAGAAGAGAAGGAAGGAAGGAAAGCAGATTAAAGATCTGAGCAAGCCAGATTTTCCTAACCACATTCTCATGCCCCCAGCACTGGGTACAGCTCACTCTTTTATTTCTTAATCACTCAGTACTGGCTAACTTCACACTCAGAAACATAACTAGTAACACAAATTTTTTAAATCAGCATGTAGAGACTTAAATAGGAAATTTATAGAAAAATAAATACAAATGGCTTACAAACACAAAAAGATGTTCCATCTCATTTATTATTTATGAATTGCCAAGTTACTATTTTTCTAACCTCTCCTACTGGCAAAGATTAAAAAAATTTGATAATACATAACATCTGCATGGTTATAAGGAAAATGTTGGTAGCAATATAAATTGGTGCAATTTTTTAGGAGGTACAATTTAAGATACATATAATGGTTAATTTAGCAATTTTACTTCCAGAAATGTATTCTTCTAGATACCCTCCCACATGCAACCAAAAAACTAAACAAGAATATTCATTGCAACATTGTATATAAAAGCAAGTATTGGAAAATCTTTAATTGTTTACCAATAGAGGAATGGCTATAACATGGTTTGTGCATGCAATGGAATATTATATAACAAACTTGAAAATAAGTGCATTTGTGTACTGATAAGGAAACATCTCCAAGATATATTATTAGGTAAAAAGCAAAGTACAGACCAGTAGGTATAATATGGCCTTATTTGTAGAGGCTTTTTGGTTTTTGCTTTTTTTTGAGGTGGAGGGTTGTTTTTTGGATGGAGACATAATCAGTTGGAATAAGGCATAAGAAAAAAGGTAAGCTCATTTATTCCCACCATTTCTTTTTAAACTCGCCCTGTAGCTTTGTTCTTTCCCTACTCCAGAATGACATTGCTGGCAGGTTCTATAGTGTTTCAGCCACTCCTAGATTATTTAAAAGCCTCCCATCACAGAGGGAGATAAGATGAGGAGGGGGTGCCCCAACAGACTCGAGGAAACCCTCAGTGTGCACAGGAACAATGTACCTTCCACACAGGGGCTGTAAGCATGAAGCTTGGTTGAAAGTCTATTTATAGAGTGGTCAGAATCCCTTGAGTCCCCATTCTGTTCTGCCAAGGTAAATAAGGCCCTCTACTCTCCCACTGGATACCATTGATTTAATCTCTGGGAAAACAAATTGAAAATTCAAATGACTTTCAAGCTAGCATCTAGCCTATACCCAGCCAAACTATCAAGTCAGCATGAGGCTACAATAAAGACATTCCCTGACATGCAGGGACTCGGAAAACATACTGTCCTGAAGAAGTGCCTCTCAAACTGTCCTCAGCATAGGAGCTACCTGAGGATCTTATTAAACTGCATACTCTGATTGAGAGTCTACACTCCTAACAAATCCTGGTGATATTGGTGCTGCTGGTCCCTGGACCACACTTTGAGCAGCAAGATGCTACCACAGTAGCAGTTTTCAAATTGTGGCCTAGGGACTTCTGGGAACCCCTGACATCTTTTCGGGGATCAATAAAGTCTTTGCTTTTCCAACTACATATCTTTGTCAAGACTAGATATTCTTCATACATTTCAACTATGACAATACATCGCAATAGGTATGAGCATTGAGCTGCCTTCCATTAAAACAGACATTAAAGAGATTTGCAAAAATGTAAAACAACACCTCTTTTCTCAGTAATGTATTGTTTAAAACTATATTATTCATAAAGAATGTTACTTGTGTTAATGTGTAATGTGTTTTACTGTTATTTTGAAACGATTTAATGAATATTTGAAAGATTTCTCATCTTTAATTTCTAACAGGAGAAATATCAATACATATAACTGCATCTACAAACATTTTGGGGGGTCTTCAATCATTTTTAACAATGTAAAAACTCCTGAGACCAAAATATTTGAGAACAGCTGTAGGAGAGAGTATACTCTAAGAGAAGGACAAAGGCCTTAGAAAATCAGGACTCCAAGGCAGGAAAGATGAGAGTGAAGCCCACAATAACATCTGTACTACTTTTCTCTTGCTGATGTAGCAAATCACTACACAATTAATGGCTTAAAACAACACAAATTTATTATCTCACAGTTTCTGCAGAAGTCTAGGCATAGCATGGCTTAGCTGGTTCCCTGTTTAAAGTCTCACAAAGCTAAAATCAAGGTGTTGCAGGATGCAGCCCTTCCTGGAAGCCCTAGGGATGACTCTTCTCCCAAGGTCATTGAGGTTGTTGGCAGAACACTGTTCCATGTGGTTGTCTGACTGACGTTCCTGATTCCTTGGGGTCTGTCTCAGCTTTGAGTGGCCACCCCTATTCCTTGACTTGTGGCTTCTGTCCTTCATCTTCAAAGCTCAAAACAGCAGGTCGAATCTTTCTCACGCTTCAAATCTCTCTGACTCACCCCCGCTTCTACCTCATCTTTCTTGTCACATCTCTCTGTCCATCTTTTCTCTTTCCCCTTCTGCTTTAAAGGGCTCATGTGGCTATACTGGGCTCACTGAGATAATCTCTCTATTCTCCTACCCACAGCTGATTAGTGACCTTAGCAATATCTGCAAAGTCCCCCATGGTAGCACCTTGACTGGTGTTTGACTGACTAACCAATGGATAGGAATCTTGGGGAAGGTCATTATAATTTTGCCTACCACAACAGCAACAGGAAATTTCCAGACAACAGCAGATAGCTAGTCTAAATCCTAACCCATCTAGGTTAGAACAGACAGACTGAAGAATATAAACTAAATAGAAGAAACAGATACATTTGAGCATATCAAAAATCTTATTGAAAGGCATGATACATAGACATTAGAGTGCTTGGATAAGTTTAGCAAGAAGCTCGTGGAAAGCAAGGCAAAGGAAAAAGCAATATGCTTATTATTCCAGAACAAAATAAGAAATTTAAAAAGAAGGGAGGCATGATCATCATAAACCTCTCAGTTTGACAGTGAACAATTTTTGCACACTCATAATCATGTAAACACTGACTACAGTTTAACAACAAATATGTATTACTATGACGGGAGTGAAAAAAGGGGAAGTGATGGTTAAGGAAGTCAGGCCTTTGCATAGAGAGCAAATGATGTAAACAAAAATAAATCAAAAATTGGCAGTATAAGTCTATTATTTAGAAATACCAAAGACAGTAAATACTAAAGACAAAGACAAAAACTAGAATAGCTGGTGGTGGCTGTCTCTGAGGAGCAGGATGGGGAAGCAGGTAGGTAGGGCACGGTTCTTTCTCATTATAAGCCTGTTAGTACTGTGCCAGGCCTGGTTCTCTCCGCCCTCCATGACCACGGCCCCTCCCCACCCACTCTTCATCCTTCTTTGTCCTGCTTGGAGTCCAGGAGGCTGACCTTGGGTTCTGGCTGAACTCAGCCAACTGGAGGCACTACAGAGATAAAAGGCTGGAAGGAGGGAGGAGGCTCCCATAAGTGGGAACTGCCGGCTCTGGGAATGTTTCCAATCTGCGTTTCTCCTCCAAGTGCCAGCTCACTCTAGCTCTCCTCCAATGTCCTCTCCCCTTGCCCTTCTGGCCCAGGAGTGGGACCAGCTTCTCAATATCCTTTGTTGTGTCCCTTAATCCTGCCTACACCTCTGAAAATTGTCCCTTTACTAAAGTTTCCTAAACTGTCTAAGTGTCTTTGCTTTCTGCCAGGACCCTGAATGATGCAAATACTACAGTGTGTGACTTCTTAAAATTTTATACATGCCCAAATATTCTAAAAAATATATTTAATTTTCTTTAAAAAGTCAAAATCATGAATAACAAAGTCTAAATATCTGATACAGAGTAAAGATGACAAAAACATGAAAACCAAATAGAAGGAGTGGTCCTGGATTGCATCTGGATCAGAAAAAGTTACTATGAAAATTACTGTAAAGGACATTACTGAGAAAATTGACAGAATTGGAACAGATGTCATAGATTAAATAATAGCTTTGTAACAATGTTAAAATTCCTGATTTTTATCATTGTACTGTGGTTATGTAAGTAAACATCCTTATTCTTTGAAAATAGTTATTAAAATAATTAAGAGGAAAGGAACATCATATCTGCAATTTACTTTTAGATGTTTCAGAATAAAAATTATACAATAATAATATATGTAATAAAGAGAGTGATAAGTAAAGCAGATATGATTCTGGGTGAAGGATATATAGAAATTCTTTGTACCGGTCTTACAACTCAAGTTTGAAATTATTTCAAATTGTGAAGTTTAAAAAAAAAATACATAGGTTAATTTGACAAAACATGTAAATTAAATAAAGTTTGGTACTAGTACACGGATAGATCAATGGACCAGGACAGAGAATCCATAAATACACATATCCGAGAATGGATGGGATTTAATACATTAAAAGGATGGTATCTGAAAACATCACATGTAGGAGTAGGGATGAATTATGTTTAAAATATAGGAAACTAAGTAGCCATCCAGAAAAGAAGTCAAGTAGTTTCTCTATGTCACTCTGTAGACCAAACTAAATTCCAGATGTATCAAAAACTTAAGCATTAAAAGAAAACAAAAAATACTAGAAGAGAAATCACAAGGGAGGAGAGGTAGTAAAAAGTAGAGGCCATCTGTCTAGGCATCAAAGTCGCCCAACACCTGCACGTCCAGTCCGTCTGCAGGGGCCGTTTTCTCCTGACTAGCCCTGCCCAGTCCTCTGACTGGGCCTTTGCATGGAGAGTTAATGATGCAAACACCAGGGAGGGGTCGGGGTGGACCCCATCAGGACACTGGTGGCCCTGACAGGGCATTTGTTGCTCAGAGGCAGCACTAGCAGCAGCAAGTAGCACTAACAGAGGCACTCGGGGACCTAGCTGAGGAGTCTCTGCTCAGGGAACAGAGGAAGTGTCGTCACCAAATCTGCTCTGTGGAGGAGTCCAACTGTGCTGCTAGTTGTCCAGCTCCCATTCTGCCTACTTTCCGCACCTGCTTCTTTAGCCTACTGCTGAGTCTATGAGCTACTTGCCATTAAATTCCTTTTCTGTCTAAAATCAACCATGATTCATTTCTGTTGCTTTCAACTTGTTAAAACACATACACACAGAGACACACACACAGACACACACACACACACACTTTTACATAAATGGTGTATGGGTGCATATATCTATACCTATATATCTATATCTATCTCTATCTCATATATATCATTATACAGCTTCTTTTTAATATATTATGATTATGAAAACACATACAAAAAGGTTGGAAGGCTGGCTAACAGCAAACTAGTAACAGTTGTTTCCTATAAGGATGGGGAGTTTAATGTGGGAGCTGTACAAAAGAGAACTTCCACTTTTAATCTTTTGTGTTGTTTAAATTTTTTACAATAATTAAAGATTACTTTTTTAAAACTATAAATATTTTAACCCTTTTTTAAAAAACAAATCTTTTCCTTGTCTTACACCAGAGCTTGAGCAGGCAGACCCCTCCCCACCCTCGTGGAGTTGGCAGTCTGATGGGAGACATAGACAGGGAACCACACACTGATTCAACAGTGTAGTGGGTCCTGTGATGGGGAGAGGTAAGGCATGTGGGAGCACAGAGCAAGGGCACCTACACTCACCGAGGACAGTGGCCAGGAAAAGAGATTTGAAAAGAGAGTAGAAGTCAGGAGGCAAAAGCAAAAGAGGAGGATAAGGAGCAGAAAAGTACAGCAGGCAGTAGGAACAGCATCTGCCAGGCCTCAGAAACCAGGGCTCCCTCAGGAGATCTCCAGAATGGCTGAAGCACAAGGAGAGGAAGGAGGGGAAACAAAAATAGAAAGGTGGCAAGGTCCCACTACAAAGACCTTGTAAAGTCTTATTAAGCAGTTTGGACTTTTCCTTGAGGGCCAGTAGGTAGTCACAGAGGACTTTAAACAAAAAGAGCTGATCACACTTGACCTTTAGTATGATCACTTATCAGCATTTTTCCTCCAATTATATCAGCTGGGAAGCAAGGCATTCTTATTCTCAGTGTCTCACAACTGCAACATTTTGTTTTATCCTTTAGAACACTGGGAGATGTTTTCCTAGCATCACCTGAAAGAGGATCACCCATCCATCTGTCCCAGCTGTGACTCCTGGCTCTCACTGCCAACTTTAGTGGACACTTTCCCCCAGGGCATACTATACCATCATTCCTAAACCACTAGCTGTAAAAAACCACGAGAATCAAACCCCAGGAAAAACCCAGAGCTTTCCAGTTTAGCACAGAGGAATCCCCTTGCGAATTCCCTTGCGAATTCTCCACAGACAGGACTGTGTGGCCACGCTAGGCCTTGCGGGGCCCTGGGCTACGTTCGTGAACGTTGTGGCATGCCATCCTTGAAGTGTTGACCCGCCCTTGTTAGCACAGATACTGATTTGCTGGTACCTGCTGGCATATTCACTCTCCTCTTCCCATCTCCCAGAGCCACCCCAGCTTAAGGTTCCCTCTTGTCTTGCACGCAAGCGTCTGCTTCTAGGCCACAGGCTCTCTCTAAAGCTCTGAGCTTGAGGGTTTCCCATGGCAGTGAGCTCTCCTGGGAAATTTCTCTCTCCATTCTGTTATGTCTGACATTTTCTCTATTAGGACACACATTCTGACTTACAGATCTTTTCGCTTTTACAAACTGCTTTGTGACATCATTGTGATTAATGTCACTTGCAATTAGGGATGACAATCAGGAGGAAAACCAATTTAGCTTCTTGCTTTTAATATATAGCATATAGTAAAAGTGACAAGAGGAGGAATCCTGAAATTATCTCCAAGATTTTCATTCAGCATTCACCTGAAGGCGTATTTAACGATGTTGAAGTAACAAAGGTACAAAATTTCTTTTAGCAGGTAAGGCAAATAAGAAATATCATCACCATTGTTTTGAAATAGTTTCAGGATGTCAGAGTGAATATTCTTCACAGTCTCCTTTCTCTAATACCTACCTAATTAAATAAATGAACAATCACTACCCCCCAAGGTCACACAAATTAGCAAAGTATTTTACCTAGACAATCAAACAGGGAATACGTTGCAGTGCCACAAACTTCAAAAAGTGGCCACTGAGGAATGACATAGAAGACCCTAGAATTGTGAGGAACTGAGTCGCATAAAAAGGTTCCTAACCCATCTTCAAAGCCAGCAGCCATTGCTCCAGTCCTTTAATGTTCTGAATCTTTCTGGCATTCTCTTCTACCCTCAGCCAGAAGCTCTGCTTTTAAGAGCTTGTGTGATCACTTTGAGTCTGCCCAAATAATCTAGGAAAAACTATTTTAAAAGCCAACTGATTACTAACGTTAATTACAGGCATACCATGTTTTATTATGCTTTGCTTTATTGCACTTCACAGATATTGCAGGGTTTTTTTACAAATCAAAATTTTGTGGCAACCATGCATCAAGCAAGCCTATCAGCTCCATTTTTCCAACAACGTTTGCTCGTTTCATTTGTGTGTCACATTTTAGTAATCCTCGCAACATCTCTAACTTTCTCATATTTGTCTGGTAACTTCAAGACTTTAGTAAAGCATGATGGAATAGCAAGAGAACCAGAATTAGAAGTGGTGTCTGAAGATGTGACTGAATTGCTACAATCTCATGACAAAACTTGAACAGATAAAGAGTTGCTTTTTATGATGAACAAAGTAAGTGGTTTCTTGAGATGGAATTCACTCCCGGTTAAGATGCTGTGAAGACTATTGAAATTATGAAGGATTCATAATGTTGTGTAAATTTTGGTAAAACAGCAGCAGGATGTAAGAGGACTGACTCCAATTTTGAAAGAAGTCTACTGTGGGTAAAATGCTATCAAACAACATCCTATGCTATGGAAAAATCACTCGTGAAAGGAAGAGTCAATCTATGTAGCAAACCTCATAGTTGTCTTAAGAAATTGTCACCGCCACCCCAACCTTTGGCAACCACCACCCTGATCAGTCAGCCACCATCAACATCGAGGCAAGAACCCTCACCAGCAAAATGATTACAACTCACTGAAGGCTCAGATGATGATTAGCATGTTTTAGCAGTATTTTTTAATTAAAGTATATACAGTACATTTTTTCAGACATAATGCTAATGCATACTTAATACCGTGTAAACATAATTTTATATGTACTGGGAAGCAAAAAAAATTGTGACTCACTTTATTGCAATATTTGTTTTATTGCAGTGGTCTGTAACTTAACCCACAGTATCTCTGAGGTATGCCTATACATCTGCAACATCCCCGTTGCCATGTAACATATTTGACAGACATGACAACCAGGGATGAAGGTAATGGGGAAATTCTGCCCACCACATACATTTTACACAATGACCTAGTATACACACATATAAATGAAACAAAAATTAAAATACTTGCCCTTACTCAACATTCTGATGCTTTTAATATATTATTTTAAAAGGCCAGTGGTAACATACTACTTCAATTTCCTATCCCACTAATGGGCTATAACCTCTAATTTATCTTAAAAACAGGCCAGCATGCCCTTTTAAATTCCTATTTGCAGTAATAATAGGAGGCCCATGGAAGGGCCTCAGGGGTCTGTGTAAACCTTAACTTTTATGAAAAGTTACGAAACCAATGACAAGAAAAATAAACACATGTTGGGGGACATTCTACAGGATACTTCACCAGTGCTACTGAAGGCTGTTACGGTCATGAAAATTGAGAAAAGACTGAGAAATTGTCACAGATCAAAGTAGACTGGGGAGACATAACAAGTCAGTGTAACATAGAATCCTGGACTGGATCTTGGAACAAAAAAAAAGATATAATAGGAAAACTGGAGAAATACAAAGTCTGGAGTTCAGTTAATAGTAACAAATACATGTCAGTTTCTGAGTTTTAACAAGTATACCTCGCAATCTAAAATGTTAACAGCGGAACTAGGTGAGGGGTATGGAAGAACTCTGCACTACCTTTGCAACTTTTTCTGAATCTAGTATTACTCTAATATAAAGTTTATTTACAAAATATAACAAGACTGAGCATCTGTGCATTCTAGGGAGAAGATCTGTGCTGTGAACTCTGTATATTCAATCCATGATCCAAAAATACTTAAGACCCACTCTCCAAGGCTTCTTGGTGCTTTCCTTAACTACTACTTCCTAAATATTCTGCCTCCTTCCTGCTATGTCACCCATATCTTCCCTGCAAAATCCAAAATTTAGCCAAGGGCAGGGGGAAGGGAAAATGAGTTACTGTTTAGTGGGTACAGAGTTTCAGTTTGGGAAGATGAAAAATGTTTTGGAGATGGATGATGGTGATGGTTGTACAACAATATGAATTTACTTAATGCCATAAAGCCGTACACTTAAAAATGGTCAAAATGGTAATTTTTATGTTGGGTATTTTACCACAGTTAAAAAATAATCAATACTGACACATACTATAACACAGAAAAACCCTGAAAATATTATCTATGTGAAATAAGCCAGACACAAAATATAAAATTCTATTCATATGAAAATGGTCTAAAATTGTGAGTTATACATACCAGTAACTATACTAAAAACTACTGAAATGTACATTTTAAATGGGTGAATTACATGGTATATGAATTATATCTCAATAAAGCTGTTAAAATGTTTTATTTACTTTTAAATTTAGAATCACATTTATTGGCATTATGAAGACCTTAAGCGGTATCCAGTAAATTCTAGAACCAGATTCTGGTGGCATGCTGGAAAAACGAAGAATAAATGCAAAGGCTTAGGTTTCGAATGGCTGGCAGAGGAAATCAGGAAGGTCTGTGACTGGGCATGGTAGCTCTCCAGTCATGGCAGTGAGAACAAATGCAAGACTATGAAACAGACTAGCTTAAAGCTGATCAGTGACTTTTATTCTGGTCCTTACCATTCATTCAGCAATCTACACAATTCATTTTATCTCTGCTCCAAGCAGCGGCAGCTGCATCCAGGCCGGAAATGGAAGACACAAACAGTGGAAGACCTCGTAGAGAAAAACTAACAGGTGAGATCTCTGTTTACTCCGGCTTAGGTAAAGGTAGAACAGGAAGTGTAAGTGCAACATTCTAAGGACTCTGTTCTTCAAAGCTGAGGCCAACAGATCTAGCTGAAGGATGAAGGTAAAGGCTCCCCAAACTTCTCTGCTCAGCAATCAATCCAAAGTACCTAAAAAGACAAAGAACAACGTGTAAAGCAAGGTGCCTTAAGAGGTGGATGAGCGTAACCAACTAGAAAGGTTAAAGTGGAAGCTGCTTTGGTACTGGCAATTCTCTAAAATCAAAATACTTGTTCTGGAGACTATCCATCCAACAGATCCTCGGGGAAAAACATGTCGGTACAGAGGGTGGGCAGCTGGGAATTAAGCATACTGGAGAGTTAGGACCAGAGGTAGGAAAAGGGATAAGAAATTGTTGTTAGTTAATGAGCATTTATGAAAACCATACAAGGGGTGAGTGATACAAAATACATGAGATAAGTTCTCTAAGCCAAGAGTTTATAACCTTTTGAGAAAGTTCCAGTTCAAGATGAGATACTAAGCCCACAAGTTTGTATGCCTTCCCATCCAAGATTCCACTGAAAAGGAAAAAAATGTTTAAAAAAAGATATAAATCTATAAAAAGAATAGAGGTTCCATCAGCAGTTAAGAGATTTCAACAATAAGCTGAGTAACAGAAATCTGACTATGTTTATAAATAGTGCAGAGGAAAAATGAGCCTAAAAATAACACGGTTGGAGCTACAGAAGAGGTAGGAGCCCATCTGCCTCGGAAACCCATGAGGAGGCTGCAGACCCAGACACCAGGAATAAGGAAAGAGAAGCAAAGCTAAATGGGTTAATGACTTAGGGGTCTAAATGAGAAACAGCTGACCCCATCTCCCCATAACCCTCCCTAAATGCAGCACTACCAGAAAACAAGTATTTAAAACTTGGCAGGGGGAAAAAAAATCAGGGCTCCCTTCTAAAGAACTAAGTGAATTATCCAGAGAATTAGAGCAGCTTCTGAAAATGCCAGTTCCCCCAGTAAAGCTTTCTGCATTCTGGCCTTTGGGGGCCCCCAACATAACATCTGGTCCTATCCCTGCTCACCCTAAAGTAGAAGTGTCCAACAAAAACCACCCACCCACACACACGTACACACACACACTTTCCAACAGCCTTCTTATTCCCTCATTCTTAAACAGAATGAAAATTACCAGGCCATTTAAAGAAAGCCTACAAAGCGAGAGACTAAAATTTATTTTTCTTAAAAAAGCTATAACGCAAATTCCTGCTGAGTTCAACTGATAAAGTTTATTAAAATACTTTTAAAATCCTATAGGCATTGAAGAAGCATCAAGAAAAGGCAAATTCCAAATCTAGAAAAGGCAAGAACACAAAATCCAGCCTTCAAAGCTTCTTTTGCCCTGAGGGCATTTGCCAATCCAAAAGACATCTGAGAAACTGCTTTGATTTTCACAGGCTGAGCAAACCAAGTCAAATCCCACAGTCTGCCCAGTGAAAAGGTCTGATAAACTGCCCCCACACACTTTTTTAAACCTGAGTCCCAAATGGCTACACTCTGAGAGTAAGACAAAACCAAAATTAAACAAGCCTCCTCACAGACTTATAGTTAGGGTTCATATCACCACAGTGGTCCAGAGATCCTCAGATCTTGGTTTTGGATTAAAAGGATCTTAAGACTAATAAATATTCCTAGGTGCCTTGCAGAAGCACATGAAAATCTTCTTTGGAGAAAGGTTTCATAATACAGGCCTCAAATCATCCAACCATGAGACAGTACCAACAGAAACAAAAGACCCTCCCCCCCCAAAAAAAAAAGCCTCCAAAAGGCTTTGAATTAACAAAATTAACGTAAAATCAATTATGTTTCTAGCAACTCAGAAAATGAATTTTTTTTAGAAAGATACCATTAACAGCATCAAAAATATTAAGTACTGACAGGAAAACGTCTAACAATATGTGTGAAGACTTCTTCAGGTAAAATGAAAAATATAATTTAAAAAAAATTAAGCTCTAAATAAATGAAGACATATACTATGTTCAGGGACTGAAAAAGTCGCTATTGTAAAGATGTCATTTCTCTCCCAAACTAATCAACAGATTCAATGCCATCCAAACCTATCCCCCTTCTAGTGGAATTTGAAAAGCAGATTCTAAAACATACATGAAAATGCAAAGAATCAAAAATAGCCAAAACACTTAAAGGACAAGGTGAGAAGATTTGCTCTCTTACCTAAAGCTCCTATAATTGAGACAGTGTGATGCTGACAAGAGAATAAACAAAAAGATCATCAAGAGAGAACAAAAAGCCCCCAAACAGCCTTGGTTTATATCAAAGGTAGCACTAAAGAGAAAATGATATAGATAAGTGATTATCTAAATAAGGAAAAAAGAGAAATTAGACCACTACCTCAATCTGAAAGACAAAAAGTCAACTCTAGTTTTGTGAAAGACAAGACTATAAAGATTTTAGCATGTAGGAATTCATGACCTTGGGTTAGGGAAAATTTCCTTACTAAATAGGAAACAAATAGCACTATACACAGGAAAAAAACACATTTGACTACCTTTAATTAAGAATTCATGTTTATCAAAAGATATCCTATAGAGTGAAAAACATAAATCACATATCATAAACCAGGAAAAGATACGTCCTCATATACTGAATAAGATTCATATTCAGATTTTATATGTAATATTATAAATGTTAGAAAAAAGACAAAATATCCAAGAGAAAAAGAGAAACCACCCCCCACTAAAAAAAGGACATGCATATGAAAACATGCTCAATGTCATTAGTAATCTGAGCAATGCAAATTAAAACCATAATGCAATTATCACTTATATTCCTATCAGACTGGCAAAAATCAAACTGAGAACACCAAAGCGTTGGTAAGAATGAGCAATGGGAATTATCATATACTGCTTGCTGGCAGAAATGTGAATCAGATATACAAGAAGTTTGGCAGTTACCTACAAAAGGGAGATATACATATCCTATGCCCAGCAATTTAACACACACACACACACACACACACACACACACACACACACAGAAACATGTACAAGAATGTTTACAGCAAATTAGTCATAAAAAAAAAGGTTATCTAACTATCCACATTAAAATGGTTCCATCGTGGTATTGTCACACAATGGCATGCCATACAGCAAAGAAAATGAACAAACCAGAGATATGTGCAACCACAAAGATGAATCTCATAAATGTGTTAACCTAAAGAAAACAGCTCTAGGATAGATACTAACCAATAAATACATACAGTTTAGTTCCATTTGTAGAAAATTCAAAGAAACATAAAACTAAACATTAGTATTTAGGGATAAATGCTTATGTGGTAAAACTAAAGAAAATCAAGGAAGTAATTACCAAAGTCAGGATACAGTCAGGCAGGGCATGAAAAGACATGATGAATAGTATACATGGAGTTTCTGGTGGCTGACAATATTTACCTCTTGGTCTTGTTGGTATTTACATCAGTGTTAATTTTATTATTTATTGCCTTTGTGTTACATTTCATAAGGAAAGGCTTAGAAAAGAATGTACATATTCTAAACATATTTGCATAAAACATCCAGAAGAAAAGCTATTCACAGTAGTATTTTCAAACCTCTACACTCAACAGATAAAGCACGGAAGATTTAATTGTGGTAACAGCCTTAACAATGTCAAAGTATATATGACACAAAGTGAAAGCTAGAAGTGGGCTAAAAACAGGAAAGAAACAGATACACTAAAAGTCACCCCTTACAAAGTGGGAAGACAAGAAGTATGTTGAGAGTTAGGTACAACAAAAAATGTTTTAGTATGTTATATTAAATATAAAGGTAACAAAGGAACTAAAAATGATACAACTACAATTAAAAGAAATGTTCAAGGAACTTGTTTAAGAAAAGGAAGATAAAAAACATGAATAATAAAATAGCAATAACTACATATCTATCAACAATTATTTTCAGTGTAAGTGGGTTAAGTACACCAATCAAAAGACATAGGGTGGAGATTGGATTGAACATGGCAGCATGAGAGACATTCCCAGCTCTCTCCCTTTGAAACAACAATAAGTTGAACTCCTAAAACTCAACAAAAACACCCAAACTGCACACCAGTACATCTGAGCGTGGGATCTGCACATAAGAGCTACCACGGAAGAACCCTGGGTGCTGGGTAGTAGCCTGGGAGAAACAAAGAAGCTACCTCTCCAAGCTCCCTGTAACAGGAGAGGGAGGAGAGAAGGTGCGGACAGTGACCTGAACAGCCCTGCCTGGGAGTGCTATGAGCTCCACACGGCTGGCAGCAGTGCTCAATCATCAGGGCAGAAGGCAGAGAAACAGGGACAGCAGAAAAGCAGGGACAACAGAGAAACAACAGTTGATTTTTAACACCCGCAGATGCAAAACTGATGCTGAGCCGCAGCCTACAACTACCAACCCAGAGGGCCCCTTCCCCCATACCCTCCGAGACGTAACACACCAGAGCCTCAGGGGAATCTGAGTGAACGCTACCTAAACTGTCACTAACACTGACAGGAACTGAGATTGAGGGTAGCAAGCATGATTAAACATCTATAAAGAAAAAAAAGATATTATTAACACTTTATATAAAGCAGATATTTAAGAGGCTTAGATGCCACCTACTGAAGACCAAATGAAAAATACTTTATTTGCAACAGGCTAGAGACCATTATATAATAAGTCTTCATGTAAAAAAGAAAAAAAGCAGAACACACTTCCACTAATGCCCAGGCAGAGAAATAGTCCATTAAACACCATGAACAACCAAGGTGACAAGGAAGCTCAGAAAAAAAAAAAAAGAGAAAAATCTCAAGAAAATAAGCTTAGAAATATGCAACTTAAATTCTGGATGGTACTTCTGAAAACACTCAGTGAGATCCAAAACTAATCATATCACAATTTCAGGAATTGAAGAACAACTAGATGAGCAGAATGAGTTCTTTAGCAAGGAGACTGAAACCTTCAAAAAGAAACGAATAGACCTTTGGGAGATAAAGAACAAACTGCAAGAGTTGAAAAATGAAATAACAAGCTTGGGAAATAGAGTCGACCAAATGGAGGAAAGGATCAGTGATATCTAAGACATAAATCTAGAAATAAATCAGAAAGAAGAGAGAAACCAAAGAATGAAAAATAATGAAAGAGAAATACAAGAACTAGCTGATACTATCAGGAGAAGAAACATAAGAATAATGAGAATTCTCAAAGGGGAGGAAAAGGAGCAGGGATTAGAAAGCATTTTCAGACAAATAGTTGACAAGAATTTCCCAAATCTAAGGAGTGAGCTGGAGCTTAGAATTCAAGAAGTCAACAGAACACCCCTATTATTCAACCCAAAAAGGCCTTCACCAAGACACATCGTATTAGAATTATCAAAAATCAACGACAAAGACAGAATTCTCAGGGCAGCCAGGGAAAACATGACAGTAACCTATAAAGACCCATTAGATTATTGTCAGACTTCTCAGCACAAACTTTACAAGCCAGAAAGGAGTGGAATCACATATTCAAACTATTAAATGAAAGGAATTACCAGCCTAGAATAATATATCCAGTTAAGCCCTCCTTTAGACATGAAGAAGAAATAAAGACCTTTCCAGACATACAAAAATTGAGAGAATTCTCCACTACGAGGCTTGCACTACAGGAAATTCTGAAAGAGGTCAGCTCACCTATAACAAAATGACAAAAGAAAAAAAATGCAAAATTAGGAGTAAGGTGACTTGCAGGCTAATAAAAGCAGAGGAGTGCAACCCTGACTAGAAACAGGGCATTATAAGCTTAAAATAAAAAGAGATTTGCTATAGCAAGATAGTAATGAATGTTCAGCATACATAGGGACAAATTGAGACAATGACTGAAAAGGGGAGCATTCAAAGATCCAAATTCACAAAGGGTAATGAAGATAAGGCACACACAGAAGAAAAGGAACAACTGTATATGTATATATAACTATCCTTTTCATAGTCGTAATGGTAACCACAGGACAAAGATTTAGAACCAAAGGATATAACATAAAGCAAGAAAGACCAGAAGTAAAACCCACAAAAAACAATCAAAATAGAAATTAACAGAAACACAAGGACAAGGAAGCAATGGAAACACTGAGCTACCAGAAAGCAAAAGATAAAATGGCTATAAGAAGACCTCATATTTCAATAACCACCCTAAATGTAAATGGACTGAACTCACCAATAAAAAGGCCTAGAGTTGCAGACTGGATCAAAAAACAAAACCCAACTGTATGCTGCCTTTAGGAGACACATCTCAGTTCCAAAGACAAATATAGACTCAAAGTAAAAGGGTGGAAAGTGATATTTCAAGCAAATGGCACTCAGAGAAAAGTGGGAGTAGCAGTACTAATATCAGATGAAAGAGACTTCAAAATAAAAAAGGTAAAGATACTGAGGGACACTTCATAATGATAAAGAGAATCATGCACCAAGAAGATTTAACAGTAATTAATATATATGCTCCCAAACAGGGAGCCCCAAAATATGTAAAGCAATTACTAACAGAACTAAAGGGAGAAACAGATCAAAACACTATCATACTAGGGGACCTAAATACCCCACTGTCAGATATGGACAGATCATCCAAACAGAAAATTAATAAGGAAATAACATTCTTAAATGATACATTACACCAACTGGACATAAATGACATTTACAGAGCCTTCCATCCCAAAACAGATGCTTATACATTCTTCTCTAGTGCACATGGAACATTCTCAAGGATTGACATAGTCTCAACAAATATAAGAGGGTTGAAATCATACCAACCATATTCTCTGATAGTAATGCTTTGAAACTAGAGATCAACTGTAAAAAGAAAGTGGAAAGAACCACAAATAAATGGAGATTAAACAACATACTACTGAAGAATAACTGGGTCAGAGAAGGAATAAAAAGAGAGATCAAGAGATACACAGAAACGAATGATAATGATAGTACAACATATCAAAACATTTGGGACATAGCAAAAGCAGTCATTAAGAGGAAAGGTCACATTATTACAGGCCTACCTCCAAAAACAAGAACGAGCCCAAATAAAGAACCTAACGCTTCCTCTTAAAAAACTAGAAAAGAACAAATGAAGCCTACAGTCAGCAGAAGGAAAGAAATAATCATAATTAGAGCAGAAATAAATGAAATTGAAAACAAAACAAAACAAAATGATAGAAAAAATAAATGCAACGAAGAGCTGGCTCTTTGAGAAGGTTAATAAAATTGACAAACCCTTGGCTAGACTCACTAAAGAAAAAAGAGAAAGGACACAAATAAACAAAATCAGGGATGACAGAGGGGAAATTACTACAGACACCGCAGAAATACAAATGATCATACAAGAACATTATGAAAAAGTATGTAACACCAAATTTAATAACCTAGAAGAAATGGACCAGTACTTAGAAAAATACAACCTTTCTAGACTGAATCAAGAACTGGAAAATCTAAATAGACCGATCAGTAGTATGGAAATTGAAACAATCATCAAAAACCTAACAAAAAGTAAAAGTCCAGGACTAGATGACTTTACCAGTGAATTCTACCTAAAATTCAAAGAAGATTTAATATCTATTATCCTCAAACTCTTCCAAAAAATCAAAGAGGAGGCAATACTTCCCAACTCATTTTATGAGGCCAATATTACCCTGATACAAAACCTGGTAAAGATAACACAGAAAAAGAAAACTACAGACCAATATCTTTCATGAACCCAGATGCAAAAATCCTAAATAAGATACTAGGAAACTGAATACAGCATACATATTAAAAAGATTACACCACAATCAAGGGGGCTTCATCCCAGACACATGGGGATGGTTCAACATACGCAAATCGATTAATGTGATACACCACATAAACAAATTAAAAAATAAGAATCATAAGATCATATCAATAGATGCAGAAAAGCCTTTGACAAGATATAGCACCCATTTATGATCAAAACACTTAACAAAATCAGTATAGGAGCAGAGTATCTTAATATAATAAAGGCCATATGTGAAAACCCCTCAGCCAACATTATGCTTTATGGTGAAAAACTAAAAGCCTTCCCTCTAAGATCAGGAACAAGGCAAGGCTGTCCACTATCACTACTGTCATTCAATATAACATTGGAGGTCTTAGAGAGTATAATCAGGCAAGAGAAAGATATAAAAGACATCCAAATAGGAAATGAAGAAGTCAAACTGTCACTATTGGCAGATGACATAATTCTCTAGATAGAAAACCCTGAAGACTCCACAAGAGCACCACCAGAAACTGAACAAATACAGTAAAGTTTCTGGATACAAAATCAAGGTTCAAAAATTAATAGCGTTCCTATACTCTAATAATGAAGTGTCAGAAAAAGAAGTGGAAAAAATAATTCTTTTCACAATTTCAACAAAAAGAATAAAATACCTAGGAAAGAATCTAACAAAATATGTGAAGGACCTATATAAAGAAAATTATAAGACCCTGTTAAAAGAAATCGAAGAAGATACAAAGAAATGGAAAGATATTCCGTGTTCTTGGATCGGAAGCATAGTTAAAATGACCATATTACCTAAAGCATTATACAAATATAATGCAATCCCCATCAAAATCCTATCGGCATTTTTTAAAGAAATAGGACAAAAAATCATCAGATTTGTATGGAAGCACAAAAAAACCCGAATTGCCAAAACCATCCTGAGATAAATGAGGCTGGAGGCATTACTCTGCCCGACTTCTAATTATACTACAAAGCGACAATAATCAAAACGGCATGGTATTGGCAGTAAAACAGACACACGAACCAGTGGAACAGAACTGAGAGTCCAGAAGTAAACCCATATTTATATGGCAAATAATTTTTGACAAAAAAGCCAAAAACATACAGTGGAGAAAGGAAAGCCTCTTCAATAAATGGTACTGGGAAAACTGGAAAGCCACCTGCAAAGAATGAAAATAGACTGTTGTCTATCACCACGCACCAAAATTAACTCAAAATGGAATAAGGACCTGAATATAAGACCTCAAACAATAAAATGTATAGAAGAAAACATAGGAACTCAACTTAAGGACCTTGGACTTAAAGAGGATTTTATGAATCTGACCTCAAAGGCAAGGGAAGTAAAAGCAAAAAAAAATGAATGTGACTACATCAAATTAAAAAGCTTCTGCTCAGCAAAAGAAACCGTCAACAAGGTAAAGAGACAACCATCCGAATGAGAAAATATATTTGCAAGCAACTCCTCCAATAAGGGCCTAATATTCAAAATATACAAAGAACTCATACTACTCAATACCAATAAAAAAAAAAAAAAAAAACAAAGAATCCAGTCAAAAAACAGGTAGAGGATCTGAACAGACACTTCTCCCTAAAGGACATACAAATGGCCAACAAATTATATGAAAAGATGCTCAACATCACTAGCTATTACAAAAATGCAAATCAAAACCACAATGAGATACCATCTCACACCTGTTAGAATGGCTATAATCAACAGGACAAGTAATAACAAATGTTGGAGAAGCTGTGGAGAAATAGAAATCCTCATACACTGCTGGCGGGACTGCAAACTGGCACAGCCACTATGGAAAGCAGTATGGATGCTCCACAAAAAAACAAGGATTGACCTACCATGTGATCTAGCAATCCCTCTACTGGGTATTTACCGCAAAGGCGTGAAAATTCATATTTGAAAAGATATTTGCACACCGATGTTCATAGCAGCATTATCCACAGTGGCCAGGCCATGGAAGTAACCGAAGCGTCCTACGATAGATGACTGGTAAAGAAGCTGTGGTACATACATATAATGGAATATTACTCAGTCGTAAGAAGAGACGAAACACTGCCATTTGCAACAACATGGATGGACCTTGAAATAACCATACTAAGTGAAATAAGCCAAACAGAAAAGGTTGAAAATCACATGATATCACATATGTGGGATATACACCTAAAAGCAACAAATGAACAAGACTAACAAACAGAGACTCACAGACATAAACAATGGACTAGTGGTTACCAGAAGGGAGGCAGGAGGAGGAAAATTAAAAAGTAAAATGTTAAAAATATTATGTATATATAGTATGAAAAAAATAATAAACTGACATTTAAAAAAATGTAAAAAAAAAAAAAAACAAAAAAGAAATAGGGTGGCTGAATGGATAAGAAAACAAGATCCTTAAATATACTGCCGAGGAGAGACTTACTTCAGATCCAAGGACACACACAGACTGAAAGTAAAGGGATGGAAAAAATATTTCATGAAAATGGGGGAAAAAAAAAAGCTACGGCAGCAATACTGATACCAGACAAAATAGATTTTAAAACAAAGACTATAACAAAAGACAAAGAAGAACCCAGCAATCCCCCTTTGGGGTATTTATCTGACGAAATCCAAAACGCTACTTCAAAGGGACACGTGCATCCGTATGTTCACTGCAGCATTATTTACAACAGCCAACATAGAGAAGCAACCTGGGTGTCTATCAATGGATGATAGAAGAGGTGGTACATATACACAATGAAATATTACCCAGCCATAAAAAAGAATGAAATCTTGCCATCTGCAACAACATGGACTAACTTTGAGGATATTATGCCAAGTGGAATAAGTCAGGCAAGAACAAGGGCTATTTGATTTCACTCATATATGGAATCTAAAGGACAAAATAAATAAATAAAACAGAAACAAATTCACAGATACAGGGAACATTGTGATGGCTGCCAGATGAGAGGTGGGTTAGGAGGATGGGTGCAAAAGGATTAGGGATTAAGAAGTACAATTTGGTAGTTACAAAACAGTCATGGGATGTAAAGTAGAGCATAAGAAATATAATCAATAATATTGAAATAACTATGTATGGTGCCAGTTGAGTACTGGATTTATCAGAGTGATCACTTTGTAAGTTAAATAAATGTCTAATCACTATGTTGTAAACCTGAAACTAATAAAATATTGTATATCAATTGTAATTGAAACTTATTAAAAATGATACAACTACCAAAAAATGGAAAGAGGGAAGGGATTTATGGGGTAGTATAGGTTAGACAAATCTTCATTTGTCATAGTAGAAGTCAATAGATAACATCTATAGTTGGTCAATCAAGGAGGAAGCAGCATATTATTTAGAAATATAAGTAACCACTTAAACGAAAAACAAAAGGGTGAGGGGCAGCAGCTGTATTTCATTATAAAACATTAGGTAATTATTTGATTTTTAAGCATGTATACATATTGCTTTTATTAAAAAAGAAAAACTGGTTTCCTACTTAGAACATACATTAAGGACATAACATTTACTTTACCAGGTACAAAATAATATAAATGGACTGTATGCACAGGGCCAAAATTTTAGTCTACTAGTGCAGGATAAGCAGAGGGTTCAATTATTGAGATAATTGGATTGGAAGATGAAAATGAACACATCCACCACTCAATAAATGGTCATTATTAAAAATTCAATCTAAGCATTATGCCATGGAAGAAGCTAGAATGGAAAACTGCGTAAGATCTCTCCACTTTTCTATTCCTGACACCCTCCAATTTATGACCCACAGGGCACTAGTGTTACATATGTCTTTAAAATACAAATCTGATATCGCTCATCTCTTTGAAGGGCTGGTAATTCCTAAAAATGAGCAGGTAGTCTCCAAACCTTTTTTAATGGAAAATTTACAGAAAGTCGGTCACAAGGTGTTTGCCTTAGGTAGACAGCTAACTAGTTATTTTTAGGAAAAAATGAGGTGGAAAGAGAAGCTTGAGAAAGATCTAAAAATTAATAAACGAAGCTGATCATTAAGATACATGGAAATGTATCTTAAAAAAACATTTAGAAAAATATATCAAAAGGGCCAGGAGACTAGATTATACAGAGATGCAAAACAAGACCATTAAAATAATTAAATAAATCAAGAAAAGATTTCTGAATGTAATGAGCTTTGAAGAGGTGATGGAAACACCCTACTGTGGTGAAGGTACATGGCTTTCATAAAAGTACTCAGAGTACATGTAAGTAAGAATAAACTGATCAGATTTAGGAATTAAGTAGCAGAAACTGTTCTAAGAGAAGGTAGCTAAAATTAGGTATTTCAAATATATGCTATTTCAAGGACAAGATTTAGTTAGTACATAAGTTAATCTAAAATTCCTAAGAACAAACAGACAGAGGCAAGTACAGAATCTCACTGCAGCAAAATAATCACTTATCACTAACTACTGAAGAAGAAAAAGGAACAAGAAGTAACCCTTTAAATGTTGGCGATTGTCTCTGATCTTTAGCATTATGAGGAGGGGGAAGATTTATATCTAGGAATGGAAATCAAAGTAGGAATCAACCTTCAGAATCCAGCGAATTCCACTGGGGTCTTTATTTCTCTCCCATTTCAGATAGAAGCAATTTTCAGCTAAATCTCACCAGATGTAGCAAGTTAGTTTTTCCTATCTTAATAGGAAATAGGAACAAAGAAACATCACAAACAAGAAAAAACCAGGCATCCATTTTATTAGGTTTTGAACTCAGATCATTAGCATAGAAAAGCAGAAGTAATTACTCATTGATAAAGAACTCACCTTCCAGAAAAGCAAACTCATCCACAGCTTCTATTGCATTATCTGAAACACAAAGCAAAGGGACACCTGACTATCTCTGGTCATCTGGACATCATCCTCCCCCAAAAACACAGCCCATACAGTGCAGGGCATGAGGCCATATGCAAATCAGGACATGTATAAAATTTGTCCCTTTGCTATTTTGAGATTCATGTCTATTCCACTACCAAATCTTACATATGTACAAGAGTAAGAAAACCCTGAGCAAATAAATACTGGTCAGTGGAGGGAACCTCTTTGCTCTCAAAATCATCAGAGAAGAGTCTGGCAATATAGCAGGGAACGTTAGAATACAGTATATGAAAGCTTATATATGTGTTAAAGTTACTATGCTAGAAAGGAGAGTCAGAAATCAAATGTCCAGTTTCTAGGGGGAAATAAAAATGTTAAGCCTTGCACAACGTAACAGAAAGTATACAGGGATCTAGTCAGCTGTGGCAACAGCTAGACTCCTTTCCTTGTCTGCCCACCACCCCTCCAACAACCCAAAGCATAAAGACTCTAAAGGCAGGGCTTTCTGGCACTGTTGCAGTCCAAAAGAAAACATCACAGGAAGAGACCCTAAAGCATCTCCCATCTTACAGTGATGCCTTCTTAACCAAAGGGAAATCCTCATCCAGCCCTCCCTTGTACGCCCCCAATGCCAGACACCACAGTGACACTTTACCCAAATCCCTCCTCTGGAGGGTTTTCCTCTTCCCTTGTTGAGCACAGCAGTAGGCATCTTTTGCAATGGTCTCCACAAACAGTTCCTGTGAAGCGAACAAAGAGGTATACAGTAAGTCATCACCTAACGTATACAATAGGTTCTGGGACTTTAAGCGAAAGGACACAGTAACGAAACCAATTTTACCATAGACTAAGTGATATAAACAGTTAAGTTCCTAGGGTACCTCATTAACAGTATATGGAAACAATGTTCAACAACAACAACAAAAATGAAGTTATTCGGAGACTTGCTGTATCGGTGGGTTCTAGCACCATTTGTGAGAGGAGTGAAAGAGGGCTAAGGTGCACGGGGAAGTTCTCAGGGACTTCAAGTTCTACTCCCCTTTCCCCTCCCTCACTTGTAAATCCACCCCACTCATTCATCTGCGACTACAAGTTCTAAGTTAGACACGGGAGATGCAAATTAACATCCTTGGCCAGGCTCTCATGATGACGCAGGTGTGTTAACAAAGCAATACAACTCCTGTATGTGACCCTTTTCCTGTCTTCCCTTCCTGTACTCTCACCTCAGAATTCGGCCCGGGCCCTGCACCTCCCAGCCCTGCACCTCCCAGTCCTCCGCTCACCCGGCGCAGGACTTCCTCCTCCTCTGCCCCGCACCTCCGGCTAAGCCCCGCCCCTCGCCACGCTTCCCGCCCCTCTCCTTGCGCTCCTTGCGCCCCTCGCGCTTCCGCCTCACCGCGGCTCGTGCTAGAATGAAGATGGCTTCCTGTCCCGCGAGCGTCACGTCGGGGTCCGCCTTAACCAAGGCCTTCACTCGTGCCAGAGGCAGCCTCGAGAGACGAGGCCCGGGCGCACTGGTCGAGGCTTGGGGCTGCGGGGCCGCGGCCTCCCCACTGAGCCCCTCCTCCTCCCGGGGCGTCCCGCTTCCAGCAGCCACAGCCGCCATACAGGAAGCGAGCAAGCTGCGCGCGGCCGCCGACTGTGCGCGCGCATGCGGCGCCAGCGCCTTTCCCCGCGCGCGGTGAGGCCACGCCCCCTGTGAGCGCGAGTGCCCGCCCTTCTAGCAGCTCCTGGTTCCTAGAAATCCCAGCGAGTCGGGACCAGATGCGGGGCGTGCGTCCTCGGTCCGTTCCACTGCACCGCCCCACCACTGGCTGTAGTGGCCCCGCTGGCGGTTTCGGTGACCCTCCAGCGCCGCCTGGCCTACTTGAGCCCAGCCATCGCCTCTCAGTTGAATATGGTGGCTGGGACACCCTGGTTCAGAGAGGAGCGAGCGCGCAGGTATGGAAAAACCCAGACCTGACCAAGAGTCTTGTCAATGCAGAATTGATACGCAAGGCTGTGAAGGGCATGTGCCCGAGGGAGGCCCCAAAGTTTCCCAGAGGGCCCGGCGTGCGGAAAAGAGGGTGCCAAGGAGGGCGTGAAATCTGGACCAGCTTCAAGGAGAACAAGATGCTCTTGAAAGAGGGGTAAGACTTTGGCAGCAGAAATGGAAGAAGTTCAGTCCAGACGGGAAATCACAAGAAAAAGGCATAGAAACTGGAAAACAAAATTGTGGCAATCACAAGACAGCCACATTCATTCGATCATGAATTACATCAAAGTCTTGCTTCTCGGACTTTATTCACATGTACATTTACTCTTAGAAATTATTGAAGACCCCCAAAGGGCTTTTGTTTCTGTAGGTTATATTGATACTTGCATTAGAAATTAAAACGAAGTTTAAAATATTCATTTAAAATAACTGATACATTACATGTTAACATAAGTAACATGTTTATAAGTAAATTTTTTAATGAAAAAAAGCCTCTTTAATTTTTGTCTTAATAGAAGACAAATGGATTCTCTAGCTGCTTCTGTATGTTAACCTCACTTTTCACATAGATCTGAAAAATACTCTTGAAAGAATGAGAATGAAAAGAGAAAATAACCTCTTCATATTATTAATGAAGACAGACCTTAGCTGTTTCTTTGAGTGTCTTTCTAGAAATACCAATATCTCCTAACCAAAGCCTGAGCAGCAGCCAGGCCAAACTGACTCCATCTGACTAGTGTCCATGGCTGGAGTCTGCCAGAAGGACTATCCTTGTCCAGCTGATGAACTTTTCACGTAAAAAAAACCTAAAAGTTCTTCCTTGGATCATGCTAACTAGTCATTTTCTACACATGGAGCCTGGCTGCCCACATAGGAGAACCAAAGACTTCTATAAAGACTACTCAATCATCACCCCTCAAAGCCTACCCTACCCCTTCCTCTCCACCATAAAAATCACTAGTAGTGGAGGAAACTAATTTGAGCCTTGCCTCTGGTGTCCATGTTGCTGCCTCACAATTAGTCCTCTCTGCAAAAGACCATTACCTCTGGATTTGGCTTTTCAATCGTGCAGTCAGCAAAGAACCCACTTACTCGGATTGATTACATTAACAAAATAGTTTTGACTTCACAGACCCCTGAAAAGGGTCTCTCAGAACACACACACACACACACACACACACACACACACACCAGTCCCCACACCACGCCTTGAAATCTGCTGGCACAGAGGAAGAATTGATATTTGCAAAAATAAGTTTAATATAAATCAATTCTGTTTTAATAGCTTGCATTTTTTCAGCACTTGCTATGTGCATGATTTAAAGTGCTTTACATTTATGTATGTCATGTTGACTTACATCATTTTCATAATACCCTATTTGAAAAAGGTAATAACCTTATTTTACAGTTGAGGGAATTGAAACAATTCGCTGAGGAACAGAGTAAAGAAATAAAATGGAGTCACTGTAGTCAAGCTGCTGAATTACTAAAATTAAGTAGGTTGAGGTAGGAGGAAATGGTTCTACTTTTGTTTTAACTAGCTTGGGAACTTAAATTTTTAAACTTTGCAGTTCTACATCAATGCCCAGATACACATCAAATCTCCAAATAACCATCTGATTACCCCCCAAGGACTAAGGAAAGAATATTCATGTATCTAGACTACTTGACATCCAGATCACCAGTCATCTAGAAATTATGCTCTTGGACTAACCCAAGAATGCTAAGACTGCAGAACTGATTCTTCTCAAGAACATGCATTTTACTATAAGAAATCTCACCTTTTCTTTCTTCTTCAGAATATTCTGGGTATTGCCTAATTGTGTTTCCAGTTTGCAAACCCTAAAATCCTTGAATAAATCTTTATCATTTATTTCAAGCCAAAGCCTCCTGCTTTCATTTACATTTGGTCAACATCACCAACAGCGGGATGTGGTCAAAGTCAAGATAAGATTGAATTAGATAACACCTGAATCACTCTCCCTTCCAAAATGATGTAGCAAACTCTACTGACTGGATTAGCAGAATAAGAGTCTTGACCAAGATTACAATCATCAGAAGGGGGTCTGAGTCACTGAAAATTTCACCGTAGCCTCCTTTAGAACCTGAGTCCATCTTCAGATTACATTTGTAGACACTCCTGTACCTAGAAAGCTCCACACAAAATTTATAAAAGTGTGGCCAGATTCTTGTGTCACCTGGCAGCAGAACACTTCATGGAGCAATATTTCAACAATGTCAAAGTAGTTAAGTACTAATGGCAGCCTAAATTCTAAGTTAATATAATGAAAGAGTTGACCACTATGAGGACAGGATTCACTAAGACTTCTCAAATGTTCAAAGTCAGATTGGTTTTGGAGAATCGTCTCTTTAAGCTCCTTTATTGCCAGCTTTTTCTGTTATTTATCTTTTCCCTACCTTCTTTTAATTTCCTCCTCTTCCCTTCCCTTTTCTCTCCATAATGCCCATTTTTTCCCACATCATTTGAGTATTTTATCACTTGCCCAAGCCCCTTACTTCCTTTCCCAAGTTTTACTGTGACTAACAGAAAGAGGTTTATTTAGACCACACAGGACTTTCTGACTATGAGTACTAAAAGGCATTAAATTGTGTTAAAAGGGGAAATCATGCTTTGCTGTCTTTGAATTTCAGTGGCAAAGGGGGCAGAGGAAACAAAGGGCAAAAAAGCTACAAACTAGAAAGAAAAGGCTTGCATATCAATCCATATAGAATGAAATGTTAAAATTATCTTTAAAAAGCTACAAGAAGAAAATGCAAAACAGAAATGTCATATGAACATTTTACATAATAAACTAAAGGTTAAAGACAATTTACCATCTACCTCCTAAAGTAAGAGTTCTGTCCAGGGGATATGTATTCAGAGGAAACCAATAACACTTAATTTCTTGATTATTTTTTCAAATAATTGCATATGTTAAAATATAAAAGTCAACTAAGTAAATTTTAAAGATCTGATTGGCTTTATTTATTCAACAGCTCATGGATTGGGCAGCATCTAACTAGCAGGTAAAAAGCAGCTCTGAATAGCTATACAAGGCAAGAGATTTTTATAGACCAGAGAAAGCAGGAGCAGGAAAGTTATACTGGGCATTTGCAGATTGGTTAAAGTGGGGTTACTTTCCTTATACAGGACAAAAGGAAATCATGGAAACAGGTTAGGTAACTTATGCTAAGCAGACAAACATGGATTGGTTGACCTAGGCTTTCCTTTTCTGGAAGAGTCAAGCATAGAAACTTAGTTAAGTTTTGGTTTGCTGACATGGAGTTTAGCATGAGCAACTCCATTTTTGGCTTAATCTTGGGCCTAATATTTTATGTGTTTGTGTGTGTGTGTGTGTGTGTGTGTGTGTGTGTGTGTGTGTATACACATATATATACACATATATATACATATATATGTGTGTTTGTATATATATCCATTTTATAGATACATACATATTTGTAGGGTTAAATGTTGAATAAATCATAGGGAAAACAGAAGGTATGCTAAGGCAAAAAATAATCCATAGGACTTTTTAAAATGAAAAAAGAAAAAAAAGTGTCATGAGCTTGGCCATAAAAACCTTGGGATGCAGGAATTGCTTAAGCACTTAAAATTCAAACTATCAGAAATAGAAAGCATGTTGATGAAAAAAGAGAAACAAAAGGAAATTTTTTTAAATCTTTAAAAGATAAGTCTTAAAAACGAGAAAAGTTTGCTTTTCATCAATGCAACGTTTGAAGAAATTGCTTAGGCAGTGGTTCCCAATTTTTCCCTACTAACTTTGATTGAAGTAGTTTTTCTCTACAAATCTTAGCATTATATTGCTGGTTACAATGAATATATGTTACCCTTGTTATTTAAAAAATTGCAAAACAATTAATTTTAAAAAGAAAGGAAATTTTTTCCATCATAGTAGGACTGTAAAGAAACAAGAAATTGTTTATAAAGAGGGGCTGAATATGCACTGTGTACTGGAAGACATAATTGGTGAATAAATATACCCACCTAGATCAAAGATCATTAAGATAAAACACATCTCCTCTTCTTCCAGGCCAGACCAGGTCCTGCAGGATGTCAATAGTTCCAGTCATCACCCCAAAAGCAAACAAGGCAGGGAGGGATCAGAGCAAACTCCTTTGACTTGAGGGCACTAAGACTAGACTATCTTGGAGGCAAATTAACTCTGCCACCTTTGAAGATGTTGCCTCACACTTCTCTAACACCAGAGCCAGCAGAAGTGAATGGATTTATCACTATGCAAGTGTGTGTGAGTGTGTGTGCACACGTGTGCATGCATACATACATATAAGAGAAATGCAATAAATACATTGAAATAGAGATTCCATGGCCACTAATTTATTTATTTTTTTATGAATAAAAATTGTACAATTTAAGGTATACAGCATAATATTTTGATATGTGTATACATTGTGAAATGATTACCACATTCAAACTAGTTAACATATTCATCACCTCCCATAGTTACCCTTGTGTGAAGGTCTTAAAACACTTGAGATCTATTCTCTTAGCAAATTTCAAATACACAATATATAATTACTGACTATAGTTACCATGTTGTACATTAAGTCTCCAGAACGTATCCATCTCATAACTGAAAGTGTGTACCCTGTAATTAATATCTTCCCTTTTCCTCCAACCCCAACCTCTGGTAACCACCATTCTACGCTCTATTATGAGCTCAACCTTTTTTTTAATCTCACATATAAGAGAGATCATGTGATATTTGTCTTTCTGTATCTGGTTCATTTCACGTAGCATAATGTCCTCCAAATTTATTTATGTTGTCACAAATGCAGGATTTCTTTTATTTTTAGGGCCAAATAATATTCCATTGTATATTTTTGCCACATTTTCTATCTATTCATCTGTTGATGGACACTTAGATTGTTTCCACAACTTGGCTACTGTAAACCATGCTGCAATAAACATGAGAGTTCAGATATCTCTTCAAGATACTGATTTTATTTCTTTTGAATATATACACAGAAGTATAACTGCTGGGTCATATGGTAGCTCTAGTTTTAATTTTTTGAGGAATCACCATACTGTTTTCCATAATAGCTCTACCAATTTACATTCCCACCAACAGTGCACAAGTGTTCCCCTTCCTTCACATCCTTGCCAACACTTTTGACTTTTTAACAATAGCCATTCTAGCAGTTGTGAGATGATAGATAGCTCATTGAAGTTTCAATTTGCATTTTCTGGATGATTAGTGATAGTGAGCACCTTTTCGTGTATCTGTTGGCTATTTGTACGTCTTCTTTGAAAAAATGCACATTCAGGTCCTTTATCCACTTTTTAATTGTATGTGGGTTTTTTGCTATTGAGTTGTATGAGTTTTTTTATATATTTTGGATGTTGATCTCTTATCAGATACATGGTTTGCAAATATTTTCTCCAATTCTGTAGGTTGCCTTTTCAATGTATTGATTGTTTCCTTTGCTATACAGAAACTCTTTAGTTTGATGTAGTGCTACTTGATTATTTTTGCTTTTGTTGCCCATGCTTTTGGTGTCAATTCCAAAAATATACATATCATTCCCAAGACCAGCATTAAGGAGCTTGACATTCCCTATGTTTTCTTCTAAGAATTTTTTGTTTCGGGTCTTATGTTTAAGTCTTTAACCTGTTTTAAGTTGATTTTTGCAAGAGGTATAATATAGGGGTTCAATTTCATTCCATTTCATGTGGATAACCCGTTTTCTCTAATTCTACCTCCTTAAGGTATTTCATTAGTAGAGATCATACTTTCCTTTTTTAAATCCCTTTAAAGATATTCCCATGGAAGTAGGGAAATAGATTATTCAAGAGGGCCAACTTTCTAACAAAAAATATGGCCCCACTCTTATCTCATCATAATTGCCACCTCTAAAAAGTAGTCTGTGAAAGTGTCGAAGTTCAGTCCAGAGATGCAGCCCAAAATCCAAATTTTAGATGAGAGGGAAGATTCTGAGGGTCCAAATATCTCATAGGGGAAGTATGCAGGTGGAACCGATTAAGATCTTAATGTCAGAAGCTCACGGCATTGACCACAGATCTATCTGATCAGTGAGTGGGGCTGGAATGATGAGGACATGGCTCCTGATACAGAGGGAGTAGATGTTGCCTAACAGTCCCCGATGTTTAAGACTTCTAGAAATACTTGGCTTCCCTAGGAGTTTACCTTGATGCTTGTCTCAGATGCTGGCCTTTAGTAGACCTCAGTAACTAAAATCATCTCTTACCTTGACCCTGCCCCAGCCTCTGGAGCAACTTCCTAACAGCCACTTCTAATGTTTCAGCCAGGGCTCCTGCCTGAGTCATCCACTGCTGATCATTCCACTTGACTTTCACCTACCCACCTACCCACTTTACCTACGGCTACTGACTAAACCTTTGCCCTACCTTTCTTCCCAACTTATACGCCCTGTTGACCTCCCCCACTGTCCTGCTTTTTTAAGTGATCCAGACTCTAATATGAGAAATCAAATAAACATCATTATGGATAAGCCCACAAATAAAATACCAATGATCATAAATGAAATGAGTTGCTCTAAACTCTATCTCCTCCATAGGCTTCTTCTAGCCAAGTGACTCTCAGTTCTCTTCCCCTTTTTTGGAAATCTTAAAGGACTACACAGTCCTCTGTTGTTCCTTGATTCCTTTGTGTATTGACCACTTAGTTCTTCCCCAAAACACTAATTTCCTTGAGACAGAGCTGATGTCCTATTTTTTTTTTTATATTCTCCGTAGCACCTAAGAGATGGTTTTATATATTTGCTTAATAAATGCTTGTTTGTTGGTTGGTCTTTGATTAATTAATTTAGAACTCAATTATTTTTTAAGTCATTAAGTATTTCACAAAGAAGTTAAGCCCAGCATTTAAAAATCTGTAGAGAAAATATACAGAAAAAAATAGTAACATCAATGGATTATATATCAAATTGATAAGATTTGGGGGGTCATAACCATGGAGTGCATTTTTTGTTTATTTGTTTTGTTTTGTTTTACCTTGTAAAAGGGTAGAGCAAACACAGAATTAAGCATATTTATAATTTATTCAAACCCTAGGGTATTTGAGCTCAATAAACTTTAAAGATTTTTTTAATCCAAACTCCCTCCAATCCTCCCATTTAAAGTAAAAAAGCAGAAATGTAGGAAGGTTAAGGAATTATCCAACTTTCCAACAGAAAATTACCTCCTGGGTTCTGAATTTTTACTTTTTGATTAAGTTTTATTCAATTTCTATTTTTATAATTTATATTTATAAACATTTATTACATTATTTTTTCTATTTTTTAAACAAAATTTTCAAACATACAAGGAAGTCAAAAGTACAATAAATACTCATTTATCCTCCTAGATGCTCAGATGCCTCATAGGCACCTCAAACTCATCCTAATAACCTTCCCTCTTTTGAGACTGGGATTATATGCATGTGAACTCCTAACCAAACATTTGAGAATCCCCTAACTGATCTTTTCTCTCCCTCCCACAACCAATCATAACCTTGGTCACCCCTGCCATCTCATGTGTCTCTCCATCTGCTTCAGTTGAGGTCCTCATTATGCTCACCTGTACTCACCTCCCAACTGGATTCTTTGTTTTCAATTTTGTTCCCTGCCCATATGCCAGAGAGAGCTTCACAAAATATAGTTCTCATTATGTCTTTCCCATGCTTAAAATCCATTAGCCACTCCCCCTAGACTTCTTGATGAAGTCCCTGCTCTTAGCATGATGTGGGGGTTAGAAGAGAGATGGGCGGCGGAGTACAAGCTCTGAAACCACCAGATGTGGACAGAGGTGAAGCCAAGACTGTGGTTGAGATCTGAGGAGAGAAGGAGGAGAAGAGTACCCTGCACAAAGCCCTTTTCTCTGCTCCCCACAGAGAGATAACTGTCCTGTTGGCACAGATTCCACATTGTTAGGGACCTGGGTCCAGCTGACCATCACTTAACTTGGAAAACAGCTTTCTGTGTTCTTTGTAAGTTTTCTAACAGAATGAATTATTTTTTTCAACTCTTTAATAAATTAAATCACATCTTTTCAGTTACTGATTTGATTATTACTTTTGGCAAAACTTCCTTACCAGCCTTCCAGAAATAACTATTCTAAACATTCAAGAAGTGGGGAGGTAGATGAGGATAAAGGGAGTCGAGAATCAACTTCGGGTGATGAACACACAATGCAATCAATGCAATATACAGATGATATCTTATTGAATTGTACACTTGCAACAAATAATTTTATTAACCATTGTCACCCCCAATAAATTTTACAATAAAAAACAAAAACAAACAACAACAACAAAACCCAGATACATAAGATACTTATTTCTGCAAGAAAAAAAAAATCTGCTGGGAAGTGAAAAAAATGGGTGGTAGTGTTGGAGTTAGGAAAGGATTATAAATTCAGGGCTGGGTCTGCTGGAGGTCCTTGAGGCCACACATAACAAAAGTTGGGATGGCAAGAAATGGTCAAAGCACTGCCCTAGGGAGCCACTGAGCTGGACTTTAGTCAACTCATTCTCCAGGAGCATTACAAAAGTCATGCCATTTCTCTGGACCCCAGTGTCTTATTCCATAAAACATAAATAGCTGAAGTTTTACCTCCTTCCCTGAAGCCTCAGGTCTAATCATCCAAGTACATTTAGGACCTCCCCCTGGCCCATCCCCTGAGCTTCTGCAGAACGTGTCCACAACTGCACTAAACTTGTCACATGTATCTGCAAGATTTGCTTCCATTAGACTGGAGACTGTAAACTCATATACCTTCCTGGGTGAGCTGATGATACAGACCAGGAGATGGAAAACTGTGGTCCGTGGGCCAAATTGGCATGGCCATCTCTTTTGTTTTGTAAATAGTATTATTAAAACACAACCACACCCATTTGTTTATATATTTCTCATGATTGATTTCATGCTACAAAAGCAGAGTTGAGTACTTGTGACAGAGACTACATGGGCCAAAAAGCTTAAAATAATTACTATTACTAGAAATGTTTGCAAACCTCTGATATAAATGATGATACAACCATAGGGAATGCAAATTCAGATTACTCTTCCAACTTTCCAAAACTTCCCACTTTTCAAAAGGTTTGTGGAGCCTGCCAGCCACCTCTTTGTTACCTCTGCAAAAAACCACACAGTCCTAGAAAGCAAGGACTCCATCATTCCACTCAGGATTGTCAAGCCCTAGCACAGTGCCTTGCATATAATGCAAAATCATTATTTATAAATATAAATTATTTATAAATAAATATAGGTGAGACTATATTGTCTCTAGTTTCTCTCGATACTAATGTTCTATAGTTTCCATGTCATCTGAGAGCTTTTGAGCAATAGTTTAGTGACCAGCTGTCATGCCATGTTTAGCAAAACGTGGTTGGTCCTACATACTTTAAAGAAAAAAAATATGAATTCCCTGAGAAGCACACTCCTTTCTCAAGCCTTCAAAAACTATGGTTAAAATCCTTTCTTCCAAAAAATGTTCTCAGAGTAGCTCCACAGTCTTCAGCTACTCCTACTTCAGCACCACCCAGGACCTCTGTAAGGTCAAGCTGATGCGTTTAGGGAATGCTGACTGTGTGCTCCAACCAAGCCATGGAAAAAAGATTGTGGCACTGCAGATTTTACAGTATGCCCAAGACAGGAGAAGCGCACAGGGGGACACTGGAGAATAGATCAAGGCAGTGGATTCTATGGTATAAATTATGAGGACTATAAAGATCCAGAGAGGGGTGAGAAGATGGCTGAAGGAGGAGGCCAGAGAGAGCTTCAGGATGGAAAACTAGTCTGGACAATGGGTAAGATTTGGATAGAAGGACATTCAGAGGGAAAAGTATCACCAAGGTAGGGTAGAGCTTTGGTGTGAAGCCCTTTAAAAATATGAGGCGGCAAACTAAGTTTTTACTGGCTGAAAACAAGCTAGATGTTTAACCAAAACAACTTTTGGTGGCTCTATATTCTTAAAGGTGACTTTAGCAGGGTTTTACCATTATGGAAAGAAACACACTGTCTCATGACTGTCCCTATTGCCATTTTCAGTACCCTCATGTAATTTGGTGTCTCAGGAAGAATTAATCAGTGAGCTAATTTAAAAAATCAATAAGTGGAGGGAAAAAATGGTGTAGATGATAGAGGCTCTGTTCATCCCTCCGGTGACCAAATCAAAGTTGTGTTGGAAACAAGGTACACCTTGGATCTACATGAACGAGCCATACAACCAGGGAGAAGTCCAAGAAATTACCCCCGCAATGGCAGAAGGTAGGACGGGGCAAGGACACGGGGCTGCCCCATCTCAAGCGGCTGAGTGAGATGGAGGCTGCAGCAGTGGCAGCAACAGCAGCAGACGCCTCTTAAAGGGGCCGTATCTGCGGGCAGATTTTCAAGGTGACAGACCTGCTCGCACTGAGCACCAGTGCTAATTCAGCCCCTTTTGTTCCATTTTTTTGGAATAAAGAAATTTGAACAAGTTTAGGTGCCACTGGAGGAGACAGTAAAGTAGGAGCAATAAAAGTATGGGAAGGAAAAGAAACAAGTAATGAACATTGCTTCAACAATTCTTTCCATTCCTCATGACACACCCTCACTTATACCAGTCCAATTAGGAGCCAAAAAGCACACAAGGTTTGAACTGGGAAAGTAATTTGAATGGGAAAGTTTTAAATAAAAAATTACTGACTGTAACAGGGGATTGACTACTAAAAGGTAAAGAGACGTCTGAAAAATAGAGGAATTTCATGTATGAGGAGCAGACACTACCCCAGAGCTGGGGTAAAAATCCTAGGCATGGAATGAACCAGGAGAGCACCCCTGCCACCAGACCTGAGACTGAAACCTTGGTGGAGAGGGCACAGCCATGACTCACTGAGCAGTGAAGAAAGTCACTGATGTGCCTACTGGCAGGACTCTCTGGCAATCCACCTTCTGGGGCGCTTTGGGAAGATGTCTGTGGAGAGGTGCTGCGTACTGCTGGCCACAGTGCACCCCAAAAGCCCGCTCCAAAAAGAACACACTGGAACCAGGAAATGCCCCTTGGTCCTCCAGTGCCCTCTAACGATGGAGCATGACAACGTGTCACCTGGCCAAAGAGAAACAATACAATATCACAAACAAGCAATGAAGGTGGATTTGGAGCCGAGAAACAACAGGCAGATAACATCGCACCAACACTGGTGAAATCGATTCTGCACCCATTCTACACTGGCACCATGCAGCTGTATGTGGATGAAGAAAACATCAGTAACAACCACAAACCCGATGGGTTTCACTTGGTCTTATCATTAATCTCAAGTGCACCTCAGGGCAGCGAGCAAGCCCGCCACATTTCCCTGGGCAGCTCATCGCCTATTCACCCCGACACTTATATGACACCTTGTCCTCACTCCTCAAACATGTAACACCTGCTCCCCAGTCCATGAGCCATCTCTGTTGATGAACACAACTCCTATTTCACAGAGAAAATAGAAGCACTGAGAAGAGAGCGTCTGCCCATCCTCACCACCACCTACACACCTACCAGTACCTGCATTTCACCTGTGACAGACTGAGATGTGAGTGTGTGAATGCAGAACCAGCTCAAACTGGTCCTAGCCTGTTTCCAACAAGACCTGGAAACAAAGTTTAAACCTTGGATACACCACTTAGGAGTAACACTTGTGAACACCACTCACGAGTGACACTTGTGAGCCCTTAACTGCTCCCCCTCATGGAACCAAAAGACAAGGCCATGACGGGAACCTGAACACCAGAATTCTTTCAAAAGCAAAGGGTCCTCTATCCAGGAAGATCCAGTGCTGGAACCCTTTAAATCTTGCCCCGAACTCTAGATCCAGGAAACAGATTTGAGCCTTGCCTTCTGTCTCCTTGCCAGCCAGACTCGGAGATAAAAGCTCTTCCTTTTCTCAAAAGCTGGTGCCACAGTACTGGCTCGGGTGCACGGTGGGCGGTGGGCAGTGAACCCCCGCTCCACAGCAGGTACTCCTCTCAGAAGCCACGCCCCTGCCTCTCTCCCTTAGAGTCCCATCCCCTCTTGCCTACTCAAGGAAATCACTCTGGCATTTCTTCCCTCTCTATCTCCCACAATATTCCTCCCTCCACTGGACCATTTTCACCAGCATATATCTTTTTAAAAAAACATACTTGACCCCACACTCTTCTCCAACTTCTGCCTTATTTCTTTGCTCTTATTTACAAAAAAAGCCTTCTTAAAACTTGTCTATATTCATTGTCTCCAGTTTTTCTCTTCTCACTCCCTCTTATATTTAATTCCAACAAGGTATGTATCACCACCAGTACACTGACACAACTGTTTCCGTATCACCAATGACCAGTACCACACCCGGTGTGCAGGACCCTGGAAAGATATTTTTTGCAGGGCTCTTGTCTATATAAACAATTTGATTTAAAACTGTATTTCAAAATGTAAAGGCCCATGTGAAATGTTGATATTCATCAATGAAGATTTAGAACCATCAATAGCAAAGAAGCACTTACATATTTGTTCATCGTTCCATCACTGCACAAAAAGATTCTTTGTAGAGTCCCCGTGCCAGAATTATTTCTGTTCAGATCCAGGAAACATCTCTATGTGCTCTTTTGGCTAATATTATATCTCTCACAGTGAGAAAAGGGCAGCAACACTTATTGCTCACAGTGTCGGGGCTGTTTGAAATATGTTTGCATTGAAACAATGTGGTTTGGGGTTTGGGTTTTCTGCTGCTTTGGTTTTTGTGTCTGCCTCCATGCCCTCTAACATCATCCTCTTGCTACTGTTGGCATCATCACTCACGATGCTGTGCAATCCACCACGGCATCTGTGAGTACTGGCTTCCAATCATTCTCTCAGAGGTTGTCTCTGGGCTTTACTGATGATGACCAGAAATGCCAGTTTCACCCAGAATATTCAGGAAAATGTGAATGATAATCCATTTTCTGATTATATTAAGTTTTATGTTTGGAATTCTATAGAGTTAAACCAGAACAACAAATCTTCAAACCATGAGTTCTATAGGCCATAATCGCTACATCTCTGGAATGTAATCACTTCTAATGCTGCCCACACTCCTGCTTCCACACACCATGACCAACAGGGAGGAAAGGCAAGGAGACATGGACAGAGCAAGAAGAACTTTCCTATGCACACAAGGAATGTTCATTCCAGGTTGGGTATTTGGAGGCAAGAGAGGACATTGGTAGGAAGAGCCTCTTGGTATTGCAAAGCCATGCCTTAAAGGCCCTCAAAGTAAATAGACACAGCCACCCCTAGAGGACTTCCTGATGTGTGGTGAGGAGCCTGAGGAGGGTGAGGGGGTGACAACCCTAGGTGCCAGTGACAAGGAGGTATACAGAGTAAATGATGCCTGCCAGCATCCCACATCTTCGAGTGCTATAAATCAGAGATAACATCATGGAACACAGATGGGTAGAGCTGAGCCATACAGTCCACACAACATGGCTCAAGCCCAAGTATTGGCAGTGGTTCACCAGTGACCCGGTGCCTTGAATTCATCCTGTGTCTGTTGTGAGCATCATCCCAGATCAGTGTGCCAGCACCATTCTGGTGACCCAGTCTTACATAATTCAACATCTGCCAGCAGGAGCAATCCAAGGATGGGGGCCCACACAAGTTCCTGTCTAAAGACAGGGCCCATGAATTGTCCCCAGCAACCAGGGGTCTGCTATGACTAAGTCAACCATATTGGAAGAGAGATCAGATAACCCCATTTACATTTTGCAACTTACATGGTTGCCTGAGCTTCCCTCCAGGGATCCTCATCTTTGTTCTGGGCTCGACATTACCTACGATCACTTTAAGGCCCAGATATAAAAATTCCACATTGCCAAGAATTCATTTTTACAGTGTTTGGAGAGACCCAATGACTCACTAGGTAGTTCGTTTTCCCAAAGATACAATAGAGGTGTGGAATTTCCCAGCTTGAAGGGATGTGAGACATCAACAAAAATCATAGAAATTCAGACCTGGAGGTTCGTTAGGGTCATTTAGATCAATTCTTTCTTTCTGAATTCCCTCTTTCCAAGTCTCCTCTCTTGATTTCTAAAACATCCAATGCTCAGTTTCCTTCCTGTCTTTTTGGCCACTCCTTCTCAGTCTGCTTTGCAGGCTGTTCTTTCCACTATTTAATCTTCATACTTCTCTGTTCACTCTAGATTCTCCCGAGGTCGTCTCATCCAGGCCCATGGCTTTAAACACCATCCATATGCTGATGATTCTCAAATTTATATTTCCATTACCACACTCTACCCTGAGTTTCAAGTTCCTATATCCAGATGTCTATTCCTCACCTCTCATCTATCTCACAAACATCTTAAACTTTATGTGTCTAAAAAAGGACTCTGGAATGTACCTTTCACTGGTATCAATGAGTCCTTCCCCTATTCTTCCAACCAAAAGGAAATGGCTCCACTATTCACACAGATGTTCAAGCCTGCAACTTGAGAGTGCTTCCTCTTACCTACTTTCCTTTCCTTCACTCTCACATCCAGTCTGTTAATAAATTTTTTTCATCCTTCCCACCATTTCTCAAGTGCATCTACTTCTCTTCATCTCCAGTGCCAACATTCCTGTTCCAGTCATCATCACCTCTCTTCCAAACCAGTCCAGTAGTATCCTAACCTGTTCTCCCTATGTCTATATCCCCTCTATCCATTCTCTGCAGAGCAATGGAAGGATCCTTAAGAGATGTGAACATAAATCTTAAATCTTCCAATGGCTCCCACTGCACCAGGATAAAGTCCAATCTCCTGGGACTGTCTAATATGGCTCTGTCACATCTAACCTCATCTCACACACACCCCTTGGTCACCATGCTCCAGCTTTGCTGTCCTTTCATTGACTTGAACACACCAGGCTTTTTTCACTCTAAGGGCCTTTATATACTAGGACCTCTTCCTAGAATGCTCTTCCACAAATTTCTTCTTTAGATCACAACTTGTTGTAGTTTTAAACACATCCACAGATTCTTTGACTACAATCTGTCAAAAGGTGAATTATAATTCCCTTCCCCTTGATTATTGACTGGCGTCAGCGACTTGCTTCTAATGAATAAAATGCTGCAGAAGTGACTATGTAACCTCAAAGACTAAGTTAAAAAAGATGATACAGTTTTCAACTTGGTTCTCTCTCTTGAAAGGCTCACCCTTGGAACTTAACCACTATACTGTGACAAAGACAAGCAGCCACATGAAAAGGCCACGAGCAGGTTGACAGCCCCAGCTGAGGTCCCTGCCAACAGCCAGCATCCACCATTAGACATATAAATGAGAAAGTCTTCAGATGAGTCCAGTCTCCAGTCTCCAAGCCATCCCAGCAGAGACATACTGGCCCTACCGAGTGCTGCTTAAATTGCAAATTGGTGAGCAAAATAATTGTTGTCATTGTCATAAGTTTTGGGGTGGTTTGTTACATAGCAATAGATACCTAGAACCCAGCTGATATGTCCCCTTCTTGGAACTGCCCTCCCTGATCATGCTATCTAAGTGTCCTCTGACTCCATCCACCACTAGTAAATGATGAATTATTATTCATCTCAATGCCTAGCCTAGTACATAGGAGATGCTCACGAATATTTGTGGAATGATTAAATAAGTGAATAAATGCTCATCACTTTTGAAGTTATTGGTCATTGATAAATTGGAGGTTCGTTTTGTCATTTGCAGGTGATGACATCAAACACCAATTTAGATAGAGGGGAGGGTAGCTATGAAGCATGCTCTCCTCATACTGCTGCACAGGGAGGATGGGCACACTTGATGACCACTAGTCAGGGTCCTAGATGGCCAGAAGTCATTGAGACCTGCGAAGGTAGGTAGGGGGACCCAAAAGACACTAGTCCTGGTGTCAGTGCAGCAGACAGTCTGCCTTATCTGTTGTTGAGGAACCAAGTGACTCTTTGTTCTGTCTTGCTTACCAGCACATATCTTTCTCAGAGGTGGGTGTATTCCTGATTTGGGAAAGATAAGACAGAGGATTGAGGTGGGAGAAGTTTCTGAGAATCATTCTTGCAAGAGATGCTGCACTTTGGCAGAATTAATAATGACAAACATGTCAGACAACTGAGTTTCAGGCTAGTTCCTGGGGGCCCTCTTCATGGCTTTCTGCTCTGACATGTGGTTTCCTTGGTGACAAGATGGCAGCCTGGTGGACAGCAGCTTTGGGGCCACCCGACTAACTCTGACACTAACTGGCTCTGACAGCTTTGATTGGAATGAAAAGATCTGGGGTCCCTTCTGGCTTTCTCAAATTAAACCCTCCCTCCTGGGGTGAGTCTGTTTTAAAAGGTTGTGTTAGGTTAGGGAACTTTTCCTGTAGTGAGGGAGTTCTTTTAGCATAGAGGTTGCTTTGTTGGGCTACTGGAAAAATTTCTGAGGTCAAGCTCCTCAAAACAGCCCAGTCAGGCAAGGCTGCACCCTCATCTGCTTTTCAGGCAATATCTCTGAGGGGCATGCACCAGTCTGGGTTTCAATCAGAAAACAGAAACACCACCAGTCGTTTTAACAGAGAAAATTTAATCTACACTATAGGTGAAAGCAGGTATTGGAGGCTGAAATGGTGAAAAGGAAATAGCAAGATAAACTCTAAGGCAGTAACTGCAAGAAACAGCTTCACTTCTGGGGTGAGAGAACAAAGGGAAGAGATTGGGGTACTAATCACTTAGAAGCTTGGAAGAAGGGCTCTGCAAGCTGGCCCCAGATCTCCAAGGTGGGTCTGCTGCCTAGTATTTCTGAGACTGGTTCTGAGACTGTAAGAAGAAAAAAACAAAAACAAAAAACTGAAACTGGAACACATTGCTATTGGAAAGAACTGTCACTGCAAGGTGAAGAGTCATTGCTGAGGTGATGCTCACAGGGACAAGAAGCACTGAGGAAGGAGCAAGGCTCTGCTCCCTCCTCCAGCCTTGCAATCCACCTTACTGGCAGAGCTTAACCTGGAGCCAGCTGGCCACAGAGAATTGTGTTTGAATAGTCCCCAGCGTCACAGAGTAGAGTAAAGAAAGATGGTCCTGAGGTGAGAGAGGTAAAGGGAATAACCAGTAGGGAATCTGAACAAGAGGATCACAGTAGGTGACAAGATAGAACACCCAGACCAGGAACACCCAGACCAGGAACACCCGAACCTGCCATCTCACAGCCGCTTTGGCTATCCCTGAGGCCTGGGCAAGCCTCACAGACCAGACATGAGGAGGATCCTCATGCAGCCCTGGAAAAGGCTGGGGCATTTGGACAGGCAGGTTTGAATCCTGGGTACCAAGCATGGCCTAAAAGAAGGACTGACCTTGATTGGCACAGACTTGGCCTGAGGACTTCTCATCCTATGGGGAGGCATCAGCCCCACCAGGGCCAGAGCAGAACTCCTGAAATCATGGCTCAGGGCTGCAGCCTGAGAGAACAAAAGAGGCCGTCTGCACAGAGCAGAACTAAAATGGAGGGGTGTCACCATGCTGCCAGCCTCATTTCAAAGCCCCCAACCAGGCAAACATCCCTCTGCCATGGCAAGAAGCAACAGAAGTCAAGATAAAGGGCCAGCACTCAACGGCGGCATTTATAACACAGAGGACAAGAGTGATTACAGCCGTGCAGGCTGGCCAGGGTGCACTGGCTTTGATAGAAGCCTGGGGAGCTCCATTCAGGCCCATAGAGCCCCCAAGATCCCAGCAAGACACATGAAGAAGGTGGGCTCCCCAGATATGGACACTGGGGGCACCTTGTCTTGGCTAATGTAAGGGCGGGAGGGGGGTGTGAAACAATGGCTGGTTACAAATTAATTGTAGAAAAGCAGAAATGTGATGTTTCTTCACCTTGTCGCACTCGCCATATTAAGGTCTCTTCCCAGGTCTGCCCACCACCGACCACACTCTCCTAGACTCACAGTTCTTGCATTTATTGCCGTTCCTTTTCATGTCTAATATATATTTTTAAACTTTTTCCTATGGAGAAATGCAGACAAAGGCAAAAAGTGGATTGAAGAGTATGACTCACAAACAGTCAGCAATCTTCAGCTCATACTCGGTCTTGTTCTTTCTAAATTCCTACCTATTTCTCTACCCCCCAATTATTTTGTGGAAACGTCAAATATTTGGTTTCTTCAATTAATATTTCAAGTTATATCTTTAAAAATGATCCTTTAAAAAATATAATCTCAGTACCTCTACCGCACCTAAGTAAAAATTTCTTAGAATCACCGAATATCCAGTCAGTATTCTCATTTCCAAGTGTCTCCTGCATACCGCTCATGATGCTCTGAGTGGGGCACCAGCATAAGCAGGATCGAAGACCCAACAACAGTGGGCCCAACTGTGGCCTGGACCAGGCGATGCTAAAGGCTTGAATGGGGGAAGAAATTGTAGGCAATACCCAGAGAGCCCAGGAATCATGGGAAAGCACTGAGCAAAAGGGGATGGAATCCTCTCCCACTCGGTTCAGCTAGAGGTTCAAGTAAGAAAGGATTGTCAGAGAACAGCCAAGTGGATTTTCCTTTTTGAATACTGGGTACTTTTGATTCCCAGTCAACAGAAGTATCACTTTGGCAGGTTCTGAGGATGCAATTGAATTTCCTCAGGAGATAATCAGTGTGATGGGGATGGCGGAGAAAATGGGAGGCAGGAGGGTTGGCTTTGGTTAGTGAATAGGTGTGAAGACCTAGCCCTGCCCCTTTGGAGAACGAGATGGAAAGAGAAAGGTGTGACTTTGCCCTCACACCAACCGGGGCTTAAAGCCTGTCATTGCCAGTTACTAGCTGTGTGACCTTGAGCAAGCTGCTTAACCTATTCCCTTATCTCTAAAATTATAAAATGGGGAAAGCAAACGCTCCCGAAAGGTATAGGTCCAGGAACACGTGTGAAATGCTTCATTAGCACTTAGCCAAAGAGACAGCTCAGCAGCATTCCCTACCTTTTGCCTTTTCCCTTAATGTCTAGATTCAGTCACACAGGCAGCTGAGGAGATCAAACTTTAAGGGTGGTCACTATGATAGAGATTCTCTGTCTTCATTCACCATGGCACATGGTCCAGATGGCTTTCACGCTGGTGGGAACTCCAGTCTTTCTCCTCCACCGGAGAACCTCTTCCAGAATGTGAGTGAGGCTGGAAGTATGTTGTGTGGGACTAAGATGTTATAGGATAGCTAAGGACAGCAGTGGTGGCTGGCCGATGGAGAGGGCAAAACAGCAGGTGTGAGACACCAGGGCGATCATATAGCCCTGGAAGCTCTGTGAAGGTGTGAACCATGTTTATGAACTGGCACTAGGGTATCACGGGTGTGTGACCTGAGCAGTTACACAGGGCCCCTTGCTTAGAAGGGCCTGGCACTTAGTTTAATGCTCGGTTGTCACCATTTTGAAATTTTTAAAATTTTAAACAAGGAATCCTGGTGTTAATTTTTTCACTAGGCCCCACAAATAATGTAGCTAGTCTGACAGGGCACCAACCTGTCAGCTGCGTGAATTCCTGCAGCATCCTTAAGCATAGGAATGAAAGAATAAAGGAAGCAGATCCCAGATGATCCAGCCTGGTGGAATTCTATTGCAAGTGTTTACAAGGAGACAGAAAAATCAAGGGGCCAGCAAGAAAGTGGTTCAAGGGATCAACATGACATGTAGATAAGGAAACAAAGGCAGCAGGGGACTGATGTATTGAAAGAAAAGAGTCTAGAGTCTACAGGTCTTACAGACGCCAATAGTTGGAGTGGAAGGAGAAGTGTGATTGAGCCAGGAACTTAAAAAGCTAGGGTCAAAGATTTCAGAGGTGAAGCAGAAGGTAAGGCTGGCTGGGGCCTGGAAAGCAGAGCTTAGTGGAGGATCGGGCAAGCTAGAGCTATTGATAATGGGGCCAGAATAGCAATGAGAAAGTGGGGAGCAGGGGCAGGGGTGTGTCAATTTTTCATCTAATCCAGTGGAGCACAGCCCTTGATATTTAGAAATCTAGGCAATGGGCAGCACTGGGGAGGTTTGTCGGTGAAGACAAGGGTCCCAGCCCTGTGTAGGGGTTCCAGCGCAAGACCAAAATAGGGGATGCCTGAACCAGGACAGGTTTCCAGCACCAAGACTGGAATACTGGTGGACAGAAAAAGAAAGCAAATAACAAGAATGGGACACAAAAATGTCAGGCGGGCTCCCAGGGAGGGCAGTAAGAAGGCTGGCATCTCATTCCTGCTGCTCCTCTCCTGGATATCAACTTAGCAACTCCTTCTCCCAATGCTTTGGTCTCTATTGACAGCTCAGAGGCTCCTGAAAGGAAGACACTTTGTCCCCTTCACCTGCTCATCCTCAACTCAAAGCAAGGTACTTGGTACATAGTAGCTGCTTATTAAATGTAGTCTGGCTTGTTGGGCATTAGCTGGCTGACACTTAGATGGCCACTCAGCTCAATGGAGGGAAGCAGGGTTGCAGAGTGAAGAGTCTGCACACAATGGCACCTGACTGGGGTGTTCTAACCCTACCTCTACTACTTGCTAAATCGGCTATCTTGGCCAAGTTAACCTCTACACCTGAGTTTCCTCACTATAAAATGGGGATTTTATTTTTTTTATTATTTCATATACCTTTGAGTTAATGTACATAGAGTATTTAGGACAGTGCTTGACAACTGGTAAGTGTGCTGGACAACCACTCACTTGCTGTTACTATTATGACAGATAAATAACAGTGTGTGTGTGTGTGTGTGTGTGTGTGTGTGTGTGTGTGTGTCGCAACTGTCAGCCGCCAGCAGAAATGTGGCTCCTTCCCCTGCTGGCACAAGTGGCTTAGACATCACCAAGAGGGACCGGAAGGCGGCAGCTCTCTCCTACTCCTCCCCACCCCAATTAACATTCCTAAAATATCTGCGAAAAGGCGCAAGAGCCCAGGGAGGCAACACACCCCTGACGCAGGCTGTGCGTCCGCGGGGAGAAGGCGGCGTGTCCATGCCCCCGCCTCCTCGCAGGGGACTCCTGGCGCTGCTCTGCGCGGGGCGGTTAAGGCCTCAACTACCCACCAAGCCCCCGCGACCGCACCTCCGAGCGGCGGGCGCCACCTGGAGGCCACCTCGAGATGTGCGGGGTTGCCAAGTGTGCTTTGGAAGGTGGCGGGGTCCTTTCATTCCATTTTATCTTTGAAACATTTATTAAACCACTGCTGTGTGTTAGGCTCTGGTGACGCGGGTAGAAATAAAGATAAAGTCTCAACTCCCACAGCATTTGTGGCGCGGTGAAGAAGACAGACACTCAATAAATAATTCAATATGCAACGTTAAGGACTGGGAAAGAGATCGATACTGAAGGAGGTAATAACCAAAGCAGTCAAAGGTGTTTATTGGTGCCAGGCACTGTCCAAGGCACTAAAAATAAAGAAAGAAACAAAACGGCGCTCCTGCTTTCAAGGAGCTCCTAATAGGCATAGACAAGCAAGCATAGGGGTAAGGGACAAAGCTAAGAAGGAGTCGGCCGGGTTCAGAGGTGTCTGGAGGGAGGTTGGTTAATCCTCCAGGAAGACGCGTTATTTAAATTGTATCTTGAAGAACGTGTAGGATTTCTCCAGGTGGGAGGCAAGGGAGGGGTATCTTTTATATAATCTGGAAGCAAAAGGAAAGGATACTGATTGGAGAGTGGCAAGTTTCTGAGCCTGAAATAAAGGAATGTGGAAGTGCTGGGACAACGAGCCGCGAGAGGAGATGGAGCCAGGTCGCGAAGGGCTTGGTGTGGCGGGTGAAGAAGTTCCAACTTCATCCGAGCGCGGCAGGGAGCGTTAGAGGTCCTAAAGCAGGAAACTGCACTGTAAGGAAGCTCACCGGGAACTCAGAAGTGAGGATAGGTGAAAACACTAACGACTCAAACTCATGTGTGAGTGCTAAGCTCTTGGCACACACTATTCATTTCGATCCTCTAGATGGAGTAAGAATTATTATTATTTATATTTCTCCAATGAAAAACAAAACGGGCAACCATCAAGTGCCCACTAGATTCCAGCTAGACTCAAACTCGAGCCGCCCTGCTGCGGGGCCTGAGCTCTACTGAGGGCTGAGCAGAGCCAGCAGAGGTTCCCCCAGCGCGGGCTGATTGAGCTTCTGGATCTGCAAGACGAGGGGTAGGAACGAGCTGACGACGAGATTACAATGAAAAGTTGGTTTTAGAGATCAATTTTTAAACCTGAAAAACAACAACAACAACAACCACCACCACCACCCTATCCCACATCCAAAACGACCCCCTGGCACCGCATTGGCCCACGCGCGTCTGCACCCCCAATTCTGCCTCCCCCTCCCACCCCTGTCTGGGAAGGATAAGCGCCACACGTCCCCAAGTGCAGGCCTCCCCTGGATCTCATCCTTGTGCCCACTCACGGACTCTCCATCCATCTGCCCCTCTCACAATATCTGAATAATTTTATCTTTCAACCGAATCATTCTCCAAAATATACATGTGTACTCTAATTCTCTCATCTAAAAAAAAAAAAAAAAAAAAAACTCCTTGACTCCAATTCTCTCTCCACCATCACCATTCTATTACATCAATCCTCTTCAAAAGAGTTAATTATACTCAAACTGCACTTTTTCATCTCTCATTCTTTCTCGAGCCCACTTCAATCAGTTTCATCCCCACAATTTCATCTCCAAATCGCTCTGGGTAAGGTCATTAATCACTCCACATTGCAGTCTCAAGTCAGTTGAGAATTCTCATCTTAGGTGACCTGTCGCCAACATTCAACACAGTTGAGTCTCAACTCAGTGTTTTAAATCTCTCTACACTTTTCTCTACCTACATCCACTTCCTAGTGATCTCACCTGGCCTCAGGCTTACAACTCCCAAATGTACATACTGGTGGCCTGATCTCTCCCCTTAAATCCAGACCCACGTATCCAACTGCAGATTCAACATCTGCGCTGGGTGCCTAAGATGCATCTCCAACTTAGTGTGTCCAAAACAAGCTCCTAAACCTCCCCACAAAACCTCTCCCGCATTCTTGCCTCAAGAAGTGAAATCCCAGTGCTCGGGCTGCTTAGAACAAACCCTTTCATCCTATTATCTGTATTTGTCAGGATCAATTAGGTTATGCTGCAGTAGCACAAAACACTGAACTCTCAGAGGCATAACACAACAAATGTGTAATTTGTTGCTCACATCCACGCTGAGTTAGCAGCAGCTCTGCTCAGCGTGTTCACTAGGGGCCAGACCAAATATTCCTACCTCTGTGACACAGAAGAATGGGTGTGTTGCAGAATCCTGCACTCGTACTTAAATGCCAAACACATCTCTCCTGCTTACATTTTGTTGTCCAAAGCAAGTCATATGGCCACACCTAACTTAAAGGAGGGAGGGAAATGCAAACCTACTATGTGCCAAGAAAAGAAAACAACCAAAATACTGTGAACAGCTCTAGTGACTGCCTCCCCATCATCCTCTGCTCCTCTTTCCCTCCCACTGCACATGCAATCGACCAGCACGCCTTGTCTTACTTTCCAAAACTACCCAGAGTCTGACCTCCGCGAACACCTCCACAATTGCACCAACATCATTCACCTGGACAACTGCAATAGCTCCTTGACTGGACTTTCTGGCTTGTGCCCCTTCGACCCATTCTCTGCCCAGCACACAGGTGATTTTTCTAAATGTGTCACTCCTCTTCTCAGACCCCTCTGATGTTTCCCATCTGAGAGTAATAGCCAGAGTCCTTAGAGTGATCATGAGACTACATAACCTGCCAAGCCGTCCCCACTTCTCAAACCTAATCTCCTACCACCTTCTCCTTTGATCATTCTTGTTCAGGCCCACTGTGCCCCAGGGGGCTGAATGGCGCTGAGCTCCCTGTGTACACTGAGGAGCCACACACAGACACCCAGGAAGGCTGATTCGGCCAGTGTTGATACGTATGTGATTGGTTCCCAAGTGTCTACCAGACTTATTACTCACATGATAGAAATAAAATGAGACTTAATATAGGCAACTATTTATAGGGAAAGAGGGCATGCTGATTAACAAAATATAGGACCCAGAGCTCCTCCAGTTACTTCATCCCCAGCTCCTGCTCTGGTCCCAGCTCCAATCCTAGCCTTGCCTCTGGCCTTCTCCTCAGACCCAGAGACAGCATTTAGACTTCCTGCACCGGCAAAGCCCGGCCTCAGCGTGGATCCCAGTGCTGACCTGCTAGCTCTCCCCAGGTCCTCCCCTTGCGTGTGGTCTTTGTGGTCTGGCCATACCTCATCATTGTGTCCTCAATCATGGGCAACTAAAAGGGCAAAGTATGAGTTATCGGCTGCTGCTGGGAACTGTGGACACATAGCATTGGAACTGGAAGCCACCGATGCCTTGCCCTGACACCCAGCTAGTGCAAGGAGAGGGTATTTGCTAAGAAAGGCACATCCCCAGCTTCATGCCCTCAGTGTGGACATAGCTCCAGAATGGCCATATGAGCATCAGAGCCACATCAGCAATTCATAGCATTCCTGAAAAGACCATAGGGGTGATATCCAGGCCTCTGATAGTGAAATATGTGTTTCATGACACCAGAAGCATCATAGTTAACTTGATCATGAACCTGTTTCAGGTCCACATGAGTGATCCAGGGCACCCAGCTAGCAATTGCTCCTCTCTCCCCCGTCATTATATATTCTCTCCTTTTACTGGATTATTCTCATCAGAATAAAAACATGCTGCAATTCCTCCTTTCTTGAAAAATAACCTGTCAGCCCCACACTCCACTCATACCCGTCTCATTTCTCTGCTGTTCTCTTGCAAAATTCCTCTAAAGATTCAACCATGCTCACTGTCTCTGGTCTCTGCCTTCCCTGGAATCCATTCTACCCTCCCCAAACTGCTCTGGTCCATGTCAGTAAGACCTCCCTCTACCAAATGCAATGGCCAGCAGTGTAGCTCCTTTTCTGTCTCACTTTCCAAACCTCTCAATTTTGGAAACGCTTGATATTTTACTCTGTAACATTTCTTTTCTCTTATTGATTCTCATTTTTAAGGCGACCACATCCAGTTCCTTGATTTTAATATGTTTATAAATTTAAGACTCCTTAATTTTTCTCTCTATTCTTAACCTTGTTCTGAACTTCAGGCCTACATACTCAACTACTGACTCAACATCTTTGTCTGGATATCAGATTAGTAGCTCAAACATGACATGACATGCCCCCACATGAAACTTGTCTCCTTTCTTTCTTTACTCTCTACCTCTTTCCCTTCTTCACT
>CM053515.1:59651313-59969733 GCA_028627145.1 Eidolon dupreanum
GCAGTTTCATCATTAACTCATGGGCCAATCTTGTTTCTCATCCTTCCAACTCTGTGTTATCGTGAAGCTATTTCCAGACATAAATGTTGCATCATTTCATTTGTGCATATTTCAGTACGTATCTCTAAAACATAAGGCCTCACTTTTAAACATGATCATCATACCATTATAGCACTCAGAAAATAACAATTCCTTAATATCACCTAATAACCAATGAGTGTTCACATTTCCAACTGTCTCATAATTTTTTGCAAGCATGTTTGGTTGAATCAGGATCCAAATAAGATCTACAGAGTGTGATTGTTCAATATATTTTTTAAATCTCTTTTAATCTATAGGTTCTCTTTCCCTCTCTCTTTTTCTTTTCAATTTATTTATTGAAACAAGACCATTAGTCCTATAGAGTTTTTCTGATTTTGGATCTTGCTGAATGGGATAGTTCAACATGTCCCACCTTCCTCTGTATTACCTACAAATTGGTATTTGGATTCTAGAAGTGATGATGTGCCTCCATCAGAAAGCACAGAATGTCTGCTTCACTCTTTGTCATATTTGGAGCAGTTTATGCTCAATGCCTGAGCCCATTACCTCATTAAGACTGTCAAATGATGACATTCAGATTCTACTAATCTTCATCCATTATCTGAAATAGTTCTATAAAGAGAAACGTCCCCTCATCTACTATTTGGTTACCCTGCGGTATATGTGTATAAGAAAAGCAAGATAAATGCTTGATTCTTTCTCTCTATTAACCGGTTTTCAAAATAGTAAGTCAGTTCCCTATCATTCTACAAAAGAGACCAATTAAAAGACCAATTTTAATGTCATCATAAACTCATAGATCTTTAATGATGTTTTGATACATTGCAATTTTATCCTTAGTTATGGTCACGTTTTCCCATCTTTTGGAAGTGGCTTAGTCCTTTTGACAAGACCCTGACCGTCTTTAATAACGTCCTTGCCATCTGCTGCTTTCAAGATGCTCCAGAATAATCTAGTGAGATTAGCAAGCCCAGGAAATGGTATTTCAAGCCCACAGTCTGGGTGCTGGGGTGATCATTGTTCCTGAATTAGTTCAAAATAGATCTCTTGATTTTCTCCTCAAAACCTGCCCCTCTCCAAACTTTCCCCATCTCAGGGGATGACAACTCTATCCTTCTAGTTACTCAGACCAAAAACCTAGGGTCAGCTTTGCTCTTCTTCCTTCACATCCCTTATCTATTCTATTAGCAAGTCTCCTGATTTTGTCTTCAAAACATATCTGCACTTTGACAGCTTTACACCTCTGGCACTGCCACCTGCCTGGACTATCATCTCTCACCTGGTCTGTTGCAATAGTTTCGTAACTGGTTTTTCTTTGTCTACCTGTTTTTCTATTCTCTACATGGCAACAAAAGTGCTCTTTTTAAATACATAGCTAGAATCTTGGCATAACTTTGCTCAAAACCATTTCCAATGACTTCTGATTTCACTTGGAGCAAATTCCAAAAACTCGCAATGGTTTGTAAAGCCTTAACGATCTGGCCTCCAATTACCTTCTTATCTCACCTTTCCCCACTCTCCCCTTTGCACACTCTATCCAGCCACTCTGGCCTCCTTGATGCTCAACAGCTCTTGCTGTTCTCTCAGCCTGGAAAGTTCTTCCCCCACATACGCACATGGCTCTCACTTTATCTAAAAAGCCTTTCTTCTCTCCTCTGCATAAAAAACCCACACTGCCTCCACATCATCATTCTGCATTCTCTTACCCTGCTATATTTTTCTGTATAGCACTAACCACGTGTGACATAATATATTTTAGTTGTTCACTCCCTCACTATAAGGATGTAAGGATGCAAGGCAGGAGTTGTGTATTTTGATTACTGCTGTATCCTCACATTGAAAACTATGGTCCTGGGAAGTGCTTAACCAATATTTGTTGAATGAGTGAATTAAGGCAAGAGAGAGGAGGGAACATCTGGAGGTGAGGTTGGGCCTCTGGGATAATATGGTTGTGGAGTTCCAGGTGGCAAAGTGGAAGGGTTGAGAGGAGGAAGGAGTGAAGGATTAGATGAGGAAAAGAAAAGTGCAGAGCAATCTGAGGATGTAGGGTCCAAGGAAGGGGGAAGGCTTCAGTGAGGAAATGTTTGCATCACTGACTGATGAAATCAGGGGTGTCGTGTGTGGTGAGCTTACCCACCAACCCTAAGCGGGCAGATGTTGAACCTAATGGACTGAAAATCTGGCTCTGTTTAGGGTGGTCTCTGCCCAGTGACAATAGACTTTGGGCACTTGGCTTGTGCAGTAAGGGGCCTAGAGACCTCTCCTTAAGTCTTTGGTGGTTATGGTATTGATCCTTGACCCTGCTCTTTAGGGTGAGGTATCACGAGTGGAAAATATCAGAGCTCTCCCTCGTCCCACACGCCAATTAAAATGTCCCTTCCTAGTCTTCTACAAAAGTATTCTTCATCCAATATACACACAAGTAAGGATTCAGCATTGAGCCATAGCAAGAAAATTTATTGCAGAGAGCTAGAAGGAGCAGTGATACAAAGATGTAAGAATTAGTGTGAGTGGGAGGAAAATAAGCACTCCTGCATTTCCATAGACTCAAGAAAGCCAGAGCACCCAGAAGTCTGTATGCTGCTAGATGCCAAACAAAGCTCTGTGAGGCCCTTGGAAGCGTCCCAGCAAAGGCCCAGGGCCATCCAGGTGCATATTTCACAAGAGCACACACACTTCTTCGCAGTCAGCCTGCTCTCTGCTCCCACCACAATTTTAATTATTTAAATTTAATTATTGATTTACTAAAAAAAAAAAACAACCTGATTATTGATTTATTAAGTTATCGATATACGGTAGACAACTGTGGTTTTTCTTTCAGACTATCCAGGGTAAATCACTTGCCTTGGGAAATCTGACTGTCTCTTTAAGATAACCAGCTCTCTCTAGTTGTAGATTCGTGCTTTTGAGGGCACCTATGCAGGATGGGGACCTGCAAGATGAGGACTCAGAGGTACTAGGGATGACAGTGGGTTCCGGCAGACAGTGCTACAAACACACAAGCAGCCAAAATCCTCCGAGGTCTCTCTGCAGCTCACAACCCTCACTGCTGTTTCCCTACTCCTCCTCTGGAGTATTCACACCTTTTTAGCAGCTTCTCCCTTCGCTTTCTTTCCTGTCCCCTCCTCTTTTGAAGTAGTGTCTATAAAATAGGAAATGAAGGAAACACACGATTTTAATGTGTTCTGCTTGATTAAGAGAACCTATATTTAAAATATCCATCCGGCGTCTAAGGCTGGAGCAGCCTCCAGTCTTTAAGGTGAATCAGAGACTTGCAAGAGGAGTTGCTGGGGTAGGGGAGAGGGAGGCCGAGCGGGCCCATGGAAATCACGACGCAACGGTGGGATGGTTCCTTCGAGGAGCTAGGGCAGTTCCCATATGTAGCCACATGAGGCCGTCCCTGAGGCAGAGCTGCTGACCCCACTGGAATGGGCATTTTCTAAATGGGATGTCGGTGCTGCCTCCAGTGGCGCCATCTCAGCAGGGTCTGGGCCAGCATCTTGTGCCGGGTGGAGTGGATACCTGCGCAGGGGCCGCAGCAGGCAGGCAGGCACCCGGGGCTCTCCAAAAGAAACTCAAAGGAGCCACAATGCACCGAAGACCCGAGGCCCTTTCTCAGGTGCCTCCTCAGGACTGTGTCTGCCAGGGACTCTCACTCCATCTGGGAAGGAGGGTAAGAGCACCCCAATAATACCTAATATTGTCCATCTCATCCTCTTGGCGAAGGAGGGCTCAGAGCTAATTTGAATACTATGACATTCCTTGCATCCAAGTGTTGTGAAGCAAATCCATACTTGCTTCATGCATAATGTATACAAACTGAATAATACTCGTGCACAAACACCGTTTTCCCAATATTTTCGCTCTATGGAGCATGGGAAAATGGCCTTAAGGACACATCTGAGGCTTAGAAATGTGTAGGATTTTGCCAAAGTAAGGGTCACTTGGTCCTGCCTGGATAGAACATGGAGCTGGTCCCCTGGAGCTGGTCCACTAGGGCAGTTCTGGCGCCCCAAGGTAAAGATATTGCTAGCATGACTGTGCAAACAGGAAATAGAAGCTCCAGAGCCCACTGGTATGCCCTCCACAGTCCCCAGGGTCAGTGGGTAGCTGCAGATGGTTCTGGCATTTCCCACTGCTTTATTAAGAAGGAAAACATTTAATAAAGCAGAGAGCACAAGTTTGTCCCTCAGTGGGCCCAAAGTCCCAGCACTGCCACGGACACTGATTCCTGTTTGTTTCAACATTCCAACTGGTGCCATTCCTGTATGCTTTTCCTGGAAATGAGCTCGCAGCCTGGAGAACAGATATCATGATGGGAAAGAAATCTTTATTGCTAAATGAAAGAAAGGAAAAGTCCACACCATATCCTGATAATGCAGTGAGGAAGGCCTAATCTCTCTTCCTGTCTCCCACCAACCACCCCCACCCCGTGAGTGGGATTAAGCACTCCCTCCAGGGCCAGCTGTGTAAGGTTTCCTGCCATGCTGGCACCTGATCCTAGACCATGGTCCACACTCCCAGAATTTTCAGGTAACTACACCAGCAGCAGATGGGGTTTACGAATAAACAACAGAACATAAATGTTCAAGTTGGGCAGAAGCTTAAATCTCCTCATTTTACAAGTAGGACGGCAGGCCAAGAAGGGTGAGTGTGTCACCAGCATGATCTACGGTGGTAAATGTCACCCTTTGTCCATACCAGTGCTTTTATCCACCAGAGTGGTGGGTGCTACATGATGTCAATATCAAGAACATTTGGAAACATAGACAAGCAAATACAATTGCTGTCCAAGAAGAAAATAAAGGTCACCTGTGATTCCACCACCAAGAACCTCAGAAATAACTTTTTTAATGCTGTGGAATATACCCACAGTCACTGTGCCTGTGTTCTTGTCTTTCCCTCTCTAATTCTATGCCCAGCACCAGATAATACAGAGTTTTAAGACACATCTAGAAAGGTTTTAGCATTGCCACAAAGGATGACCTGATAAATTCCAAAAATTCAATATCAAATAGACTATGTTCTCAGACCTTAATACCAAAAAAAAAATTAGAAATGAATAACAAAAGGATCATTTACAAAGACATATTACTGGAAGCTAAATTAAAAAATTTAAATTTTAAAAGGTTAAAAAAAGAAAACATACCAAATTACTAATTACTTAGAATTCCAATACAATGGCAATGTATTAAAACTTGTGGGAAATTTATAACTTCCCATACAAACTAAACAGTTCACTTAAGAAGTTGGAATAAAAGACACAAGAATTCTACAGTTCTCTCTTAATTGATCTATATATTCAATATAATCCCAATCATTATTAAAGTCTTTTCTTTTTTTGTAAGTGTTGGCAAGGTGATTCTAAAATTTATATGCTAAGGCCAAGTTCTTAGAACAACCAAAGCAATATATTTTTTTAACTTTGATTTTATTTGCATGAGTAGTCAATTTAGAACAATATTACTCTATGTGTACATTTTTCCTATTTGTCATGCTTACGTAGAGTTTTTTAATTTACTTTTTTGGTTAGACATCTATATTTTCATAAAACAATTCCCCCAATTGCTCTCTTCCTCCTCTGGCCCTCCACTTAGCCATCATATTAGTGCTAACTGCATTCTCTCTGTCGTGCTCCCCATCTTCATGCTCAACTATTAACTACTAATTTGTACTTCTTTGATCCTTCACCTCATTCTTCCAGCCCCCTAACCCCCCTCCCCTCTGTCTGTCACCAAATTGTCCACTATATTTGTGAGTCTGTTTTTGATTAATCTGTTCTTTTTGTTCCTTAGATTCCACAGGTAAGTGAAATCATATGGTATTTATCTTTGCCTGACTTCTTTCACTCAGCATAATAACCTCTAGGTCCATCCATGTCATTGCAAATGATAGGATTTCATTTTTTTTAATGGCTGAGTAATATTCCATTGCATATATGAACCATATCTTTATCCAATCGTCTATCGATGGGCATTTAGGTAACTTCCATATCTTGGCTATTGTAAATTGTGCTGCCATGAATTTTGGAGCACATAGATCTTTATGAATTATTGTTTTGGTTTTCTTTGGATAAATACCCAGAAGTGCAATTGCTGGGTCAAAAGGTATATCCATTTTTAATTTTTTGAGAAACCTCCATACTGTTTTCCATAGCAGTTATACCAATTTGCAATACCACCAATACTGTATGAGGGTTCCCTTTTCTCCACATCCTTGCCAACACTTGTTTTTTGACTTGTTGATGATAGCCATTCTGACAGATGTGAAGTGATATCTCATTGTGGTTTTAATTTGCATTTCTCTGATCATTAGCGACCTTGAGCATCTTTTCATGTCTGTTAGCCATCTGCATTTCCTCTTTGGAGAAGAATCTGTTCAGATCTTCTACCCATTTTTTAATTGAATTGTTTGTTTTTTTGCTGTTGAGTTGTTCTTTATAAATTTTGGATATTAACCCCTTATCAGATGCGTCATTAGCAGATATCTTCTCCCAAACAATTGGTTGTCTTTTTGTTTTGGTGATGGTTTCCTTTGCTGTACAAAAACTTTTTAGTTTGATGTAGTCCCACTTGTTTACTTTTTGAAGAGACTGTCTTTACTCCATTGTATATTCTTACCTCCTTCATCATATATTAAGTAAGCATATACAAAGCAATATTTTAAAAGAAGTACAAAGTTAGAGAGAGTACTACCTTATTTCAAGGTTTATTTCAAGATCCAGTATAGTAATCCAGGGAGTGTTATTGGCATAAAAGTAGACAAATATATTAATGGAACAAAATAGAGATTCCAGTACTTAACATATACAAAACTGTTTTTTTGACAAAGTTGCAAGGCATTTCAATGGAAATAGGATAGCCTTTCAATAAATGATTTTTAAACAAGTAACTCTATGTAAGAAAAAGTGGACTTTGACCTTTATCTCATGTTATATAAAAAAATTTATTAGTTCCATTAACAAACCATTCTTGCTTTGCTCCAATGTATCTAGCACAGTGTCTTGCCCAGGATAAATATATAATAATATTTCCTCAATTCTGAATAAATAAATATTCTAATTTAAGAAAATGTGCCTGGTATCTTGAGAATTTCTTTTGTCTTGTTTGTATGTTTTACTTGTGTTTACCTAAGATCCATAGGCACACCTTTCTTTAGACTTCAAAAGCCCAGTAGGAACCAGCAGTTCAGTTATTCTTTTGAATCTATAGCTATGCATTCAAAAAAACTTGTTTAAAATGTGATAATGTGATGCATGATGAGAAACTTAAAAAAAAAACATTATTTTAAAAAAAGTTGGAATAAGAGGGGGAAAGCGAATTCAAGAAACAAGAAGGGAAAAAAAAAACAAATAAGGGCAAAAACCAATGAAGTAGAAGGGGGAAAAAAAGAAACAAAAAAATTAGCAAAACTCATAAACTAATTATCTTTGAAAAGACTAATGACATTTTGACAAGAGTAATCAAGATAAGGAGTGAGAAAGAAATTACAAATTGAAATATGCAAATACACAATGAAAAGGGGTTGGGGTGACAAGCGGACACAACAAAAATGAAAGAATAATGCAATAACCTTTTTTAAGTAGTTTTGCTAAAACTATCAAATCTACAGCTGCTCAACTGCTCTGGAGTTGAGTTGAGAACAATGTACTAAGAGATATCGTTTGTCCCAGCAATATAGAAAGATTTACAAGAGAATACATCAATGTTATTCATCACAGTAAAGACTAAAGGAGAAAAACCATGTACCTCTTTCAATAGACGCAGAAAAAGCATTTAATGTACTACGACATCTATTTATTTAAGATTTTACAATTTAAAATCTTAGCATACTAGGAGTAGAAAAAAGAAATGCTTTAAATTGGTACCCAAAAACCTACCTCAAGCATTTTTCTTAATGGAAAAAAATGTAGACACATTCCTTTTAAGTTCAGAAACAAGACAAAAATGTACTATTACTGCTACTACAGTGCTGGAGATCCTAACCAATGTGGTAAGAAAAGAAAAAAAAAGTTTTAGAAATTTGAAGGGAAAGATAAAACTGCCATTATTTATAAAAGTATGATCATCTACATAGAAAAACCAACAGAATAAAGAACCTATCACAAATAATAATAAAATTGAGCAAGGTTATCAGACATAAGATCAACTTATGCAAATTTCTACTATTTCTCTACAGCAGTGGTTCACTACTAGGAGCGATTTTGCCTCTCAGGTAGGATCAATAAATTGAACAAATAAAATTTAAAAGGACACTCGGTTAAATTTAAATTTCAGGTAAATGATAAATAATTATTTAGTAAAACATATCCTGTGCAATATTTGGGACAAAATACTAGGTGTCAGTATTTCGTGTGGCAACCCCAACCCCAGGGGACACTTGGCAATGTCTGTAGATGTTTTTTCACAACTGGGGAAGGGGTGCCACTGGAATCTGATGGGTGTGAGCCAGGGATACAGCTAACATCCTACAACGTACGGTACCACCCTCACAGCAAAGGATTATCCCACCCCATATGTTAATAGCACCATGGCTGAGAAACCCTGCAATAATCAACCAAAAAAATATAATAAAAATCAAGGACCATGCACAGCAGGTATAAACTGTCTGAGGAGGTTAGCAAAGAATTCACAAAAACTCCATAGACAAAACTTTGAAACTCTAAGAAAAGGCAGAAAAAAAATGTTATGAATACACAGAGTCATTCTCTACTCTTGTAAACGCACTAATGGTCAATTCTACCCTCCAAATCAGTAAAATCATTGCAACTAATTAAAATTTAAGTTGATATTTTTTTCAGAGATTTGATAAACTTACTCTAAAATTTACAAGAGAGAAATAAAATACCATGAATAGCACAGACAAATTTGAAAAAGAAAAGAGGGGAGACTCGCCCTGCTAAATATAAAGGTATGCTAGAAAGTTGCGGTAATAAAAACAGTCAGAAAAGAGAACTCAGAAGCAGACCAGGCCCTTGTGAACTTGTGTTTTTGTTGTCCGCCCCCCCCCAGCTTTATTGAAATATAATAGACAATTAATTGCTAATATTTACATTGTACAATTCAATGAGTTTTTAAAATTATAGTTAGCATACAATAATATTAGTTTCAATTGTACAGCATAGTGATTAGATATCTATATAACTTACAAGTGGTCACCCCACTAAATCTAGTACCCCTCTACCCCCTTACATATTTTTACAACATTGTTGACTATTCTCCTATGCTACATTTTATATTTTCATGACTATTTTGTAACTATCCATTTGTACTTTTTAATCTCTTTGCCCTTTTTCACTGTCCCCCACATCTAGTAACCCTCAAAATATTCTCTGTATCTACGAGTTTGTTTCTATTTTTATTGTTGTTATTTTGTTCTTTAGATTCCACGTGTACATGAAATCATGTGGTATTTGTCTTTATCTGACTTACTTCATTCAGCACAATATCCTCTACATTCATCAAAACAATATCTTTTTCCATCCCCCTCCTTTTAGTCTACGTGTGTCTTTTAATCTGAAGTGAGTCTCTTGTACGCAGCAAATGTAGGGGTCTTGTTTTCTTATCCATTCAGCTTCCCTATCTTTTGGTTGCAGCACTTAATTCTTTCCCATTTGATGTACTTGTTGATAGATATGTAGTTATTCCATTTTTACTCATGTTTTTGATACATGACTTTTCTTCTTAAAGAAGTCCCTCCAACATTTCCTGTACTACTAGGTATTAACAAATTCCTTTAGCTTATTTTTGTCTGGGAAGCTCTTTATCTGCCCTTCGAGTCTAAATGATAGCTTAGCTGAATAAAGCATTCTTGGTTGTAGATCCTGAGTTTTCATCACTTTGAATATTTTGTGCCAAGCCCTCTGTCCTGCAAAGTTCCTTCTGAGAAAACAGCTGCCAGTCTTATGGGAGCTCCCTTGTAGATAACTAACTGCTTTTCTCTTGCTTTCAAAGCTCTCTCTTTGTATTTAACCTTTGGCATTTTAATTATGCTGTGTCTTGGTATGGGCCTCTTTGGGCTCATCCTTTTGGGGATTTTCTGAGCTTCCTAGGGTTGTATGTCTATTTTCTTCACCAAGTTAGGAAAGTTTTCCATCATCACTTCTTCAAATAGATTTCAACTTCTTGTTCTCCCTCTTCAGGTACCCCTATGACATGGATGTTGTTACCTTTAATTTTGTTCCATAAGCTCCTTAAATTATTATTATATCCTTGGTCTCTTTTCTTGCCATTTTGATTGGGTATTCTTGGCTTTCTCAACCTCTATATTGGTTGATTCCCAAATATACTCTTCATCTCAGATAATGTACTCTTTATTTCTTACTGGTTCCCTTTTCCAATTTCCATTTCCAATTTTTTGTTTTTTAATTCTTTGTTAAAGTTCTCACTGAAGTCATCTATACTTCCCCTAAGTTCGTTGAGCATCTTTATAACCAGTGTTTTGAACTCTGCATCTGTTAGATTGCTTGACTCCATTATATCTGGATCTCTGTTCTGTTCTCTCATGATTTCTGCTTCTTTGTCTTCCCATTTTGTCTGCCTTTCCATGTCTGTTTCTATGTTCTTAGCAAAGCTCCTAAGTCTCCCAGTCTTATTAGTGCAGTTTTACGAAGTAGGTGTCCAGTGGCACAGTCCTGAGAGAGATTCAGCTTCAGGCCAAGTTTAGCCCCAGCCCAACACCCCCCCCCCCAGGGCCACCTGTTAAGATTCAGTAAGCAATCCATGCATGCTGTGCTTATAGTTGCCTCAAGAAGCCACACCAGAAACCAAGGGCAGCTGCCACCAGTGTGAGTCTTGGCACTGCTCAACAAGTGGCACAGGACTCGCTGAGGATACAACTGCATATGGCTTGGGTAGAGCCACGAGTCGGGGAAGGCAGAGCTTCAGGGAATCCTCTGGGTGGAGCGATATCTGTTATCCAGTTTGATGACATCTCAGCTATGGCAGCACTGTGTCCGTTCACTGGGAGGGGGAGGGCTCAATAGAGAGACAATGGATGTCTCCAGCACTTCTACCCAGGAGAAAGCCTCACCTCCAGCCCAGGCTCCAATGACTCAGAGTAACCCTGTAAGTTCCTGGTGCCCCAGTCCCAGCAGCCCACCCGGAGCTGGTGCTCATATCAAGCGAGCCTGTTACTGGGAAAACCCAATCGAAGACACAGCCCCTTTAAAAGAAATGTCCTCCCGGCCAGCTACAGCTGCCGCAGCCTCTCTCCCACTCAGCTGCTCTGGATAGGTAGCCTTGTATCTTCACCCCCTCCTACCTCTTACCATTGCATGGTGATAATCTCTCCCTAGTTGTAGAGTTTCTGTTCATCTAGACCCCAGGTGACTCTGCGTGCTGTTTTTTCCATGTTTCTGTCACAACTTTGATGTGGTCACAAGGAGAGATGAACAAAGCTTCTATCATCTACACCATTTTTCCAGGCCCTTGTGAACTTAATGCTATATTTCAGAAAAGCTGTCACAAGTCAGTAGGCAAAGGCAGACGAATTCACTAATGACATGGAAAAAAAAAATTGGACTCTACCTGATATTACACAGAAAGATGAACTCCCTAAGGTTTACATTAACCCTTTAAAGTACAAAGAAAAAATATAAACAAAATTAATAGAAGACGGTGTTGGTGGGCTAAGGGGTGAGAAAGTTCAAAAGTACAAACCATAAAGCAAAAGGGATTGGTGAATTTGATTACAACAAAAGAAAGGATTCCTAGTCAACAAAGGATGGTGTGGACAAAATTAACAGATAGGAAGAAGATATGTCATATGTAAAGCCATCAAGGGACAGATGTCTACATTCGACAAGGGACTCTAATAATCAACAAGGAAATCAACAAGGAAAGAGAAAGAACCTTAGTTGAAAAATCAGCAAAGCATATGAACTGGCAATTAGCTGAAAAAAAAAAAAAAACCCTATAATTAAAAGGCCTTTAAGAAATATATAAAGAGATGCTCAAACTCGTAGTCATTAGAGAAATTAAAGCAGCCATGCAATGCAATCTCACTTTACACTCAGCACATTAGTGGAAATAAAAAAGCTGGGTAATGTCAAGCATTGCTGAAGATTCACTGCTGGGGAAAATGGGGGATTGGGGTAGCCTTTTAAAAAAGTAATCAAGCAGGAGGGGGAGGGTTCGGATTAAGCAAATGCCCAACCTTGTTATCCAGCTCTCCTGCCCCTGGGTACATGCTCAGATAGATTATTTCAAAGATGATTAAGGGGACATGTGCAAAGATGCTTGTTGCCAGGATGTTTGTGTAGCCGAAGCTAAGTCAATCCACCTGTCCATCACTGGGAGAATGGATGGAAAACGGAGTGCATGCATGCAATGAGATTTTATGCAGTGACTGCAAGTAATGAGTTGGATGTGCACCCGAGCAGCATCTATGATCTTTAAAAGCATGATGCTTAAAAAAAAAAAAAGACTTTTAGCCACTAGTATTTTGTAAATTAAGAAACCTTCACACAAAACAATATATGCCTCACAAAGACAAATAAATTGCATATCACATAGTAAGTACATGATTGCAGGTCATGAGTGGAGAATGGGAATGAGGATAAATGGTAATAAGAATTAAAAAGCAATAAAGTTTCTTTCAGACTAGAAAATGTCCCAAACTGGGGAAGAGTGTGAGTAATTTAGCCTTTTGCACCTCCAGCCCAAACTTTAAAAAAGAAGAATAAAGAAGAGGAAGAGGAAGAGGAAGAAGAAGAGGAAGAGGAAGAAGGAGGAGGAGGAGGAGGAGGAGGAGGAGAAGCAATGGGCTTGGCAGAAGCTGGAAAAGCTATTTCCAAGCTGCAAGCAACTTGGGTGCAGACTGTCCGGTTTGTCTAAAGGAAATGGATTTTTCCAGTGGTGAGGGACCCCTGGAGGAGGTGGGAGTTGGGCAGGGAGGCAGCCCCAGGAAACCCATGAGCACAGGTAGCTCAACAGCTTTGAGGGTCTCCAAGCAGGAGCCCAGTTTAAGTTCTACACCGAGAAAGTCCCCTTCCGAGCACTTCTCCAATATTATAAACTGTGAAGCATTAAGGATCTATGTCCACCCTGGACCCCCAGGAAAAATAGGAAAGCAGCTCTACCCCAAAGCTCTGCAGTGGGGCAGCAGTGACCTAGGGAGGGCAGGTGCTACCAAAATTGCCCTGAGCAGCCTCTGGCTGGGGCTGGCAGGCCAAGCAGAACCAAGCTCCAAAGCCCCTCCGGGGGTCCAGCTCCTGGGGGATGGGTGGGAATCTGAGGGGTAGCTGCTGAGGAGTGAGGCTGAGGCCATGGCCACATAGGTGGAGGTATCATTCATGCCCACAGTTCAGCGAGGCAGTGGAGGCATGCAAGGAAACACATTATACCTCATCTTGTATAATTTAAACAAAAATGAGACCATACTATACTGTTCTGCAACATATTTTGGGGATGAAGCAGCACGCCGTCGACATTTTCTGTGATATCAAATATTCTTCTATAACAGTATCATGATTTTAAACAGTACATGCCAATTACTTATTGGTCAGCCTCAGGCCTCATTTTCTTTCCCACTCTGAGTCACAGGCACTATATTTTCCAGGCTCCCTTTGCCTGCTAGTTTCCATTGGCTAGTGCTCATTGGATTCCTGCTAGTTTCAGCCAATGGGATACACTGCAGAAAACTAGAAGGCAAGAGAAGCCAGGGTATTTCTAACCACTCCTCTCCCCGCTCTGTGGTTCCATCTAGGGTACCCCCTCCCCAGCTTTCAGACTCTGAAGAATTTAGGAAAGAATATTCCATGGTCCAGAACACCAGATATCTGGAAGATTAGCATCTCGGACCAATCCTGAAGCTAAGAATGCAGAATTGATTCTTCTCAAGAACATGCTTTTCTTACTACAAAAACTCTCAACTTTTCTTTTTCTTGGGAACACTCTGGGTATTACCTAGTAGTATTTTCTGAATTGCAATTCACTTAAGGCCCTTGAATAAAACTGTCACTTGATGAAACCTCCTGGTTCATTTATGCTCAGTTTACCCCTGTCGAGCACATACAGTCAAAATCACAACGCCCATGAATTATTCATCCTGGCCAAGTATTAATATGCCCAAAAGATGACTGCACTCTTTAAATGCTCATGAATCACACATGTAATATTTTGGAAAATGTTAAAATTTATTAATAGTTAATATCACATAGTTAATTCAACTAGTTCTCTATTGTACATAACAACATCTTCATAGATTGAGTGTTTGAGGATTTAAGATGATCCGCCATTCAGCACACCCCAGTCCTAGATGGAGATTCACTGTATTTACATCAGGCAAAGCAGCATCAGCAAGGAACTGTCACCTAATTGTGGGAACATGAACATTTAAAATGCACTTACCAGTATTCCTTTTTGGAAATCAACACATCTCCTTCATAGCCACACACACAGTACTACCCTTTAAAAAAATGTGCAATTTCATAGATGGAACCTGTCAAGTTTAAAAGTTAAAATTCATCGCTATTTCTTGGGCATCCTTTAGTTATGCACAAATCTAGACACTGTTCTCAGTACAAGTTTGATTGGGTGCTACTGATTCATTTCTTTCCATCTATCTGTTTTGATTCTTGTATCCTACTCAATAGTGTTACAAGGCCATTCCTTCTTTAAAACTTAGTATTCAGGTTTAATGTGTGTGGGTGTCATACTTTAGGGCAGAGGTGGGCTTAATAGTTCAGAATTAACTGCACTCCTGAAAAGTAGGATATAGAAGGTTTTATGCCACTCCTTCCCCAACCTCTCCCACCGGCCCCTGCCCTCAGCAGTTTGAAATAAATACTGTGTATAAAAACAGCTCAGCCTTGAAAAGCCTTTCACAAGCTTCTTGCAAAACATTTACAAAACCGATTTTGCTTGGAGGACACTAATCCCCAAAATTGCTGTCCCTGAGGTTTCGTTCCTTTGATTGTTTCATTGTTTTGGTTTGCTATCAACAGTCAGACACGATTTTTTAAAATGGTTTTTTTGGTGTCTTCCTCTATCTTGTTAAAGAGCTTTAAAATTCTACAGACTGTACTAAGAATGAAGATTTCTAAGCAATGAGTCTGAAATGATTCCCATTTCTTTTGGTTAACATCCCATGCAATATTTTCTCAGGAAAGTCTCTACAGAGAGCAGCCAGTCTCAGTGGCTGTGGCTTCCCCAATTCATAGGCCCAGTCTCCTTCACTCTGTCCCCTGCTTTCCAAGTTTCTGAGTCTGCAGAGAAAGGAGGAGCCATTGGGAAGGTGCTTAGCCATTCACTCACCCCGAAGAGGCTTCCCTTCTCTTCCTGCAGGCGAATGAGGTATTTCTAGGAACCAATTAGTATTTTCGCCTTCCATCCTTTAACTACGTGGACCTACTAATGAGGCCAGGTCTGAGGAGACCCTGTGTATCTATATACATGACAAATTAACACATAAATACATTACATACAACCGATCATTACATACAGTGTCCAGAAGGAGCGAATGTATTTCGTGAACTAAATAAACTTCAAGCATAAATTAAAATGAAAATACAGTGTTTACACTTCTGCAGAAAAAATTTTTTTAAATGGATCAAAAAGTCCCCTTACCCTCCCTTAAAAGTCCATTGGTCATGGATGACTCATGAACTCCCAAGGAGATGCAACAAGCTTACTTGTCAGACATGTCAACCCGTGGCTTTGGTTCTGCTTGCTCAGACTCAGGATGCTTTGATTCCAGGAAGAGCAACTGCTGTAACTCCCCAGGGCAATGTCTACAGATGAGGTTGAAGAGGGCCTGCCACATGGCTATCCACGGATTTTCCCCTGTTCCTGTCCCTCTCCACCCCGCACGTGATGCCTGTGTGAGAATCAGGCTGAGGTTCATGGAGACCCCCCAGGTCTCTGAGAAGAGAAACAGAATCAACCTCTGTGCTGCAGATGCTCTCCACCTAGAAATGTGATGTTCAGGGTCCACTGTGAAGCAGTCAGGGTTCAAGGTGAAGCAACCCTATCTTTTCGTTAGTGTCTCCATCCTGTAGGATTACGCAGTGACATGGAATTTGCCCAAGGGGGTTATTAAAGGTTAAAATTTGCTTAAAGTTGTAAGATAATCAAGGGGAATGGTTGTGATGAGATTGAACAACAAATCCTTACTTCAAATTGTATTTATCTCTGGAAGACCAAGTGTTGGACACCAAACTCTATGGTGAAGATACACAGAGAGGAAACACAGTCCAATGGGGTCCTCTCTGCCAAGGTAGAGCCAAGGGATCCGTCTCTGACACAGGGGATGGCATCTTATAATTAAAGCGAGGAAGAAGGGGAACCAAAGGAAGTCTCTTTCAATTTCAGGAACTCTATCGCTGTCCAGCCTCGCGGATGCGACAGGCCACAGCAGTGATAAGAGCCGCACCCTTCCCACTGCCGTCCTCTGACTCCAGGAAAGACACGTCACATTTCGGAGCCAGGTCCTTCACTGTCACATGCATGACTTTGGCAAAGCTGGAAAAGTTGGGAGGCAGACACAGAAAAAAAAAAACACCTTAGTCATGATTGATTTGTGTCCTCAGAGATGAGACCCTATGAAGTGAAGCTGGAAACCCAAGAATAATTAAGATGAAGAAAAGAATGTCAGCTACCATGTATTAGAAACACTATGTATATTGTGCATCAGAAAACTGAGGGTGGAGAGGCTAGCGATGCTCCCAAAGTCTGCGTCACAGTGGGCAAGTGGGAGGCTAAGATTCAAATGTCTGAGACACTGGCGAGTTGTGTTCTTAAAATAGATCAATGAAAGAAGTTCAACAGTCAGTGTCTTCCAGAAGTGCATAACCTGTAAACTCTGGAGGGAAGGACCAAGTCCCACTCATGTGACATTCTATTTTCTAGGAGTACTGACTCACATCAGACCCAATCTAATCCAAAATGTCACTAAAGGCAAAAGGAGCAGGCTCAGGAGTTGCTGTTGGGACTTTGAAAGGATCTGCGTTTCCCATCTGTGAAGCCAGACAGAGGCTCCTAACACCAAGCCCCAGTGCTGGTGGCTCAGCTCTATCCCCCTCCCAACCCTCATCTGTGATGGAGGCACCGATTTTCACAGTGACATCCACAAAAGAGACTTAGAACTTCTCAAGGGCCACTCTTTTCACTAACTGTGTAGACACTGGGAATGTCTCTCAACCCTTTGAAGCAATCACCGTGAGAGCAGATAACAATTCAAGCGATGAGTCTCTCCATCCTCACTCCATCCCACCAACTGCCCAGGCCAGGGGCTGAGCTCTATTCTTCTAACTTCTAGCCAAAATGCTTCCAAGGGAGAGGGGCTGACATTGAAATAATTTATTCGGAACACAGGCAAATGAGTAAAGGAAAAAGAGAAATGGTGATGAGAGGAGAGAAAGAAGAGTGATGGAGAAAGACAGAGAAAAGAGTAAAAATAAAAACAAATTCAGTACTTCCATACTGGGAATGGGTTGTGGTAGGAAACTTTTTCTTTAAAAGGCCAGACAATAGATATACTTTCAGCTTTGTGGGCCATAGGGTCTATTGTGACTACTCTGCTATTGTAGCTGAAAGCAGCCATAGACAATATATAAACAAGTGGGCATGGCTGCATCCCAATAAAACTTTATTTATGAAAACAGCCATGACTGCAGTCTGCCAGTCCCAGCTCTAGAACTGTAGTTAGAAATCTTGCTCCAGAGTTTTAGCATCCCTTTATTAGAATGTTCACAGAAGCACTATTTGTAAATAGTCAAAATCTAGAAATAACCCAATATCAATTAGCAGTAGAATAAACTATAATCTATTCCTTGAAAGATACATTATACAGCCCTGAAAATTAATGAACTACAAATGCATACTTCAATATGGATTCATCTCAAAACCAAAAGTGCCATGTGGGAAAAGGCAGTCATGAAAGCAGAGGTGCTATATGATTCCCCTGGCAGGTTTAAAACTAAGTGAAACTAATCAATGTAGAGGCCAACACAGATACATGTGGAAAAATGAAAGCAAGGGACTGAGTCACCACAGCACTTACCCCAGGGAGGGGGAGTGAAGGGTGCAACTGCGGCGGGGCTCAGAGGGGACTTCCAGGCCAGGTGGGGTAACACAGGCCGCCTGCTGGTTATTAATCTTTAATCTATAATATATGCATTGTGTATACTCTTTGGAATGCCTGATTATTCGCATTAAAGTGAAAGGAGAAGGGAAAGTAAGTAAAGAACTGGGAGATAGAAGAAGAAAGAGGGACATAGAGGGTGGAGGTGAGGTACTCACTGAGGATGTAGCTTATAGAGAGTCCCATCCACGCCCACCGTCACTTTGAGAGTGTCCAGCCCACGGTTCTCTCGTATTTTGTCCACCACAGCGGCCAAGCCTGCGCCACAGAGCTGGGCTGCCCGCCGCGCCACCACCGTGCACACCTCCTTGACAATGATGCTGTCATCACAGGTGCTCTCGAGCCCCAAGTGGTTCAAGATGGCACGAACCTGCAGCAGGGCCAGGCAGTCACTGGAGTGGGAGACAGCAAGTGGTGAGTCACGTGCCAAGGGGGGGCCCATCACTCCAGGGGCCCGGCCATCCAGAAGCTGAGCATAAAGGCCACTGCCCTGCACGGTGGCTCCTGTTCTTGAACTCAGTTTGGGAACCAGTGCCATCCCAGTGGACCACAGACTCAGCATCTGAATGTGACAGGAACCTGAAGAAATAGCTCCCTATTCTAGTTTGTCCGGATGAGGTAGGGCATTGCTACTACAACACCGATACTCAAAACAAAAGGAAGTTCACTGTCTAAGTATTCCACTCATTTGGAAATAATAAAGAAGATCATGCTCGTATGTGGCATTTTCCGTTGCAAAGCTCCTTCATGTCCACTCTGTCATTGCTGTGCACGGGTCAGCAGGACAAGCATTGCCAGCCACCAGCAGATAAATCCCTGTTCTATTTCTACTCCCCGACCCTGGGTGGGCCGAAATCTACTTGTGCACTATTTATGAAACAAATGCAAATAACATTGTAGGAAGAAAATAAACCCCACTGCATAAAGGGAACTACTTGAGAACCCTGGAATCATCATCTTGCACATGTAAACAGACGTGTAGAATGTGTCCTTTCTGTACATTAGTGCAGAGAGCTTAGGGCCCCACTCATGTCAGTTCCTATTCAATATGCCTGAGATTAAAGACAGCATTAATTTTTAAAGGGCTCTGAAGTTCACTATTCTAATTTGGAGCAGACTTTTCTGCCATTAGACTGGAGTGGGGAAGCTTTGCTTAAATGAGCCGCCACACGGCATGTTTCTGCGCTGCCTGAAAAGTCACCTTCGCTCAGTCTCGGTTGCCTTACCATAGCCAGCACTTAACCCCCCAGCCAAGCGTAAGTGCTTTAGTAAGTTATCTCCCTTTGTGAATTCCGATTTGCATCTTATGAGCAGGGATCTAACTTCGATATTTGGTCTAAAACCCAACAACATTACTTTGCATGGACTCATGGCAGATTAGCATAATGTTTCATGAGAATGTTATGTTTTCCCTTAAAATGTCAATTGTCTGTAAAGTACTTGAAATACACACTGTAGATACAAATGTGTCAGCTACTAAACTGACTTTATGTAAGCCACACCCTGACTTTACTTGCACTGTGGAAATCCTTCAGCTTGTCTGCCCATTAGGAGGACATGGTCCCACCCTACTCCAAGCCCTAAATTCTCACCTCTCAATCTGAGACAGGAACTTGGTTTCAAAGATTCCTCTGGTCTTGAGCCGCTCTGAGATGCGGCCACGGAAGAGCAGCCCACGCTTGGTGAAATCGATAAGGATATTACGGACAATCTCGCCCAAGTACATGCCACTGATCATTTTCTCAAACCTGTAATGTGGGTAACGTTGGTGGAGGTTAAGCAGGAAGGCTAACCAGGATGTGCTAAGACATGGTGGACCACTTCAGTCACCCCTGACACATTCGAAAATAGAGGGCATGCAGAGTCTTCTTGGTGGGAAAGGAAATGATTCACTAGGATTCCTAGTATTGAGCACACTGACCCACAGCCTTTGGTGAAGCTGGATACAGTGCCCGAGGCCCACTGGGATCCTTGGAATTGCTGCACCCTCTGGGCTCATTTCCCTTCCAAGGTTTATTCCTGACTCCTCAAGAAGGAATACACACACCCAAACACCACCACACTTTCCAGGAGAAAGGTAGGGCATGGAGCCTTAATCCTTAACCCCACTAGGCATTTATCATGCTTTCTCTTCAAACTAATCATCATCACTTAAGTAACTAGTGCCAGCTGGAGACTCTCTGTCCCGGACTCTAAAGCTGAACTTGACTACTCAGTGACTTGAAGGTCTTTCGGTCGTGCACAGTGCCTGACAAAAGTCGAGGTCCCCGGTTTCAACCAAGACCTCATCGTCACTCTATCTTGTCTTACTCCAATCTGTGTAGTCTCATTAATGTTGCCTGTGACCTCTACACTAGACAAATGTTTTGCAAAGTATATTCTGCAGAACTATGGCCCGATTAATCTAGTTAGGAAACACGACAATGTCTTCCTAGTAGGAAGTGTGTTGGATCTTACACTATTATCTCTTGGCCCAGATTCCCCCCACCATCCTAGGAGCTTTGTGATGCCGAGGCTGGCCCCTCGTCCAGTCCTGACAATAGAGGGCACTGCATATTGGATGGAAGGAGGAAGAAGAAGTGATATGCCCGTTTGCTTCTTGTCACTGTCTGCCTCACCCAGCAATGCTTCGGCTCCTTCAACCTGGTGTCAGCAGGTGGTTCAACTGTCATTTGCTTTTCCCATCATCCTACATTTAAGTCTCAATGCTCTCTCTCCTGCCTGTTCTCAGTCTTCGGGGGGGGGGAGGTGTTTCTTACATGTACTAAATCTGTGTTCCTCAGTGTCCCCTTTTTGTCTTTTCATCCTTCTAACACTTGTGTGACCAGTTTCCTTTATGAAATTCTCTTTGCAACACAACTGTTGTGATTTTATTCCCAACTGGACTTTGAAAGTGTCAGAGTCCAATAAGGGGAAAAGGACCTCGCTCAGAACTTTCCAGACATATTGGACAAGAAACTCTTTCCAAGGAAATCCTTTCTATTAACATCTCAAGAGGAAGAATGTCCTGGGTTTTGCTGTTCTAGAGGAGTTGATCACGCATCACTGTCAGTTCTGGGACACACGTACCAGGGACCACACACAGTTGGGTACCTACCTCTGTTTGCCAGGGTGGAGGGACAGCTCATCCACGGCCACATCAAATTCTGTGTGGAGGTCCTCTAGGCATCCATTGTCCCCAAAGGCCCCCCACTCCATGTTGATACACATCCGCCCCTCTTCCCCTTCCACCAGCTCCACATTTCTCATCTCCTCCATGTAGCAGGCGTTGCAGCCCGTGCCTGCCGATTACAGAGATGTCAGAGCCTCCCTCAGCATCGTCTCCCACCCACCCAGAGTCATGCATCCACTCGTGGAAAGTCCAGGCTAGGTCCTTACCGATGATGAGGCCGACTTCACAGTGAGGGTCTTCATAGCCACAGGTCATCATAGTCCCGACTGTGTCATTCACCACGGCTACCACATCCAGGTCAAACTCCTGAGAGGGCAAAAACAGATCCCCAGTCCACAAAGAACCACAGTGTTCTCCCTTCAGGCACTTGCAAGGGAGATTTATATGTAACTAAAACATATACGACATGGCTCACTCTCTTTTCATTCAGGTCTCTGCTCAAATGTCAGAGATTTCCCTGGTTATGCTATTTAAAAGAGTGCCCCTTCCATAGCCCACTCACTTTGTCCTCACTCAACTTCATTTTCTTCATAGCTCTACAGAACTAATATTAGCTTATGTGTTTGCTTACAGTACAAGAGTTTGTTTGGTCATTTCTGAATCCCCAGTGCCAAAAGCAGGGCTTGACATTCAAGAAATTGCTGAAGGACTAAGTTAACTCCCTGCCTAACCAATTTAACTGCACTCAGCATTCCCCCACTTTCTGAACACACAGATCATTTCAGGCCTTATGCCGTGTCTCTCCCACCTCTCGCCGGTGGATGGCTTCCTTCAGCAGGGTGACCACGTCCTCACCCTCGCAGCCAGATGCCTTGAAGCCTTTAGTCCACTTGAGGAGGATGCTCTGAAAATTACACAGGAGCAGGGATGAGGGTACCAGAAAAGGGCTGCTGAGTCACTCCCGGGCCCTGGCTACACTTCTAGTTCTCAGCCTCAGAGGTTATACAGATTCCCTTTAATAACCAATCAGCTCACTCACGAGTGATTCTAAACTGATTTCATTTGCTGGGACTTATTGAGTATGTACAACGTACCAGGTACTAGGCTCAGCACATCTCACGTGTCACATCATGTAATCCTCACAGCAACCTTACGAAATATCTTTCTAATAAAGAAATATCTTTCATTATCATGACCATTTTACAGATAACTTGGGCTCTGGAGTAACTTGCTCAAGGCCTGCAGCTTGGAGGAGAGGAGCAGGACTCACCCTCCGACTCTAATGAATAGGCCACAAGCAACACACAACTGTCCCTTGCCAGGGAATTGAATTCTACACGCTAGTTCCCTTCACGAGGAAACGCAGTTTGCCCTGTCCCCATCCTATATTTACATCAGAGAGGTCAGTATGTGTCTCTTGATTTTCAAGCTCCAGTACGCAGTGAACCAGTGCCTTGCCCATAGCTGGGATGGTGTGTCTAGGCATCACCACCATCTCAGTGAGGCAAGCACTCCCAGGGGTCCCCTCATCTTTAATGAGGCCCTCCACAGCACGTCATGACATCCTCTGGGAGCAGACACATGGTGGCAGCAAACATGGGAGAAATGATCAAAAAGGAAAGAGCGTTTGGTTCCCTGGTTCCTTCTTTGCTGTGACAGCCCATCAAAAAACAAGTATGAAGGATACCCCGGCCCCCTTCCCAAGAGGCCAAAATCCATAAACGGGCTGTGGGCTCATTATGCACCCACTCGCATGGTTCCTCCAGGTCCTGTTGGATTGTTCATGCCCATCAGCTTGGCATTTCATGGCCCAGAACTTTGGTATCACATGTCAACCTGAATGTGTCAAACTGTGTTCAGATCCTGGGAGAGTCAGAAAAACAAAGTACAATCTGATAGTGTCCTGGTTTATACACCTACACCCAAACACCTGCATGTTTATCTCCACCCAACTTTCTTGTCTGCAAATTAGCTTCACCTCTCTGACAAAATTTTGTATTCTGGCACCTCTAAATTTACAAAATGTTCAAATAACATTATTTCGGGTAGTCCTTAATAAGACAAGCAAAGGCCCCAATAGCTGGGGAGACTTGCTCAAGGCCACCAGCTAGTCAAGACAGCTCGAGGCCTCTGGGCCTCAGCACTTGCTGATTTTGCCATCAATAGGATCATCTCACCAAAGCAGAACCCGGCTCACAGCAAATAGAACAGATAGAACTTGGCTTTTGCTTTATTTGCTCTTAAGTTTTATAGTTCTAGACCTAATACATGCTCCTTACAGAAACTTAGAGCATATAGAATAAAATCTAATACGATGACCTGGAATCTCAAATAATTCAGGAAGAAACAGTTAACATGTTTTCAGGCCACCAAATAAATATATAGACATATACACGTTGGCATGAAAAGTAAGATATTATCTGTTTAAAAATATTTCAGTAGGAAAGTCTGGAAGTATATACACTGGAGTGTGACATTTTTATCTTCCTATTAATCATATATTTTGTACATTTGTATAGCACAGAGATTACATTTTTCTTTAAAAAAAATTTTTTTGGTTGGTATTACCACCAGTATTTTCCCTTATCATTGAAATTTCTTCCAAGAAACTAGTCACTGATACAAAGCAGTGAATCGTTCATAATTTATTAATGATTTCCCAACCACTGAACAATTACATTTGTTTCTAATGCCTTTGTTATAATTAATGTTTCATTAACTATCACATAAATATTTATCTACAAGTTTGATAATTCCCTTTGCCAAACTGATGCAAATGTGAAGGCTTTGAAAACCTGAAGCTAAAAAAAAATGACACTGGAAAAAACATGAAACAAAGAAATTGGAAAGCTAAAAGCAACATTGGACAAACATTAAGTTATCAGGAAACACTGCCTTAAGCAGGATTTTTAAGGCAGAATATCCCAAAACCTTAACTGCCTCAGAGAATTTAACTCTCGGAGGGGAGTAGGAGGAGGCATTTACAAAACTCAGCCAAGCACGAGAGGGTTGCTGTTCCAGGAACCCTGTGGGAAATGCAGCCTTTCCTGCCACTGGGCCAACCTCCCTGTCCGTGACTGTTCTCATCTGCGTGCCCTGCTCCACATTTGCAGGCCTGCTTGCCTTTCTTCCCCATCAACTCATTCTTCTGACTTGGATGATCCAAGGGTTCCTCATACCCTCCACGTATGTGCTCAGAATACCACCACATCGTGCATCCCCAGGGCTTCCACGTCCTATTGGTGCCATTCCAGGCAGCAGCTCTGGCTCTTCTGAGCTAGCTTCATCAGCCCAGTTTGTTTGTAAGCACCTAAAGCAGGAACTCTGCCTTTGGTACCCTGGCAACTCCATCCACAGCATACTATCCACTTGTACCATGCACATAAGTTTTGAGACAACAGAGATATAGAACAACTGCTGACATAACAGTATTCCACCATCTAATACACCTAGTACTGACCCAGGTCAAACCCAAACATCACCTACTCAGGTCTCCTACACTTCAACATACCCATATGTCCAGAATATCTGAGAGCACCAGTCTTCCCTCATCTGCTTCATTCACCCAAGAGAATGAAAGCAAAGGTGAGACTAGAGAAGAGCGAGAACATCCAAAAGATAGGAAATAAATGAAAATGTCTCAAGCCCAAAACAAGGGCCTTAGGAGCAGATGACCATAACTGAGAGCATGGGCTCAGGCGTCAGCAAACTGGAATTCAAATCATGGCTTTATGACCTGGTCTACGTCTTGCAACCTAAGAAATGGCAGTTTCTAATATTTGGCATCTCTGTAGACCTTATTTTCCTTTCTTCAAAATGGGTGTACAAACACCTACCTTACATGTTGCTGTGAGGATTAAATGAGATAATATGCATAGGAAGCCTGGCATAGCACCCAGCATAAAGTTCTTAAAAAATGTTAGTTGTTAATATTTTGATTAGTGTCATCATTGTCATCACAAAGATTGTTACAGCCCAGCCAATCTACTTAACCTCCATCAGCTCTGACTCACTCATTGCCATCAATGGGCCCCTCCTCACTGGCCCCTTGTGCCCTTCTTTTTGTCCTCTCAGCTCAACTTTCTCACCTGCTCTACACTCTGGCTGGTTTAAAGTCAACAAAGCCCATCGGTGAGCCCCCCAGGATGACCCGTTACCTCGTCCAGGCTGTTCTGTTTGCACGGGAAGGAGAAGGTGAAACCCAGCGGCAGGGACACACCCTTCATGCCCATGTACTCAAGGAAGTCGGCGATGCACTGGACGATGTGGTCGAAGAGCTGCAGAGAGGGGCGGGGCTCTAGGGAGGGGCCTGGCCAGGGTAGGCCGCCCCCACAGGGCCTGAGCGAAAGCGAGGCTTCCACCCAGGAGCTCCGCAAGGTCAAGTGCAACCCTGAATAAGGCCAGACTGGGGTCCTGCCTACCTAGCCCTCCCCAGGACCACAGGTGAGCAAAGAAGGCACTGTCTTCCCAGGAGAGAAGCAGATGTCTACTGGGTCCCTTCCCCTCATCCCCAGAGGGGCCGCCCCGCCTCACCTCTTCCCCTGTGCCGTGCATGACCTCCTGTGGGATGGTGTAGATCTTGTTATGCATCTCCACTCCGCGCCGCTTCCCATTCCGCACACGCACCAGCAGGACCCGGAAATTGGTGCCCCCAAGGTCCAAGGCCAGGAAGTCACCTTTCTCTGGAAAATAAACCCAGGAAGACAATGAGTAGGGCATCACCACTTCACCATAGCAGTGAATGACAGGGTCTAAAGCACCTTCCCCTAAAGTGGAGCTCTCTTGGATGTCCCTGGACAACCTCAGGGGTGATGGACTCTGAGCTCCATCTAACAGTAAAGAAAGTAAGATCCCAGAACCAGAGACCTGCTGGCTCCTTAGTAGTTCTCAAATGAGTTCAAGTGGCGGGGCCACTGAGGTCACAACAAGCTCTGCAGAACAAGGGACAGGGTGACACAGCATACTCAAAAATATCTAACCATGCCATTCGTGCTAAATCAAAGGCCACCTAGAATAGAGAAGGAGCAGCAGAGTCAAACACTCTCCTGTGTTGGGTAATCACCATGTGCCTCATGCCTCACAGGGTGCTCATGCAACCCTCAGGCAGCCCAGGGAGGGAGGCACGGCATTCCCCTCTGGTGACCCAGCTGAGCTGGGCTGAGTCGGGCTGAGTCATTTGCCCAGGGCTGAACAGGGAGAAGGGGGCAGTCCCAGTCTCTATCCATGGGATCAGTACCAATTATATTACACTGGCCTGCTCAATGATCGTTTTCTATGAATTGAAAAAAAACTGCCCTTTCTTGGGTTATGAGACCTAGCCCAGGGGTCAGCAATATTTTTCTATAAAGGACTAGGTAGTAAACATTTTAGGCCTATGAGCCATAGCTTCTGCTACAACCACACAGCTTTGCCATAGTAGTGTGCAAAGCAGCCATAAACAATACATAGACAATGGGCATGGCCGTGTACCAATAAAACTTTATTTACAAAAATAGACGGCAGGCCAGCATCAGTCCATGGGCCTTAGTGTGCCAACCTCTGACCTAAGGCTTACAAGAACTGGCCCTGGAACCAAAATCCATGGATTCAAATCCCAACTCTGCCATTTTCTAGCTGTGTGAACTTGGGCAGATTTCTTCATGTCTATGCCTCAGTTTTGTGCCAATCATAATAGTTTGTTAATAAAAAAGTTAACGACAAGCCTCTGTTAACAGGTAGACATGAAATCAGCTGATATGTGTTAAATGCTTAGAGAAGTGCTTGACACATAGTAAGCATTTAGTAAGTATTTACTATTTTTATTGTTTGAATTTTAGCAAAGGAAGAAGTCTTGGTTGAGCCTTGGACTGCCTAGGACAAGCAGTCCCCAACGTACAATGGTTTGACTTGATTTTTTGACTTTACAGTGGTGTGAAAGCAATATGCATTTGATAGAATCTGTACTTTGAATTTTGAATTTTGATCTTTCCCTGGGCTAGCGATGTGCAGTACAATACTCTCGTGATGCTGGGCAGAGGCAATGAGCCACAGCTCCCAGTTAGCTACTCAATCATGAGGGTAAAAGCTGGCATTACAGTGTATTATTCGTTGTTAGATGATTTTGCCCAACTGCAGGGTTCTAAGCATGTTAAAGGTAGACTAGGCTAAGCTGTTCAGTAGGTTGGGTGTATTAAATGCACTTTCGACCTATGGTATTTTCAACTTACGGTGGGTTTACTGGGATATAACCCTATTGCAAATTGAGGAGCATCTGTAGTACAATTGGAGTAATATATTCTGGTCCAATCACCCAATGCTAAGGCTAAGGAGTCCTCCTAGTGTCAAAAGCAGGACAAAGACCCAGCATGGTGAGCTGGGTGGCAGCTCTGCCACGTACCTGTGCCATCAGGGGTGGCACACACATAGGTGGGCAGCATCTTGACGGGGGCAACGGCATGAGTCTCCTTGCTCAGACCTCGCTCCATTTCTACCCTCATCCTCCTCTTGACCTCCAGCAGCTGCTCGTGGCTCAGCTTCAGAGGCTCCAGGGTCTTCTGGCGGGCTCGGTGTTGGTCAGCCAGCCGGTGGGCCACTGCTGTCACCATGGCTGCCCCCTTGCCACTGCCATCCTCAGAGCGGAGGAAGCGGACGTCGCAATCGGGCACCAGGCGCCGCACAGTCTTGTGAAGACACTTGGCGAAACTGCAGTCACCGAGGTGGGGTAAGAGATGGGTGTCCACAGGTAGGGTCAATGGTGGGGTGGTGGCTCACCCCTTCTCAGCCCAAAGACCAGGAGGCACCTGCAGAAGCAGATGCTCCCCTGGACATTCTCTCCCTACTCTTTTCTAAGTTAGGGGTCACTGTATAAATAACTCAGATATTCAACTGTGTCTACCCTGGCTGGGTCCAATGCTTGCTAAAAGGAAAGGACAGTTCTAAGAAGCCACTATCCTCTGCAGGCAAGTCACACGGACCTCCTCCTCCCACAGGCCACAGTAACTCTGCCCAATATATCAGCCTTTTTGCTGGAGCAACCCATTGGTTGGGATCAAGCAATTTTGTCACCAACTGCTATTCATGTTTCACCATTCATTTCATTAGATGCTGCTGGGAAAGACCCAAAACAGAAAAAGTAGAAACACTCTTTTGGACTTTGGCTTCTCTTTGGCCAATTTATGCCAACAATCCCAAAGATGTCTGAACAGCTAAAGACAACAGGCATGTCCAGCAAGAAATGCTCAGCTGGTGTCTGCTTTGAGCCATAGTCTCCAGGGCACCACTGCTCCAAGTGTGGTTTGTGGGCCCGCAGCATCACTGGGGGCTGCGAGAGACAAAGGCTCTCAGGATGAACCCGGACCTTCCGAATCAGAATCGGCCTCTTAGGAAGGTCCCTCAGGTGACTTGTGCACACTTGAAGCACTGGACTAGGAAACCAGGAACACCAGTTAAGTCAATGAAGGCCCATTGACCCAGCATGCAGATTAGGTAAACGCAATGGGATACTGGGATACTGGGATACTGGGATACTGGGATACGTGCCTGCAACAGAGATAGGTATCTTCCAGATCCCAATTGAAATTTGCATAATCTGGCACTTATGACCTAAGGGATCAAAACACTGGAGGGCAGGGCAGGAACAATTCCAATACCCAGGTCATCCAGACAGGCTGGTAACCTACTGAGCCGAGGTGGCCCCTGGTAGAGGACACAGTCCCTGAAGGGACCACAAGAATAACAAGCCTGTCAAAGAAGTTAAAGAGAAACACTAGCTCCTAAACCAGAGGGTGGCAAAAAGAACCCCCAGTGGCCAGGAGAGCTCTGAATAGAGCCCACACCACCCACCACTGCTGTCGACAGCCTTCAGAAGGCTCCTCCACCCATGCCAAGGACAACACCCTCTCAGCTCTGCGCTCCCAGCTGAGGACTTTTATACTGCAAAGACCCTCAACTCTACTATCCCCAAATGCAAAATAGAACTGGAGCCCCATCACTGTGGGCTCAGCACACTAACTCACTGGGGGTGTTTCTTGTAGACAGAGCCGTCGACTCCGATGGTGGAGCGCAGCCGCTCCTCGCCCTTGTTCTCCTTGATGCGCCGCAGCACGGCTGCCAGGGTGGCCGCGCACAGGTTGGCTGAGCGTGTGGACACGATCTGGCAGATCCGGTGGGTGGCCACGCAGTCCTCCTGTGTTGGGTCCAAGCCCAGCCGCACCAGGACCTCGCGGGCCTTCCGGATGCCATCCTTCTCCCTGGGAAACAGCAAGACAGCATGTGGGCAAGTGTCCAACCCACTGTGACCAGTGGGGAAGAGGTGTGCGGGCTAAGCAGGAAATCCCTCAGCTCCAGCAGATGTCAGCTACCCTCTTCACTGCTCTGCCCACCAACAGGGGGGTTGAGATTGAACAAAGAGGGGGAAACACAACCCAAGGCTCCTCTCCCAGACGGACGGATGGACAGACAGACGGACACACACACACACACACACACACACACACACACACACAGTACTACAAGTAGGTGCCTCTCTTTCCTGACCCGATGAGAAAAACTGACATTTCTTATCACATACTGTATTAAGGACAAGGCCTCGTTCTTGGAGCTTTACACACTGAGCTGTACATGTGTGAGTCTGTGCTGTTTGCTTGTATCTAGGGGTAGATAGAGGGAGCAGTGTCCCTGCCACCCGTTACCCGCCACCTCTGACCGTGTGAGCCTAGCTGTGCAGCCCACCCTATTTTCTCTCTATAAAGCAGTCAGTCTACTGCATTTCACACCAGGATGGGCACTGCTTTAACTTGTGCTAAGGACAGCGATGAAGGGCTGGTGCTAGAGACTAGCACTCTTGGCAGGGGAATGAAGGGCCTCACAAATTTGAGTATTTTCATGCCCTTGGGGTTTAACAAAGTAGGCACAGTTCCTTCAAGAGTTTCCACTTCCTTTAGACTGTTTCGCTGCTCCCTCTAGCAACAAAATCACCTCCTCTCCACCATCTGAAACAACAGGGCCCCCTCAAGCCACAAGTGGAAGTCTCAAAAACAGGAATCAAGGCCCAATTATGGATATTGTTAACTCAAAAACAAAAATTAAGCCATCTTCATGCCCACCCCTGCTGCTCTGCGAAAATGCAGGCCTCAGCTCTACCCATTAGAACTAAATGAGTAAATCTCAAAGCTGTCTAAGGATCTATTTTTCTACTTTGTGAAGCTGTGGTCAGAATAGAGCCTTTTCTGAGAATCAACAATAGAGAATGGAATGTCATAGTTTCACGAGAAGGGGAAGGAAATAGATGCAAATGAGTCATCAAGGGGCTCCACTGGGAGCCTCCAGCCATTAAGCCAAGCCTCCACTCCCCCTGCCAGGCAGGAAAGCAAGTGTGACATCCCTGTCTATGGGACCTAGTCATTCCCAGCATGAGTCACTTTGGTAGTCAAAATAGATAAGAGTGGAGGCTATGTGGCAAGTGAAGTCAAGCCATAGCCCCACCATGGCCCATGTTGGGTGAGACCACATTTGATAGGTCAAGGGCAGTGTCCCTCCCTCATTCCCCACCTGCCTGTCCACTTCTCAGTGAACAAAGAGGGACCCCAAAGCTTACCCTTCTATATCGGAAACGTCTTTGGTCTCAAAGCGGCCCTTGGCAAGAAGTTCGGGGCTGAGTTTCCCTCTGAAAAGCAGCTCCTCCTTGGCCATCTTCACCAGGATTAGCCTCACCAGTTCCCCCATGTACATCCCACTGATCATCTTCTCAAATCTGCAGGGAGATACAGACCAGAAAACAAATGAAGTACCTGCTGTCCATGAACTCTCAACTTTTCTGTGGAGGAAACACGCCCACATGTGAAACTTCAATAAATGTTAGAGGCTTATGCATAATGAAGCATTAAGTTGTGTGGCACTGACTAGAAATGAGAAGTGCAGAGAAGTGACAGCTCAGGGCAGAATAGGGGGACTATAGGAGCTGAGGAGCTTGGGCTGTCTCTGCAGGCAGGTGGGCCTTGAGCTATGAGGAAGGATGGCCCGGCCTTTAAGCAGACAATCAAAACATCCAGGGGGTGTGGGACATTCTGGAACAGACTGAATTTTAGGTAAAATAAGTTACATGTAGGGTAGTGAGTTTCAATTTTTTTTCTCTAGTAATGATTTAAAAAAAAAATAAACCTTATGTACAGCCTCAATATTTATTTATAAGAGAAAAAGGTCAATCTGATTAAATGTGGGGGCTTGCAGGGCCGCAACTCATCACCTCAGGCTGCCTCTCCTCTCTAGTAGACCGTTTGTGGATTCCGAAGACAAGTGTGAAAACAACTGAGTGGGAAGGTGAGGGAGGGGAGCAGATGGGACAAGATTAGAAGGGCAGGTTGGGACAGTTGAGAAGCTCTAAGTGTCACGTGGTCTTGGAAATCTGAGAGAGAGACTGGAAGTTTCTTAGCAGGCAGGTGATAACATATAAAGGCATGTTTCAGTGCTAGAGGCCGGCCCCAAGCTGAGGGCAGTCGGGTAATTTATTTTTCCAACACTAGGTGGCACTGTTTTCTTTAGAAGATAGTTTCTGGCTCAGATTGTGTTAACAGGAGATACCAAGCCTTTATCATTCTTTTTGGCAAGAAAGGCCCTTTCTTGGTATCTCAGAAGGGATCTGGGTCCTTAGAGAGAGAAGGCCCCCAGGGCCTGCGGGCACTAAGTAGGCCAGGCTTCAGTGAGGAGGCCAAGGACAGAGGTGGGGAAAGGATGTCACCTGGTGAGATCTACCAGAAAGGAAGCTGGGTCCTCACAAAGTGACTTTCTTGAGACCCAAGGTCAAGTATGGCAGAACTGGAGCTAACTGGAGAGCTGGCACTGCCTGAGTAGAGGTCATACTCAAAATGTTTAAGTGCCAGCACAGACCACTGCCTGAGAGGCCAAACAACCTCAACAGCAAGACTCTCATGTGCCTGCTTCTGCAGCTTCTCAGCCCCTGTGGGAGGTTAACGGAGGGGTCCAGTGGGGCTCTGAAGTGTGAGCGGTTTTTAGAAGTTTTTATTACAGTTTTTCAAAACACTTTGTTTCTGTCAACAAAATACTTGGAAAATACTTATTTAGAAACATAAAGAGTGAAAAAAAAGTTTCTACTCAAGCCCACTGGTCTATGTCCTCCCAGCCTCAGATTGGTCTAAGGCTAAGCCAGTGGTGGGTTGCCAAGGCCGGGCTGGCACTTCTGTCTTCTGACACTTCTAAGGGCACAGGGCTCCTCTGAATGGCACGTGTGTGCCTCCCTGACAGAGGCAGGTATCGAGTGAGTGAGTTTTCAGTTCATCAATTCCTCACCAGTCATGACAGACATAGCCAGTACGTTCCTATGAAAAGCTGCAAGTAAATGGCCTTTCGTTTCAACATGTGAGAAGCTGGAGACTTAAACCAACCATGCTTCCCTGAGGAAGCAAGGATTCTCCTTGTAAAGAAAAAGGCCCCCACTGCTGAGCTGGTTTGCAGGGTTGGATTTTCCTCTCCAAGCAGAGATCTGCGCTATCAGCTCCCCTGCAATAGTCCCAGCTGCGAGAAGACCAGAGAGGGCCTGAATTGCTCAAAATGTTTTGCAATTGCCTTCCAATCTTACAGCAATCCCTGTTTCAAGATCTTTAAGCGACATTTGGCCAATGTTTGTGATAGTGAAATAATGTTTTGTAAGAGTCACACACACAGACTCAGAATATGACCTTTTAAGACTACTGAAAGATAGTCGGGTTATTACCTATTACCTGATGTGTCTTGCTTGCTCTGTCCTTTTTAGAGCCTTCTCAAAAACTCATAGTCGCAATGCGTGTAATAAGCACAAAATCCCATAACTATTGGGCACCTTGGCAACTTTGGGGGATATGGGACTATAAAACAAAAATGAGAACCAGGCTTCGCCCACCTGCCCCCACCAGCCCCCACTGCAGCTCCTGAGCCCGCTTCCCCAGCCCACTGCTCACAGTTGCTTCCCGGGGTTCAGGGAGCCCATGTCGATCTCGTGGTCAAACTCGGTACGGATGTCGTCAAGCACGCCGTCGTCCCCAAAGGCGCCCCACTCCATGTTTATACACATCCGGCCCTCGTCGCCTTCCACCGTGTCAATGTGGCGCATCTCTTCCATGTAGCAGGCGTTGCTGCCCGTGCCTGGCCAAAACAAGGGGCTGCTCAGCACTCACCTGCACCGTCCCCTCCCAGCCCCCACCTTCGTCTTGCCTCGCCATCCTGAGACCACCCAGGGCGGCTGGGAGTCCTCAAAGCAGACTCCTACAGCGTCCCAACAATGCCCCTACTCCACCAACGCTCCCTACTCCACAAGTCCTGGCTCGGCCCTCCAAAGTGACCACACCGTTATCTTCCAATATGAGGTATGCAGGAGCATCCAGGTCATGGATGCCCCTCCCCTTCCGGCCCACACGCCCCCGCTACTGGGCAGCATCAGCCCTCACAGTGTTCACGCACCCACAATGAGACCAATCTCGCAGTTCTGGTCATCATAACCACAGGTCATCATGGTCCCAACAGTGTCATTCACTACAGCCACGATATCAATATCGAAGTCCTGCAGGGATAAAAGGGGAGCTCTGACCTTCACCATCACAAAAAGGTCACAGATGTGAAGACGGAGAGAAACCAACAAGATGCTCAGCTCGAGAGTAACGGGGCAGCCCCCTGACTAATCCTACTCAAAACCAAATAAGGTCAGAGCTGGAAACTGGGTCCTGATTCAGTTCAATAGCTGCTTCTCACTCCCCTCTTTCCCCCATTTGTCCTCAGCATGGACTTCCCTTACCCCAGCTCTGCCGTCTGGTTCACAGCTTTCACTGCACAAAGAAGAGTGAGACTATCTTGTCATCAGTGTCATCTTCTTCTTTCTTAGTTTTTTTCCTTCTCTCTCTCTCCCACCCTCCTTCTCAGAAGGTCTTATCCTTCTGTGACCTTTATCTTTTCTCTGTACCCCATTCTACCCTCATGCCAACATCATCCCAATTTTCTTTCTTGAAAATGATATTCAAGTCTTCTTCATGTTAAGAACTAAAGGGTTTTTCTTGAACCAAAGCTAAAATTATTTATCCATCGTGATAATCTGAGACCCCAAAGGCAGCTGATCATTTATAAGATTGGTATGGTAATCATTTCACAGTATATGTGTCAAATCATTAGGTAGTGTATCTCACACTGATACAGAGCTGTATGTCAATTATATCCCAATAAAACCAGAAAAAATAAAAATATATATATTACTGGGTAAACACAGCAAGGAAGAAGAAAAGGAAACCTTGCCTTGAGAACCACAAAAGATCCTCATTTGACTTGAGAACAGACTGGGGAAGACTTCAGAGTGGACCCCAAAGAGCCTCTAGAACCCCAGCTCCTGCCTCCCCATCCTGCCGCCCCTACGCACCCCTCTCCTCTGGATGGCCTTCCGTATTAGAGCAACCACATCTTTGCCTTCCACACCGCTGGACTTGAACCCCTTAGTCCATGAGACCAGGAAGCTCTAGAAAAGAACCAAGGATGGAACAATTAATTCCTCATGCTCCTCAAACAACCATTAATGGAGCCCTCTGCCATGGGGCCATACTAAAGCCATGCTTGAATATGTATATTGCTTCCTAACTAGCTTAGGAAGGAGAAGTCTGGACCCCATTAAAGACCCAGAAAGGAGATTAAATAAATGATTATGTCATGATCTGCAGCCCCCAAGAAGTGGAAAGGGCAGGCTACAGAAGTGCCAAAATAAGATACTTGTATTCTCATCACAGCTCCCCAGGCATATTTCTTCCAAAGATCTTTATCATGACACTTTAGATCGAAGGAGTTCCTGACTAATTTCTCCTTTCCGTTTCCCTAAGAGGGATAAAGATAATGTGCAATGTACTTAGGATTACACATTGTCCTTTAAGGGGCAGGGAAACCTCTTCACCATTCCCCCTCCCCCACACCTACATACACACACTCTTCCAGGACAGAACTCTCAATATTCAAGCCTCGTCCACACAACCATCATAGCCTCTGCCCTCTGCCAACACCAAAGCAGCAGGTGGCTCAGGGTTCTTCCTCACCCTCCCAGCCCGGAATATGAAGCAACAGAAGTATCTGAAGAATTCATCTTACCTCATCTAGTTTTGTCTGGATGCAGGGGAACGAAAAGGTAAAGCCCAAGGGGAGCTTCTTATCTTTGATTTGTAAGGTATCCATGAAGTTAGCCAGGCATTCAGCAATGTGGTCGAACAGCTAAGGGCATACAACACAGGAAGATGAGCAAGGAGGCAGAATAGCATAGTGATTAAGAACATGAACTTTGGGCTCAGAAAAGAACTAGCTGAATGCATACAAGATATGTAGCCCCTGTGTAGTCTTAATTTGCTCAGTCTATAAAATGGAGATGATAGATAACTGTACCTGATCTCACAGAGTTACTAAAAGGATTAAATGGGTCAGTAAATATAAGGGCACAACACTAGTTAGTGCTTATTAAATATTGTCTTCTATATAAACCATTTATCCATACCACTGCCAAATTAACCCCACGAGGCAGGAGAAGTCGTAGCCAGAGCTAATCAGAATGTCATTGCACGCTCTGGGAACAGAGCATTCTTCCATGGCCTTGTCAGAACCCTCCCTGACATTGATGCGCAGCTGACTGTCTTACCAGAAAGGGCAGCCCATCTCGCTGCCAAGAGGTATTTTAGCATCCCTGTCTAGTGCTTGGGGGAGTGGGTGGAACATTCACCAGTGGCATTCTATGAAGGGACTTAACAAAAATAAGTAACTTTTATATTTTTTCTTCCATCCTAGAAAACTAATTTCCTGGGGGTGATTCAAAGAAGATATCTTTGTTTTCTAACTTTAAAAATGGAACATGCAGTGAATCCACGAAGAGAGCTGAAGGATAAACAGAATTTTGTGGATGGGCAGCCTCACAACCATGGCCATGCTGAGCAGGACCTGCAGCACCAAGAAAAGGTCCTAAGCCTAGGAAAAAGCTATATTCACAATCTCCCAAGCTTCCAATCAGTCCCACAGCCCACAATCTCAACAGCTTCCTTCTTGCCCACTCAGCATCCTCAAAAAGAAGTTGCTGACCCCTCTGGATGTTTAGAGACTGAGGCCAGAGGCATTCCAGTACAAAAAGTAAGCAGAGGCCAAAGAGACTGAGCAGATTTCAAGGGCCAGGTTGATCAGATGGCAAAATCTAAAGGCCAGGGGAATGGAGGAAGACAACATTCCAGACAGAAGCCAGTTAGATTCCACTAAACCAGGGGTACCGAAAGTGCAATCCTGAACCAGAAGTATCACCACCATCGACTTAAAATGCAAATTCTACTCTAGGGCCTAACCCCAAACCTGCTGAATCAGGAACTGTGAGGGTGGGGCTCTCCAGGTAAGCCTGAAGCAGTGGTTAGAGAAGGCCACATTAAACCATAAAAAGTATTTGCATTTACAAAGGGACTGAGAGATTGGGATGGCAGGCTAAGATGAGAGGTCCACTGGTTCCCCTGATGTCTGAGATTCCTTCAGTGGGAGGGATCCAGGAAGACAAGGCCACCCCCACTTACAAGGTAGCCAGCTCCAGCTGAACTTCCTTCATTGGTCCTGTCCCTCTGTCTGTGCAAAAGTCACCTCAGCTGATGCTGAAACTCACTTTCTAAACCAAAAACATCGTAAGAGCAAAGGCTGGGCAAATACAGGGCCCTCTCACTCAGAGGGTCCCCTGGGCACCAGTGCCGACTCCACTGAGCAGCAATCAAGTATTTTAATATGTGTATAGGGTTTCTAGACGGATGTTTAGAAAATTCTGTCCTTTTGTTGGGAATTGGATCAGAGACAAAATTTACGATATGGTTAAACATATTCCAAGTACCTTCTTCCTGGTACTCTAGGCAAAATGATCTTTAATACAAATAGTCTTTATCCAAAAAAGGAAATAATAGAAGCTATGCAAAGAGATAAGGCCAACCATCAGAAATAGAGGGAAGGGTAGCTTTAGAAAGGATAAAAGCAAAATGGTTTCCCCCACCCACCCCTGATCACTGCTCCCTTTCCAACTGGGCTACCAACAAGGGGAGGCAGAGAAAAAATGAAAGGCAGTCAAGAAGCTTTAAATAATGTGCTGCCCAATATAGTAGCCACTAACCATCTGTGGTTATTTCAATTAATTAGAATTTCAAAAAATTAAAAATTCACTTTTTCAGTCACACTAGCCACATTTCAAATGCTCGATGCTACAGGTGGCTTGTGGCTACCATATTGCACAAGGCAGATAAAGAACAATTTGACCATTGCAAAAAGTTCAGTTGGACAGCGCTGAGTTAGAAGAACCTACGTGTCTTTAAAAGTGGGGAAGAGGAGACAATCTGCTTCCTTAATTAGAAGACTATCCTTCTGTTAGCTGCCGATCTAAAGATAAGATGATGGGAGAAAGGGCTAACACCCTCCTGCTATAATAAAAGGGTTCAAAGGGCACATTTTATGAAGTTAGAAAGGTTTTTTTTTTTTTCCCTTATTGGCCTGAAAATCTGATCACTTCCCTTCCCATTAGATACACTTTAAAAATCTAAAGTGACTGCTATTATGATTTGTAATTCACTGTTCTCAAGTAGAAGTTCATGCACTGGAAGGCAGGTTTCACCCAGGGACCCACACTGTCCAGGTTCACAGATCTTCAAAAACCTTTGATGGCTTGTGGCTTGGTGATTCTGTCTTGGTTTTAACTAAGCTTTCTCTTTAAAAATCTGTTTGTTTTCCTCCAGTTAAAAGACTGATCCCTAAAATACAGGGAAAAGAGTACCAGTAATTCTACCACTGTGAATTTCCTTCTAGTCTTTTTACCATGTTGTTTTCTGCTGCTTTTAGATATATAGATATATATTTCCTTTCCTGAGGGTGAAATAAACACCTGTGTTTTCTTCTAGTTTTCTTTATGTTTCATTTTTAGGTAGAATTTTTCCCATTTATCCAAAACATTTTTAATATCACAAGTTTTTCTCAGGGAGATCTTTTTTTTATATATATATGCTTTCTTTTAAAAAAAAATTGGACAAAAAACATTTTATTTATATATACTGGAAATAGTGACAACCTCGGTAGAGCTCAAATGCCCACAGTTCCAGGAATTCAGCAGCCTCCCTTCTCCAACCCCAGCATTAAAACAAGGAAAATGGGTTTACCCTTGGGCTGCCCCCAAAGACATATAAAAGGTCTAAAAATATCTGCCCCACATGTTCTACTCATCTTCCACAATTCCTTTCCCAGGAGGGCCTGAGGTGGTAGGAAGAATGGTGCACTAGGAGTAAGAAGGCTCCACCTTTTCTCAGCCCTGAGGCCTGAGAGGCGACCACATCTTTCTTGGATCTCATCTCCTCCATTCACTCTTTTACTGAGTACATGCTGAGCACAATATACAGCAGGAATAGCCAGTACTCAAGCTGAGCATGATCCCTATAGCTGTACCAGTATCCAGAAATGGCTTCAATGACTCCTATCCATGGACTGAGAGCAGCTGAGAAGGAGCAGAAAGAAAGTCCCAAGGGAGGTTCTTGGACAGCAGGTGAAAGGGGATAGATACCAGTTTCCCTGGACATCCGAAGGCAGAGAATAACGGCTGGACCTGTGGCTGTCAACCATCAACCGGCCAGATACTTCTGGGGCAGTGATAGTGAGTCCCCCTCTGTAGGAGGGCTCTCTGGGGGAAAATCTTGAGAGGGAGAGCCCCTAAAGGGTCTGCTTCACAGGATCTCATGTCTGCAGGGGTACCAACCCCTTCGGGGAGCTCCTCTTACTCTGCAAGCAAGGGCAGGTAGCAGAGACCCAGAACTACTACAATGCCTAATTCCAGGGGGCACCACTCATGTGGACCCCATCACACCGCCTACAAAGTGGATGGAGCCACCCAGAGTTGTACAGACACAGGCTTTGGTCATATGGTTCTGGCTTTGTGTCTTGCCTCTGGCCCTTCCCACTCCTGTGATCTAAGGCAAGATTGCTCAATCTTTCAAAGCCCAATCCCATATCTATAAAATGGAGATAACATGAGTACCCAGCCTCATAGGACTCCTATGAGGATAAAATGAAGAAATTCATACAAGTGCTTTTGCTCAGCCTGAAACACAATAGGTCACTGAGTAACAGCTCCTCCTCCAGATGGTTACTCATCCCCTTCAACAGAACCTACTTTCAGGGGGCTGGGCAGGGTGGGGCTATAAGCCCTGGAGGGGAAGGGGCAGAACTTTGCTTCCCAGCAAGATCACTGCCCAGCGCACAACAGGTACTCAGTACATGTCTGGAGACTATCTTGATGGCAAGTCCACCCTCACTCATTTGTTCTATTACTGAGAGGATTGATACTTGGATTTCCCATTTCTTCTCCATCCACTCCTTTGATTGTGTAGATTCTGAGTGCAAAGTGTGGTCCTAGAAGCCACCAAGATATGGAAATGGCTAAGCACGATTTGGGGCCAAAGTGGAAGCACACAGCGCCTGCTGCAGTGCCAGGTGGGACAGTCCTCCTCAAAGCTGGATTTTGGTATTTTCTTGACCGGCTCCCGTCCCTGTGTACAAAAGCCTCTTCTGTTTTAGACAGTCAAGAAGAGAGCAAATAACCACAAAGGCAAAGGGGCAGGTTCCATTTTCATGTGATGCTATAATAACAACTGTGAGTCAAAAGGGGTTGCAGAGTGACCACAGTGGCAGGTGGCAGTGTCAAACCACAATCGTGTATTCTGCTGACTCGCCACCCAATGGCACCACTAACAAGCAGGTGTCCAGGAGTGAGGCCCAGCCTCCTGGCTACAAGCCTTCCTCAGTAACCAGCACATGCAAGCAGCCCTCAAAAGAAGGCAAACCAAAATACCTCCTGCTGCAGCACAGCCAGACCCCAGGGCCTTGCAACATGCTTCCTGCTGTTCGGCCCATGCACCTCTCCTGATAAGAAGCCCCCCACCCAGCCTCCAGGCATGGAAGGGGTCAACAGGCAGAGAAAGGCCAGGAAATCCAAGCCTTAGCCAGGGTCTCCTCCCTCCAGACCACAAAGGAGAAGCAGCATCTGTTCCCATGGGGCCCAGAGCCCCTGTGGACACCCTGAAAGCAGGGTCGGACCTGGGTGCCGCTGCCTCGCATGAGGTCCTCAGGGATGGCGTAGATCTGGTTCTCCATCTCGACCTTCTGGAGCCCATTGTCCATTACTCTCACCAGAAGGACGCGGAAATTAGTCCCGCCAAGGTCTAGAGCCAGGAACTCTCCGTGTTCTGCAAACAGGAAGGGCCACTATTAGTTCAGAAAAGACAAGATCAAATGGCTTCACAGAGACCAACACTTAAAACTCCTGCCATGAACACTAAATAAATTCTTAAAACCCACTGAGTCTTTAAAACACGAGACCATAATTACTCGTGATGTGTGACCAGTGGGCCTTAATTTCTCTATATACATTTATGTATCGTCTGATTATTTTTCTTAATGCTAAGCACTTTTGTATTACTTTTAGAATTCACATCAACAATAAGACAGTTTCACATGTGATGGTGGGGAGCCCACCCCCTCACAGAGCTCACTGTTTCCCAGGGGCTTTCAGCCAAGTCCCCATCAAGCTCATGGGGCCCATCAAGCTCTGCGCCAGGAGTCTATGCCTGTTTTGTTCTTCATGCCCCCAGGACACCCAGCACGCTGCTACAGGCCTGTGGGCCCCTGGGCCTTCTGCCAAATTGTGATCTCTGTACAAAATTTACTCTTAATGTTCACATACAGTGATAGCAATGGCCTATGGCAAGACGACAGCATCATGTGATGGAGCAAACTGGGATCCAAATGGCTATAAATTAAGAGGCCTGGCTAATAAGCTAAGCAGGTGCCCCTCAAAAAGATCCCAGGCTTATTGAAATGTGAGAGAATGCTGACTCAAGAGTACGTAAGACGAGAATCAGGCCAGTCGGCTATTGTGCTCAGATAAGTCACAAAGGTGGAGCAGAGAGGAGAGAGGGAAATTCCAGATACAAGTGGGTCAAGATCTTCAGGTGTCACCAGGAAAGTAAAGTTCCCTCACCTCCAGGAAACAAGCAGTACAGATAGAAAACATCCAGGTTCTAGACAGTAATATAGCTGGCTACAGGGCATGCTCCATTGTGTGGCAAAGAATGAAAGTGCTGAAGAAGTGCAGTGGCCAGAGCCAGGGCTGGGGGAAGAGGTGGGCTCGCCCCCTCCACAGTCTCCTCTATCAGTAATGGCTCCATCAGTCTTCTACTGCCCAGCTGCACACCTTCTCAAAGGACACAGGGTTACTTCCTGGGGGATTCACTTACTAGAATGTTTGTCAACATCAGCCCTTTTCCAGATAGGAGACTGCCACTGAAGTAAGGCAGAATGGATCAGAGGATTGGGGAAATGCTCTGACCAAATGAACCAGCCAGGGTTTATTCTGTGCCCAGTTGCCCTCGGCAGCTCTAACTCTCGAGCCCTGAGAAAAACCACGACTGTCTGGTCTCCCCACAGCCTATACAATCTAGAAAGGCAAACTGGGGCACACATCATCCACCCAAGATTCCGTGGGGACTTGCCTCCACACAGCCGTGGTCTGGTGGTCCAGTACACAGAGACTGGCTCTGAGCCCACATCGCTTGTGTCAGAACTCTGGCCACTTCTTGGTTTGGCAAGTTCCTGAGCCAGTGAGGCTCAGCTGCCACATCTCTAAAATGGGAAGATCATACCTTGTGCTGCTGTTGTGAGGGAAAAGCTAGAAAATGTGCCTCAGGGACCCAGCACGGTACCAAGAACTTAGGCCCCACTCAATAAGTTAAAGAAACTTTCCATCCAGGCTCTCAGCAAACACTGCCCAATGCCCACACTTGAGCCTTCCAGGCCCAGTGTTAGGGCCGCCTATCGGACTAAAAAGCAAAATCAACATTGCCGGGGAGATTAAGGAGACCTGTCCAAGAAAAGCCATTGGAATCTGCTCCAGGGGCTTCAGCATTCCTCCACAGGGGTACGAATTTTCTGTTCCCTCCTCAGCATCTGGAGGTTCCCCTCCCCACCCCACTAGCTACAGTTGTTAGATGCGGCAACCTCAACCCCACAGAGTGTGACTCTGCCCACCTCGTGGCCTCCAGCGACTTTTCCAGGCATTCTGGTGCTGAGCCCCCCGGGGTAGTGGGACCTCAGCCAGATAGAAGGAAAAGCTGTGTGGTGGTTGTCATGAGGGATAAAAAGGAAAATCAAAGATGAACTGCCTGCATCAGCGCTCTGCAGCGCAGGGCACATGCAATCCGCTGAATCGGCGACCACAGGGGGTCGAGGCGGCTGAGGCTGCGCCTGGTTGGTCACGATTCAAGCCCAGTCCAGGTCAATTCACTGGAGGGACACTATTCCATCAAGAACAGTGGTTCTGCAGTAGTATATTCTGATGGACTGAAGAGAATCCACAAATTAAGTACTACTGATAATTCTGTTCTCAGGGAAGAATGTCATCCCTCCTTTCAGGCTCTGCTGGAACCGATATTACGCTGCATCCCACCCAGCACCACGATTCCTGGAACTAAAGCTTAAGGTGACTCCTAAGGACAGTAAACAGATCCCTCTCCTAGGGCCAACCTCCATGCCATGTGTGAGGGGCCCCCAGAAAGCAGCAGCTAAGAGCTGGACCTTAGAGACCAGTCGGCAGGCTTTGAATTCCAGCTCAGCTGCTTCACTACCTGTGTGGCCTCGCTGAGCATGTCACCTCACTTGAAGAACAGGGGCTCAGTGCTGACTTCTCCTGGGGGTCGTGAGGTTTTCATGAAATACGGAACATGTTATATGTGAATACATAGGTATATAGTAGGTCGTTAATAACTGTCATCGCTGTCATTATTCCTTTGTTTGATTGTGTAGTTCCCCTCTAGTTCTTCTCAGCCCCTCCAATCTCTACCCACTTCTACTCTTACTCCGGGCCCAAGTCTTGTCTCCACTGTGAACCTTCCGGGACATTCCAGAAGCCCGGAGCAGACAGTGCATGTGTGCGTGATGGTGCATGAAGGAGGATGGCATCTATGGGCCTGGGACAATCACACTGGACAGGGAGGAGTGAGGCTCTGGGATAGGAAAGCATGCTAACACAGGTTTGTTTCTCAAGTACACAGCCAGTGTCAGAGGTCCAGAGACCATTCTGCTGAGTGACTACAGCCGGTATTTGAGAAAATCTATTAAGAAAACATCTCCGATTGTATTTCCTCATTGTTAAACAAAATGTTTGTGTGCCAACTGTGGGATTTGTATATGAGATCGTAAGGTCAGAGGTAAGGTTTCTTTTATTGTTAAGCTTGCTCTTATATCTGGAAAACAACTTTAACTTTTTAAAAATAACAAAATACAAACATCTGGTAAGAAGAAGTTCAAACAGTACTGAAGTGGACAAAATTAAAAGCAAACATCTTCATGTTTTGTAACCACAATTAATGTTTATTGGGTGCCCTTAGATGTATTTCTTAAGACAGGGAAGGCCGTTAGACTGATGCATTCCAAGAAAGGGATTTAAACCTCTGGTTCTAAGGATGTGTTTTTTAATTTGGAAGATTTTGCTACCAAATTATATTCCTAAAAGTTCTCACCAATTTCCATACAGACCAGCAGATGGAATTTACTCTCACCAGTGTCCCTTGTTAGTTAGTAATTAATCTTTGTTAACCTCCTAAGTCAAAGTGGTATCTCATTTTAAAGTTTGGTTTTTTTTCCTTTGTGTAAGGCTAGACATTTTGAATTATTAACTAACCTTTTAAATTCCTTTTTCTGTGAATTTTCTCCTCACATCTTTTGCCTTTTAAGAAAACGCTGTTTTCTTAATAACCTAAAAGAGCTCTTTGTATATTAAATAAAATAATTTTGTTGGTTGTATATTTGCAATTATTTTTTTTCCAGTTGGATGTTTGTCTTTTAATTTTGTTAGTGGTATTTTTGCCATACAGAAATGTGTAATTTTTATGTTTTCAAAATATTTATGGTCTCTGGGTTTTACGTTGTATACCAAGAAATTGTGAAGATGACATTAGTTTACCACCCTTCCTAAATCTCTCCAATTCCTCCTAATGTGGTCACCACCACTGCGTAAATAAAAGAAGCAAGGTTTCACCATAGGTATATATAAAAGATCAAATTCATCTTCTACTTTATGTAATTTTTTTGAAAAACAAAGCCCAGAATGCAATCTTTGTCTCTCTGTCCCTAGGACAGAGTTCAGACTTTTCCTCACTGATGTCTGGATTACCGTGTTCATAAAACAATGGAAGACAGAGGCAGGTGAGAAAGATTTAGTTGATTAAGGCTCAACATGCAGATGTTTTTAACAGAAGAGAAACAAACATTTGTTTAGTGATGGTCACTTTGTTTATAAACATGATCTCATTAATCCTCAACAATCATGCGGGGCACTACGGATAACAAAACCAACATTCAGAGCCAGGTCTGGCTCTCCAGCAAAGCTGTCTATTGCCATGAGCAAGGAGGCTGCTCATGGGAACGCTGTAAATCCTTAAAGAAGGAATTCTTCGCCAGCAACGTCAAGTATGTAAAATAAAACCCAGAAGTCACCAGCAGCCTCCGAGCTGGCAGAAGAAGTGACACCATGGTTCACAAGTTGAGTCACTTGAATACGGTCATACAGGAGTCAATGACTACTGGGTTTGTACCCAAGTTCACGTGGCCCCCAAAGCCCATGCCTGTCTCGCTACACCACACCCACATCTCTTATGGCCCTGGTTCCTGGAAGCTGAGGATGACCTGGTACCGAATCCAGGATGGAAGCAAATAAGCCATAAAGTGGTGAAAAAGAAAGCAAAGGCGCCCTAATTTTTATCAATAACTGCAGCCCATTCCCTTGGGCCTATCAAATGGCTCTTAGACTTGAGTGGGAGATAGCAGACACATATCCACTGGCAAGAGGTGACATACGTCTTCTCTCGAGAGGGTCTTCCCAGAGGAACCCAGACCTACTAAAGCTTGTTGATGCAGGTTTTTCTGGTAGTCACAAATAGTCGTCATCTCATGCAACTATACCAAACCTGTTCTCACCTTACTGGAAACTCTCCAGTAAGCCCTCTACTTAAGGTCCTCCTAATTAAAAGCAATCTCCTTCAAAAATAGATAAGAAAAGAGGTACTAATCCTCTACTAAAAGAAAACAAGACGAAAAGAACTGATGCTGGCCCACAGTTAAGAGGAACTGGCAATAGGAATATTAGGTCATGCCAGCCTCCATCAAATTGCCCAACAGTTAAGATTAAGATTATTCGTTGGTTTGCTGACTCATTTTCCATCCTGAACTACCAATCTTCCCACTTTCAGTGATGCTCTTATCAAATACATAAGGTCGGCAAGATAAAGGGGTTTCAGTTTCTCCTGGGAACTCACCTGTCTCTGAAGAGGATTCAAATGGCATTTGACTAACCACCTAAGTATGATAGTAACCATCATCTAAGTTGATGTGGCAGTGATGTATCTGAGCAGGGCATACCAGGTGGCTTGGTACCTGACAATGTCCAGGCAATTTTTGAGGGATGAGGGGCAAGGGCCAGATGAATTTTCCAACAGAGTCTATTTTCAATCATTAGGTACTTGCCACTAATTAAAATAGATCTCCACCTGTTCCTCTCATCAGGCGCTCACAGCAGTGTGCCAACCAGGGCTCTAAGAGTGACTTGCAAACAAGTTTGGTTCGATTTTGTATTTATAAGCAACAGTGCCCTTTCGTCGAAGGCAACTGCGTTCAGAAGTGGCAGTATCCTGCCTGGTTAAGGCTGGAAGATTAAATGGACTTCTTCAGAACCATAAGCTCCAGAAAGCCTCCTTTTAAACAAATGGCTTTTACGCAGCATTTCCAGAGTTCTGGGGATCCTTGAAGGTGCCCAAGTTCTGCCCTTGGTGAGGGTTAAGGGAGATCATTCAAGGAGCAGCCTCACCTCCCACATCCTCACGTCCAATTTTATCTTTCACCTACTCTTAACTGTCTTAAAGATGGCATTCACCATAAAAGATTGCATTTTGTTTAAAAGTCGAGAGTGAGGTCCACTACTTTAAAAGTTTTTTAAATCATTATTTTGAGAGTCAAACACTAAATCTGTTATCTGTTCTAGGACAGGCCAACCAAATATCTCCCATTCTGTGATTAGTTATTTTCACTGAGCATCAAAGATAGTTGCTAAAATCTTCTTAGCTGCCTGGTGCTGTAGATAACCTAGTCTCTCTGACTGGACAGAGAGAAAGGGAACAGTTAGAAGCACTGTGGCAAGTACCAGGATAGGAGTGTTATAAAAGGAATGATTGTTTCTGTTCGGATAAGGAAGGCTTCCCCAGAGGCAACATGAGATAGATGTCCAGGTCTTAGTGGACGGGTATAAAGTTGTCAGATAGAGAAAAGGAAACATATCGAAGTTTGTGGCATGCTCAAGAAATGGCACATCAGGGGTCCTAAGACATGTCTGTGAGAACACAGTAAACGCCAATGCCAAGAACTTAAGTGCCCTCAAAGGGACCTGCCCTTATCTACTGGGCAAGAGCAGGATCATTTCCAGGGGCCCCAGGTGACTGCACTGAACATTCTGGTCTTCCTACATGGAGTGGCTCAGGGTTGAGCAAGACCCTGTTTATCCCTTAGTTTTCAAGTAACTGCTAGAACACCACAATGGACTGCTCTAAGAATGCACAGCATGGATTCCAATTGAGAGGAAAACTAAAAAGATAAATCTCCAGGTCCTGGGTAGGTAATGCAGCAAAACTAACTTTGCCAGACACAGCTTTGAAGTCATGTGTTTCCCATGTACCTGTAACTACCACAGTCACCACCATATCTGTCAGCCTTTTTTAATCTCCAACGTCCCAGCTACTCCTTTGAAACACAATGCCAGTCTCCACTCAATAGCTCAGAAATAAAGTAACTCCGTATTATTTAAAGTAGCAAATCACACAGTAAGTTAATGCTGGTGTCTAGTACAGTCAAGGAATGGGGAAATCTGATCTTCTATGTCATTGGTTTTCAAACTATTTTAAGCAACAGGATGCCAAATGCCAAAATCTAGAAGTAGAGAAACACAGAGCTGCTCTGATTGAAGGAAGGGGACTAGAGAACACAAACACATTGTAAGTACCCCACAAAAGCATCCAGAACACCACTGGAAAGCACTGTCCTGGTGCTTTAGTTTCTTAAGTTCAAAATATGTGTCAGTTGCAGAGAGGTGCTACGTTAGCACTATAAATGTGAAATCTCTCTTTAAAGGATCAACACATTATTATGTTTAATACTGTGTAGGTGGCTGAGTGTGTTAAGATTTTCAGGCAGGAAGGCTTGGATTCAAATCCCATTTTAATGTATATTAGCCATATGATTTCAAATAAATTATTAGAAATCTTATACTCAGATTTCATCATCTGCTAAAAAGGGATAGTAATAACCTCCTGTCCAGCTAGCACCTCCCACTCCAACCCCCAGGACACAGATACACACACACACACACACTCACACACAGAGTTTTTGGTAAAGATTCAATGCAATGAAGGCATAAGGTGTTTGGCACAATGCCTGGTGTATGTAAATGTTTAATAAACTCTAGCTACTACTATATGGAGATCATTTGTCAACATGATCTTCAGTTTATATTGTAGGCACCATATAAACTCACTTAGGAACTTGCCTATGTGCTATTGATCTGTCTCCACTGCCTGGGTGTTGATATAATGCTGAGCAACCAAGATAAGGGCTCCTTTCAGGGTTTTATCAGCTTCCAAGCAGTCTAACACCAGCCTAGTTTCTCTATCATATCATGTGCTTAAATTATATGACCCATATCATTCTGTAATCATTTTATCTGCGTAAGCCTTATCTCCTCAGGACAATTTTCACTCTTCAACAGCAGTGCACAAGGTAGCCCGGCACACTGCTGCTCCACAGAGGACCAGCCTCAGAGGGGTCTCTATTGAACAAGCCGAACAGCTAGGCCTGAGTTAGTAATAGAAGAATCAATTCATTGCGCGAGCAGTGTGTGCATATGTGGGAGGAGGGGTAGATAAGCATAAAATGCCCCACTAGTGGTGTGCCTAAGTGCCTTGGCACACAGCTGGCTGGGTTTAAATATCAACACTTCCATTTGCTTATTAAATGACTTCGGGCAAGTTGCCTAATCTCTTTAACTTTAGTTTCGTTTTCTATAGAATGGGGTTCAAACTGCCTAGCACTGGGTAACTGTGAGAATTAATGAGATAGCTCAAATACACTGCTTAGCACAGTACCTGGTATTTTAAAAGCCTACAATTTTTAATTATTATCATTGTCATCACCATCACATTTATCATTTCCTGCTCTCTAGGGTGTTAAGTCTGGGTAGAGGGTGGAGCTATACTCATCCATGAAAATAATTCACAATTCAGGGAAGTGGGGAAACGTCAAATGATCAATACTGCAAAAACTTCATCTCACTCTGCTTATAAGACATCGTTATACCTAAATGTCAAGGCAACGAAGGTGATAAAGACACTACAAAGATAATTTATTTCTAAATTGGAACGTGCAGTTAAACGATTCGAAGATTTCCAGTTGCGTTGCACTTGAGCTTCTTATTATAAGGGTACAACGCCAACCATATTTATGATCTTTTGAAAAAGATAATAATGATTTGCTATAGAAACTTTCATTCAGCAACACGAGCCCATGTACACTATGAATCTTATGGCCATGGAGTCGGGACTACCTAAGCTTAAATCTCAACTCTGCCACTAACTGGCCACAGGTGACCTTGGCAATCACCAACACTCCTTTAGCCTCAGTTGCCTTATTTTTAAACCGTGAATGTCTCTCTTGTATATATAGTTTGCATGGAGAGTAAAACAGATGATTTATGTAAACAGCCTAGTACAGACATCGTGGGTGCCCATTAAATGGTGTCAATTATTCCTGCATTTCCTCTTAAGATGATACTGTCCTCTGAAAGCCAGATCCCTGTGATATGGTCGGCCCCGACAGGACTGTGGTTAGAGCTGGCGCCGCAATCACATGCACAGCCAGCTTAGGTTAGGGCTGCCTACAGAGAGGTCAAGATACTGAGATTTCTGGCTGATACAAATCAACACTCCTTACTCAACTCTGCACTGCCAAAAACAAAAGGCAGTGGAGGCAGGAGGGGCAGGGGGAGTTTACAGAAAACAAATACTGGTGATATGAGACAAGTGGCACTCTCATTCATCATTGGCGGGATTCTAAAATGGTTCAACCACTTTGGGAAAAGGTCTGGAAGTTTCTTGTCAATTAAACGCATCTCAAACTATATGACCCAGAAATTCCACTCCTAGTTATTTAATCAAGAAAATGAAAGAGCAAGTACCCACAAAGAGGACATTCTCATGCAAGAATACTTATAGTAGCTTTAGTCATAATAGGCAAAAACTGGATACAGCCCAGGTGTCTGTCAATTTTCATGTCATATAGCAGGGGTCCCCAATCCCCCCACCCCTCCACCCTGGGGCCACACAGGAGGTGAGCAGCAAGCTGAAGGCAGTGAAGCTTCATCAGTATTTACAGCCGCTCCCCAGCACTAGCATCACCACCTCAGCTCCACCTCATATCATCAGGCATTGGATTCTCATAGGAGCACCGGTCCCTGGTGCCAAAAAGATTGGGGACCGCTGTCATATAAGATTCCAATCATACCATGGAATCAGCACCCAAAAGGGAACAAGCTATTTACATAGCATGGATAAAGCCCATATTATGATGAGTAAGCAAAGCCTTAAAGAGAAAATAGTGTATGATTAGATTTATGGAATAACCTAGAATAAGCAAAACTAAGACACATGGACTATTTTAAATGGTGATTGCTTCTCGGGGTTAGAGACAGACTGCCTAGGAAGGGGCACGAAGGAAACTCCTGGGCAAACGTTCTCCATTTGATGGGGACTCTGTATTAAACAGGCATATGTACTTGTCAATTTATCAGGTGACATCTAAGATCTGTCATCTCATTGTATGAAATTTTACATCAGAAGAAAAAAGAGCAAATATTGAACTCTGTTAATAAACTACATGCTGAAGTCCTAGGGTTGAACTGATTTCTGCACTTTACTTTGCAATGAAATGCCTCAAATAAAATAAGACAGACTGGTGGGTAGAAGGATAGGGAGTGTGATAAAGCAAACATAGAAAAGACCAATGTAGAATCTGGGAAGTCCATATTTGGACGTTCATTACACAGTTCTTTCAACTTTTTAAAACTGTTTGGGGGAAAACAAAAACCAAATAGGGAGCATTTTATATACATATCTTGGCTGACACCAAAGTCAGTCAACTAAGTAAGATATTCTTAGACCATTTATATACACGATATTTTGGTCTGTGTCAGCTATGTTTATTTGTACTGAGTGGTTCACACGTCTGTACAGCATAGGCATTTGGAATCAGCCCACGGGGGCTCAGCGGCTGCTGATATGCCCTTCCTTCTCAAGTGAACTCAAACCATCACTTGAAGGTTCGTTTTTCTTCGGTGTAATGGAGGCCTCCATCATAAATGGATGGCCTGAAACTTCCTGACGTCTCTCCCACATTTTCTACTAGGACTTGGATGACCATTAGATAGCTAGCGCCTGTATAAAAAGACCTGGGACTGGTCCTCGCTCCAAAAATGCAGGGTCTGGTGATGGGGATAAACCCTTAGACCAGTTCCTCCCTCCAAAAGGACCTTGGGAGGCTCACTGACCCTCTCTTGAGAAAATGATGCTGGACGTGCCTCTTGCTGTGTGGTGGGTTGTGGCTACATAGGACTGTATTTAAAACATACACAAGAATGTCATATATTCGATTCTCCTTTAATTCTCAGTTAGCACACCCTGTTTCCTCTTTTTACAAATGAGGAAATGGAGGATTGGGGTCAAAATGAACTCATCTAAAGCACACAGCTTGAATTAAACCCCATTTAAACCTAGAATTCTGATCTTCACCCCTCACCACAACTGCCCCGAAACCACCTCTCATCCCTGGCAAGAAGCAGCCAATTTTACAGATGCTTGTCTAAGACAAGACTAGGTGAGGAATATTGAAGCAGTGGCTTTCCAATTATAAGCTGAAAAAATTTAGGGGGTGCTGACTAGCAATTTTTAAAAACTAGAAAGTAATAGATCTGAATGCTTCACATTTAAGAATAAACATTGGTCCCTGTGATTTTTGTCAGTTGTATATTAATACTTATACATATGTGTTTCTTGCCTTGAGTATGTATATAGTCCAGAAAAGTTATAGAGCCACTGATTTAAAGATTAGATCCCTCAAGATCAGAGGTTTAGGATCCAAGGTTTAATTTCCCAGCTTTGAAAAGTAATGCTGAAGAGGAATGGGCTGAGAAAGGTTCTGAGTAAGGCCAGAGTGGAGTAGGCACCACTTGAACAAAAGCCTCCAGCCTGTGCGAGAGAATCACCAGTAACAGCAACAGAGCCCAGACTGTGGCCTGGGCCAGGAAGCGGATGCACCAGCAAGGCCCCATGGGCTGTGTGACCACCTCCAGGGGAAAGGCAACAGTCCCTGCACCCTCTGCTCTCTCGGTCCCTCCTCGCAGCACTTTACTGGGAAACCAATAACAAAGGAGAATTTTCATTTTCAATAGACTTTATCTATTGAAGCTTCCATGGTCCTTGCTGCCATTCCATAACTCATAGCCCTAACAACAAAACATAAGCTGGAAAGCCTTGATATTGACCTTTCAATTATATTCCCTCGTGTTCCCCTCTGCAGTTCCATTCTCTCCAGAAGCAACCCCTATCATTTATCTGGTGTAGTTTCCCCAGTTTATATCCCAATAATCTTATGATGTGTGTGTCCCTAAGCACACTGGAGAGCATTGCTTCAAGGGAGATTTTTAAATTTACATTCAATTACTATGAGGTTCATGTCCTTCTACAATTCTTCACTCATTGACTTTTAGAAGTACCCATATTTATATACGCTCATTTATATAATGTGCTGTATAGTATTCCATCACATGGGTCTTCCATAAACTGTTCCAACTATGCTGTCATTATAAGCAACACTGCTATGAGCATTCTTGGACATATCTCTTTGAGTTCATATAGAAGTTTGTTCAAGGTGTAGTTGGAAGTGATCTGCTCAGTTATCAAATACACATATTTTCAACCTAACTAGTTATTGCCAATCTCACATCCCAGGATAACTAGTATCAAAGTTCAATATATGTGCTTGAGACTTTATACAGATGTGCATACGTATGTGCACATGCACATGTACAAATGACTTCGCAGCATATAAATACAGATAAGTCCATCTTATGGGTTGCTGAGGACTGTTTGCTGCATTAATTTGACCAGTGCTCAATTGATGGACCTTAGCATTTTTCCCTCTTTGCAGCATTCCAAGGAACTTCATGTGTAAATACACTAACACACTAGTTCTAGTACATGTGCAGAACAGACTGGGACTGCAGGATCCACCTCTCATTTTACAAAGGAGAAAAGGCTGAGTCCCAGAGAGCTGGCGTGAGGAGCTGGGCCACAGACCCCAAGCAAATGAGGAACCAAGGGCAGGGGGCTGGGTTTCCTACAGTCTGATCTCCAGTTCTCTAGGGGACACTTGCTCTGCTTAAATGAATAAAACATTCAATACACAGTCTTCCTTTTACACACCATCTCCATTTATACTGCAGAATTTGCAATTATATAGAGGCACTCAGGGTATCACTAAAGTCATGTAAAGTCTCACCACTTCTTCATGGAAAGGAGATCAGACAGACAAGTCCTGCCCCAGACCCTTCGCCCCAGAATCCTGCTGGAGTCAGCCTCTGGCTCCTGTCCTCCCTCAGTCCAGGTAACTCACAGTCAGAGGCCAAAAGCACACTTCCTGCTCCACTCTGGAGCAGAGGTGGGACTCAGACAAGCTCCCAGGACTCCTGCCTGAGATCAGGAAGGAAGACTCAATGACTACACAGTGTAGCAACCGGTACAAACTTCAAGAGGCAGAGGGAACTCTCTCAGTCTCCAATACAGCAAAGCAATGAGAAGAAAAAAAGCTAGTCCCATACCTAGTTCTCTCCAGCTACTTATTCACCTGCCTGGAATACAGGCCAGACATCCAAACCCAACCACCTTATTTCAAAAAAATCTTAGCTGAGCATGTGCTGTGCGCTCTGGTCATATGCTCACACACATAATGGATTGGGGCAGTCTTGATGCCTGACCTTTGGACACAGATGAGTTTGACTCCTGACTCAGCCTTTCATTAGCTACGTGACTTTAGGCAAGCTATTGACCACCTAAGCTTCAAACTCATCTTTAAAAAAAATTCTAGATAAAATTGGTACCTACTTATTATCAGGTCTTGTGAAAAGTAAATGAGTTACTGCATCTAGGAACTCAGAAAAGCCCTTACCCATAATATACACTTAGTAAATATTTAAGGTACTGGCTTAGTGCCTGAAATAAAGACAAGGTCCCCGTCTTAAGGGGCCGGTAAATTTATCAGAATGTCAAATAGAAACAACAGGAGCAGGTGTGGCCACAAGTCGGAGGAAGTGGCAGGTATGGTGTCAAGCTAGAGGGCATACAAGATGCCCAAGAGGTGGGGGAGCCCCTCACCTCAGTAGCTCTTTGAAGGACTGAGACACAATCAGAGAACAATCCTGAACAAGGTCACACCCTTGGGTCCAGGCTTGGTCCCAAGGCTTTGGCAAACACACATTTATTTTAAGAATCATAGGAAGGTACAAAGTCTTAGACAAACCAGGTCCCTGCTGGCTCTCAGGCAGGTAAGCCTCAAGGACGCAGATGTGATGGAAATACTAAAGGCACATGGCACATGAACAAGCCCAGTCCCATGACCGTCCCCAACCCCCATCCCCAAGAGTTCTCTGCAGATGCCTCACTAGTAACTGGCTTCTTGGCACTCTCTCTCCTCCCTCAGGTTCTCGAGCTCTGTGCTTCTGGACCCTCCACTGCCCTGGCAGCTGCCCCTTGGGCTCTTTCTTCAACCCTTTAGATGTGAGTAGTCATCTCACACCCCTCACCCCTTCACAGCCCCACAAATGCCTCATCTCTAAAACGGATAGTTATTGTGAGGGTTAAATGAAACCAGCTGTGTGAAAGCACTGATACAACTTAGCTGTTCTCTTCTCTGAGTATGTTGCCATCCCCAGGCAGCTGGGCTCAATATCCCGGCATCACCTTGGTTAGAATCCTGTCTCACCCCTGCCCACCACATCCCACCCAGGCCAAAGTCCTGTGCGATACCAGCCGCCCATCGCCGCTTCTCCACTCTGCATATACTGCTGATACCCATTACACCAAGACAGTTCTGCTTGCACCCCTCAAAACCTTACAGTTACTCCCCAATGCTTACTGAAGAAAGACTAAACGTTTTAGGCAGGCATACGATGCCTTCTGTGATCTAGCTCCAACCTACATAACTCCAGTCTCCACCATGGCTCTTTTCTCTGGTTTGAGTCAATCCCTTGCTGGGTGGTGCACCATGAAATATGAATTCTAAATCCAGGTAAAGGGATTAGACACAGCTTGACAGGTTCTTATTGCACGACTTCAGAGCCTTTAATACCTTAATATGCACGTGGCTTTTCACACTCTCCCAAGCTTATCTGAACTTCTAATACTCTTTTTTTACGGAGTTCAAAAACAATCTAGGACAATTGGTAGGACACTGACTCTCCATTAGATTATAGAATGTGACAGTTAGGTGGACCAGAGGCTGCCATGGCCCACAGCTGTGACCATCAGGCATGTCTGTCGTTCATCATCATCACTGAGTGCAACCTCAGTGGGACTGCAAAATCCTACACTGAGAAAGGCAGCCTTTCTCAGCACAGGGATGGGAAACAAACGGCTGACAGCAATGTCCCAGTCGGGCTGACAAGGATATACTTCTACCTTGACCTTCAAGGCTGTCTGCTTTCCCAGTCTTCCTGTCTATCCCATCTCACAGACTTCCGTTAAATTCCTTATGTGCCTAAATTAGCCAGGGTTGGTGTCTGAGGCTTCAAACCAAAGAACCTTCACTGATACACAGTTCTTTGGGTCCCTGAGCAAAGCCACCCAATCTCCCACCAGCAGTGGAGCAGCCAGATCCATCCTCCCATACCCCCCACTACCCTGCCGCACAGTGCAAATACCTGTCCCATCTGGAGTAGACCTCACAAAGGTGGGCAGCATTTTCACGGAAGCGGTGGGGTGGGTGGTGGCTCCAAGCCCTTTCTCCATCTCCTTGCGGAACCGCTTAGAGATCTCCAGAAGGGTCTCATCAGAAAGACGCATGTGGTAGAGATACTGGTCAACCTGCAAAAGGGGGAAAAGAGGAGAGACCTGGAAGTTAAATACAGTATGGTATGCATCTATGTTGGCCCTTCAAAAGAATAAAATCCGTTATGTACAAAAAGTTATTATTTAAGATCATTTAACCAGAATCGATTTGACGGACCTTGTCTTTTAAAACAAACTAAAAATTTTAATTAGAAAAATAGGTTGAATTTTATTCCTGAAGAATAGTAGACGAAAGAAAAGTGCTGTCAGGGAAAAGGGTAGTTATTTTCAGAAAGGTTGGATTTTAATGTCTAAGGCAACATCCCTTGAACCGGCGTTCCTTACTGACCCTCAGTTCTTGTTCCTCCCACACACCTCACCAGGCCAGTCAAGCCAACCCTGTCACCCCTTAGCCTAGGACAAGTAGCCACCACCTCTTGCCTGGACTTACACAGTTCTCAATTCTACTTCTACCTCTTCCCATCTATTTTCCACCCCAGCCAGACTCTGCTATTCCCCTGCCTAAAACTTTTCAGTGGCTTTCCATCACAACCAAACCCCTTAGAAATCCCTACAAGGCCCTGTATGGTCTGGCTTCTCCCCATCTCATTGCATGCCTCTGCAGCCTATGCATACTCCATCCTTGGTTCAGTCCCCAGATCACCCAGCTCACCCTTCCCTGCCTCGGAGCCCATTCCCACGAGCCCCACAGCTCCTTACCCCACTCTTCATCTGCCACTGACCATCTGCCATCTGACTTCTTACCAATTCTTCAGGCCTCTGTCCACAGAGGCTTTCTCTGATGCTCCCAATAAGACAATCAGGCCACCCATTATTCTAAGAACTTGGACTTTCCCTTCACAACACCATCTACAATTTGTAAATATATATTTCTTAGTGTCCAAACAGAAGCACCAAGGGCAGGAAAAGCCATGTCTATTTGTTCACCCCTACATCCCTGGAGCCTAGCATAGTGCCTGACACATAATAGAGGCTCTACATAAATAGTAATGCAGCCTCTCCCATCCTCAGGGGTGGAGGCAGCTTTCTAGATAATTTCATTGGTCTTGTTTCCCATATAAATTTACATGAGCTTTTCCTAGATTTAACACCAGGAGAAGAAGCTTCAAAAGTCCTCAGACAGTTTTCCTTCTTGGAAGCACTCATCTGTCCTAGCCATGGATATTCTCAGTTTTCTCTAGGAAGGAAAAGATCAAATAGAAATCCATCCAAGAAGACACATGTTTCCACAATATCCCAGCTCTCAGCAGCAGTGTCCAGGACAGGGGAGGATGCTGGCCATGGAGGGCAGAGCTGGAGAGAATCGGGAACCTTGGGCCAGGCCCCAGCTATGACCCCAAGGCATGAAGGCAGTGATCCTCCCAGCCTCATCAGCAAACTGAGGGACAAGAAGCGACCCTTGTCTTCTCAGCCAAAACTCCAGGATTCCCAAGGGCAAAGCCTGGCTGATGACCACCACCACCGACCTCCTGGGGAAACAAAAGTCAGTACCCGCCTGTCTCTAGCCCTCACCCTTGTCCAGCTCTGACAAAGGAGCATAAATTTTTATTAGCTTTCCCAAACAAATGTCCTCTTTAATGTTATAGCCTAATATACTTTCCCAAATTTTGGGGGTCAGGTCTTCTTGCATTTTCTTTTAACTAAACTTGCAGGGTTGGAATTTCCAGAGGAACAGCAAAAGGTGTTTAATCCTTTAAGAAAAGGACAATCCCAGTGTCCTTCACGTCTTCTTACTCAATCTGCTCTCTTCCAGGGTTATCCTAACTCCCTATGGGTTTGGGGTACACTCTTCCCTTTGGGACTATTTTGGCTCCAGTAGAATAATGAGATTGGCTCTTCTCGGATTGTTTCAAATATCCTGATCAGTACTAATCTTTCATCATTCCTCTACAATCCCAAAAGTTGAAAGATCAGAGTCTGGAGTAAAATGCTGAAAACAGCTGTAAGCAAGGTGAAGGAGAATCTGGGGAATAGGCCAGCTCCTCTCCACGACTGCCGTATGGTTCCAATACAACAAAAGCTGCAGAGACAGTCCTCACATGGGGTGGTAAAGGGTCAAGTAAGAGCAGTAGTAAAGGCCCTCTCCATCCCCAAAGGGCAGAGGGACCAGGCATGTAATTCTGGGTTTCCAATTTGCAGGAAAGAGGGTTTCCCATCACTCCCTGTTGTCAACGTTTACTAAAGAGCTGCCACAGACTAAGTCCACCAGTCTAAATCAGGAAGAATCCAACCATCCAGTCTGTTTTCTAATTTCAGGCTCCCAGCACCTCACTCGCCTTGAGCCCACGGTCTGCCTCAGCCTCCCAGGCTGTGGGGCACCATCCCCACCCTGAGCTGGATCGCCGATGTGGGTTTCCTTCAACACTAGGGAGCCAGAGTGCTCCTGAGGAGGCCTGTCCTTCCTACACTATTGTTTGAAGGTCCCCAGAAGGTTAAAGGGTACAGCTTCAGACAAGTCTCCTCTCCACTGGTGCAGTGAGAGACAAATGTCTGGTGACCCCGGGGCCCAGGACAACTGTAATCACTCCAGAGGCTGCTGTTTCAGATCCGGTGACAGCTGGGCTGGTTCAAGAATGTTGCCTCATGGCTGACACATCTTGGTTTAAATGTACAAAGTCCGGGACCACCAGATCAGAGGCCAGCACCAGGCCACATCCGGGAATAGCCCAAGACGTCTTCATGGGCAATAGTAACAGCAGCAAACCCTTACATGGCACTGATCCTGTTCTCAAAGTTTTATACCCCTTAGCTCATTTAATTCTCACAGCAGCCCTGTGAAGTAGGTAGTATTATAATCGCCTTTTACAAGGAGGAAAGTAATGTGCCCAAAGTCACACAAAGGCAAAGGGTCAAGCTAGGATTAGAATAGGAAGCTGGCTCACCTGTGTTTGTTCACTCTGCTAGAAGAATGCCCTTCTTCTGTTGGACAACAGTGGCATCTAGGCAGGTCTAATGGCCCTGAAGGACATTTGAGGTGGCCATGCCCATTAAAAGGCCATCTTTTCTTCTAGTCATCCCCTGACGCAGACACAAAGAGTAAAAAGCGGCAGGATGACCCACAGGTCTGTCCCAGCAAATCAAAGGGAAGCAGGGGCAGCAGATGTGTCTCTCGACATTATTGTGGGTTTGACACACGATGAAGTTAGAGTGCCCACCTTACTACTTTCCCAAAGAGAAGAGAGGGCCGGAGCCTCACTGCCACCCACCCCCCACTCCACAGCTGGCTCTGAGTATTGCAAAGGAAGCAGGAGGGTTCCTGCATGGGAGAGCAGAGCCTGCTCCGCCTTCTTAAGAGGTTTTACCTCTTGGAGTGTGCAGTCACGGTCACGTACACAAAAGGGTGAAGGAGGAATGGCCACAATCTTACAGTGGCCATTCTTGGTTTGACTTTGATGTTTAAAAGCTGCGACAAGGCTTGCTGGAAATCCAGTTGATACTTTTCATCTTAAACCCGCAAAGACTAACAAGTAAAGAGTTAGCCTTTACTCAAGTCATGTTGTCCTTTACCCAAACGATTATCATTATCTTTCAATGTTCAATGACAGATGAAAATGATGATGATTGATACAGTAGCTAAATGTTCACCAGACACCATCCTATGGCTTTACTGACTTGACCTCCATTGTCCTTTTGTAACGGGTCACATAGTGTGAGGGGCAGAGCTAGAATTCACACTGAGGTGTACCTGGCTCTAAGGCCAGGCCCTTGGGACCAGCATCTTCGCCTGGCCTATGGGCCCTCTTAGTTTAGACAGGTGCTCTCTGCCCCGTGGCATCTTGGGTGACCCCAGGGCCTTGATTTCCTCTCCATCACATGAGACCAAGAGAAAGGATATAGAACAGCTATGAAAAATGCAACAGTAGCACCTTGGCCCAAACTTTCCCTCTTGCACAGTATGATGGCATATCCACCTTGAGTTTATCAGGGCCACTCAGGAAAGGATGGTTAATTCCCTAATGTCGCATTTTCCTAAACATACTGTTGGGCCTACCTAGCCTTGGCCAGCACTGCTATGGTGGGGGAAGGGTGGCCAAGGGAGGCAGAAGTCAGAAGAAAGAAGCAGCCTCCATACAAAAACGGTTTTCCTGGAATGGGAAGGAAGTGAATGCACTTTGCAGAATCCTGCCAGCTGTCACCCACAAAGCAGCCAGAGGGGAGGAACGCCAGGCCCAAAGTCAGGGAAGAAAATCATTTAAGAGATACCAAATGTGCACAGGGCAGTAGGACGACGGCTTAAGAATAGTTATTCTTAGAAAGGAAAAGTCTTAAGGAGAACGAGTCCAATCCCATTGAACACGAACAGCATTTGAATTTCCCAGCTTGTCTCCCTCACCCCAATAAGTCATTGGGCCTAGGTTTGAATGCTTCCACACATGACAGGCTCACTACTTCTCTAAATTGGTTAGCTTCTATTGTTGGTCAGCTCTAGCTGCTACAAAGCTTTTCCTAAGTCTAAGATAAGTCTACTTTCCTTTAACTTCTGTCTAGTCTCCATTCTGCCACTTGGAATAAGAGTTCTTAAACCTGGCTGCACATCAGAACAACAATAGCTTTTAAAAAATATTAAAAATTCCAAGAATTCATTCCAGACTAGTCAAGCTGACACTTTTAGGGCTGTGTATTCAAACATCTTCTCCTCTCCTTGGGCTGGTATCCATCATGCCAATAATGTGATAATGGTGGGCTGTGTTCTGGTCAACACATTTTAAGGTCATTTTTACCATGTTTCTGCTTGGGTCTCTGAAAGTTAGAAGTTAAGATATTAGGCTACATGTGAAATAATCCTGTGTTGATCCTGGGTGCTGGAAGTTGGAAAGACTAACCCTGTACTTCTTGGAAACTATCAAAGCAGAATCATTCGAGCCAACCCTCATTTCGTAGATAGTGGTAGTAATATGTGGGCTGTGGCATCAGAAAAGTCAGTGTTCAAATCTTGGCTCTAGCATTTGTATAGGTGTGCAACACTAGATGAGTAACTCTCCGAGTTCCAGGTTCCTCCTGATAAAATGGAGGAAATAATAATATTCAAATCCTACCTTGACTATCTTAGCCCTGCACAATGGTGTCACTGGCATAATAAATGGGGCGACAAACTAAAGCTCTACATCACTGCCCCCTTTTCTTTCCATTCCTTCTCCTCTTTTTCTCCCAGACTCCCCACTTTGCTAAATGCCACCCTCAGAGGGTCAAGAAAATTTCTTAACACAGCCACGTTCAGGGTTAACCAAACAGAGGCTATTTCCCCGAAGTGTTCCTTCCTTTTCTATGGTGGGTGTGTGTCCTACCACACTGGGCTGCTTCTCTTTAAATCTCTATCAGGGAGAAAGAGGGAAAGGAGGAGGCATTCCAGGCTGGAGAAACGGAGGCAGATCAGAAGCAAAGCCTGCCTGAGGGAAGGCCACCTGCTGCATAGACAAGGCTGTGTATTACAGAGAAAGAGATAGTAGTTTCAGATGACAGCTATTTAGCAATCGAGGAGATGAGAAGTTCCTCACTGGGCAATTCTGGTCTGTTTCCTTCTTACCATAATACGCCACTCTGACAGGCCCACTTCCTCTACAGAATTATGGGTAGAAGAAGATCTCTAAAGGGAAATTAACCCCATTTCCACAAGGGCCTACATTTTCCTCCAGACTAGCACTAAAAGGAGGGGAAATCGTGCCATAGCAACGATGCAAGGAACAGAGAGAGCAGAAGTTCGCCCTAGGAGAGGCTCCATTTCAAAGTGTACAGTCGCTCAGTGGACAGACACAGCCCCAGACAGGTCTGGGGAAGCACCAAAGGAAAGGCCTACAGGTAAGAGCCAGAAGGGATCTCGGAGAAACAGGCCAGGGAGCAGCCTGGACCAAGGCCACCAAGGCCACACAGTTTAGACTAGACTCTGGATCACCTAGACACCTTACTCTATGATGAAAAACAAGAAATGGCAGTCCTACTGCAGGTTCAGAAGGGCCCATCTCATCTTGCAGGCCAATTCCAATTGAATGGCTGGTGGCCGCTGCCTGGTTCTTGAGTCCACCCTCTCTGGTCCCAGTGGAAAATGGTCCTGATTAAGCAAGCTATAGATATATAGAAGAGAGCACTATTCCAACGTTGATGGTTTGTTATATAAAGTACTGCAAATCTTACCTTGAATACTTTAGGCAGTTTCAAAGGGAAGTGTTGAAGAAATCTTAAATTTCAACATCTAAGTCTGTAATATTCATATCATTCAACTCCTGAGTCTCTGACCACCGCTGAAACCTTTTATAGCATTTATTGAAAACCAGTTATATGCAAAGCACTACAGTGTACAGGAACATAATTTTTAAAGAAATCAATTCTGGAGACGGATATGTACACAATCAAAAAAAAATTTAAGAAATCAAGATTCCTGCTCTCTGAGATTTTACATATAAGATAGCACAGAACTCGGTTCATATTATAGACCCAATAAATGTCTCTGAAATGAATGGAGGGATGGGTCTCAATAGATAAGAAAGGCAAGCACAATGCCAGGCAGCCCACGGGAAGTGTCACAGGTGTGACTAAGTGGCCTGTTGAGACTGGCATTCAGGGGAATTTGCTTCAGGGCTAAGAACATACATATGTGATATTTAAGTCAGTGGATGTACATTGACCTGGAAACAGTGAAAAGGTGTGGGCAAGCCCAAGATCCTGGAAAGTTATGAATTCTAGGACCAGAAAGCTACTTACTACATTACATTAGCTCCTTCCTGCAATGCCTTCATAACTAGTATGATTTAATCCTATCACTTTTAATCAAGGAATCGTGAGAAGGAAGGATCATAAAGATCACCCCTCTGTGTAAAGCTGCTGCGTTATTCACTGACCAGTCAATTCTCTGTGGGGTTAATGTCAGAAGAAAGCCTGGCTGCCCAGACTCGCTGTGCTTCCTGCTACAGGCCAATGAAATTAAAATGACTGACTCAAGGAGAGCTGTCCTTTTTGCTTTGACTATCAGGAAGCTCAGAGCTCTGTACTCAGCTCCAATGAACTGAACCTTAGGTCTTAAGTTTTTGGTAATCGTCCTTGCCTGTATCATGACTCTTGCTGTAGAAATTTTACCAAAAGCTGAATCATATCACCTAATCCTTTTACTAAACAGACAGAAGAAAATAAGTAATACATGACTGACCAAATGCTCATTCCCATGGGACACACCCTCCTGGTAGAAGTATGAACTCGAGTGACCAAATCGTTTAAGAAAGCAACTCCGCAAGTATATAAGCATCAGGGCCAAGGCCACAAGGACACCCTGGAGTACCGCCAGAATGCCTTTCTGCAGTCCTTGGATATTTCTGATTTAATATGTAGAACCTTCTCTCCAGGAGGTACTGGATGAACACTAATTCCTGCCTTTTACCTTCTAGACCCCAAACAGAGCCACTGACTGAATTTCAGCTTTCCTAGCACTTGTGTTCCTGTGCTAAAGATATATATAGCTAAGGCTCCAACCTAGCATCCTCGAAAGAAATTTAGGAAAGACCATACCCTCTTGAAGTGAAGGGCTTTGACTAGTCTCATCTGCTTTAATTCAACCAGTCAAAACAGGTTGGCAGTGCAGGGACAGGGGTACTACACAACATCACCCACATAGATGAATCTCACAATATAAAGGTGGGTGAAAGAAGCCAGACACAATAGGGGACATACTGTAGGAGTCCATTTGTATTAAGTATAGAAACTGATCTGTGCTAGTACAAGTCAGGCTGGTGATTACGCTAAGTGATTTGTTACTGGACCTGGGTGATGGTTACCTGGTGTGTTCAGTTTCCTGTCCATATTATACACTTCAATTTAAAAATATAGGAAGAAAAAAGGGCAAGGCACCGACCAGGCCCTAGTCGACCCACTGTGCATGGTCAGAGGGCCCAAGGAGATCTGAGAATTCAAGAGGTCAAACCGGAAGAGTCATATGTAAATACAGCCACACACAGCCTCCCAGTGAACTATGAGCTCACACATGCTTGCAACTTAATTTCAAAAGAATTTCATATTTTTGCATTATTCCTTTGCCAGTTTCTTACCACAAATATTTGATGAGAAAACCAAAATTGAGAGAAGCTTCCTCCACCCACAAAGCCAAGTCGCTGGCGGGACCTACAACATCCAGTAGCCAGTTGAGTGCCCTAACCTGGGGGACAAGTGTACCCATCCCAGGAAAGCCAGGTAACTGCTATCAGTGAGCTCATTAATAATAATGCCTCACAGACTCCTGAGAGGACCAAGGCTGTGCAAAGGGCAGAAAGTTTATCCTTTAAAGTTGCCAAACCGAGGCCAGATGTTTCTGATTTAAAAAAAAAAAAAAAAATGCGTTGGGAAGGAAAAGACAGCAGATCCTGGATTCTTTAAGGCCTCTGTCCTCTGAAATGCAGCTAACCAAAAGTAACAGATCTGCCACAACACTTTCTTCAGATGGGACAAGGTGGATACTCCTCACCAGGGACTGGGGCCTACCATGCCACCTCAGGGCGATTCCAGCTCTAGAGCACTATGTACTGACCAGCCTGGGGCAGAAGAATAAGTGTGGAGCTGACAGAAGAGGCTATAAGCCACTCCTCCAGGATCCTGTTGCACAGTTGTGAGTCACAGGGTTTCCTGTTCTTCCAGTTCTAGCTCTCAGCTGCATCAGATTACAGCTAGACAGACCTCAGGCAGCAGCACCTGTCAGGGGTCCAGGAGATGGGCATTTGGGACACCCATCCCAGGACCCTCCTGTCCTCAAACATTTTGTTCTGACTGTGGGGCAATAGTGCAAAGGAAAAGTATGTCCAAGATGTTTGACCCTGGCACAGTTCATTTACCCACATACATTGATTGAAAATTAAAAGTGCCAGGGGCCAGGCACTGTGGATAGAGATAGAGGAGATCCCAGTTTTTGCCTGCAAGGGGCTCAGTCTGGTGGTGGGAGATAAATAAGTCATTAAGTAATTACAAACTGAAGGTAAAAGCAGAAAGTAGGCAGTTTCTTTCACTGTAATAAAATACGGATTTATAATCATTTAAATCATACATGTCAATACAATTCCAAGGAGTGTTTGTACTGCAAAGATCAGAAACATGTATATGCTGATTCCATGCCTAGAATATTCTCCTCCTCTGGCCTAACAAACTCCCACTTGCCCTTTAGGGCCCAGCACAAATGGCATCTCCTTCAAATGCCTTCCCAAATTCCCCAGCCAGGGCACCAACTCACTTTTGACACCTTGTGTCTCTTGCCCTCACTGGCCCTGGAGGACTAAAGGCATTGGACTACATGTTCCCAACTTCACATTTGTGATGCCAACAGCTAAGTACTGAGATACAGCAAGTGCTCAGGACATATCTGTTATGGTTACACACAGGAGGCCACGGGAGTGCTGAAGAGAGGAGTGGGAAAGTAACTTGGGTGAATGGGAGGAGCTGGCTCCTCAGGACTGCCCCGGGACTCCGAGCCTGACCTCGTTCTTCAGGCCTGGCCCTTGCCGTACGTGATCCTGGCAGCAGCACAACTTCCTCTCCACCTAGCTGGCTGTCCTGGCCAGTACCTCAGGTCCCCAAAGGGTCGGATTCTGCCTCCCCTGGACAGCCAGGGGGCCAGTCTGCCCCTGAGCCTCTTGCCCCACAAGAGTGTCTGAAGTCCTCACTCCTGTCTGCTGCCCACTGTCCACCTGCTAGACCAAATCCCCTTGGGTCTGTGCCTCTGCACCATGTCCAGCCCCATACCCCTCCCTATCCGCCACACCCACAATCACAGTCACTGTAGACAGGGCAACATTGTCCCAGTTTGCCCAGGACCATCTCAGCTTACACTGTGGCAGCAGCATTGTATCCTTTCACTCTCAAAAGTGGCCAAGTTTGGACAATAAATTATAGGGTCACCCTAGGTACAGGCCACAGAGGAGACCTTGCCTCTGTCCCTGGGGAGCACACACTTGAATGATGAGAAGAGTTCATGCTGCATTAGTGGTGCTGAAAGGAGATGGGATGGGGACCGAGAAACTGGGCTCTTGCTCTGGAGCTCATCCTGTGTGAGCTTGGGCTATTCCCCAAGTACACAGCACTAGGGACACTTTTCCTCATTTGTAAAATGAAAGGTTTGAACTAGATGATCCCAAATGTCTCCCTCCTCAACCGACACCTGACTCATAACCCCATGAAACTGAAACACAATTGGCCATCTCCAGTTGTCCCAGGGAGCCCCACACTGGGGTTCAGGGCCTGGGCTCTGGAGTCACACTGCCTGGGTTTGAATTCTGAATGACTGTTAAGCCAACTACTGTCTCGCACTCGGTAAGTGGTGCACAATTTGTTATTTTAAAACCTTTGGAAATAGAGAGGGAAAAGGAACTGATGGGACACGGCTGGAAGGCTTCATTGGGAGGGGCTGAGACAGGAAAATTTGGGAGGAAGCAGGAAACAGGAAGGAGGGAAAAGTCCCTCAGATGGGAAAAAGGAAAAGTGGCAGCTTCGAATGCCCTCATTTAACCCTAATTAAAGTTGCCTGTGGCTTATCTGGCTTCGCTCCTTTATCAGACAATGTGGAGAGGCCAAAAGGAAGAGGTTGGGAATAAGGCCTTTCAAGAGCAAGGACTGCCTGGGAGGAGGGGCAGGAAGGCTAAGTGGGTAGGTGGGTGCCAAGGGCTCCCAGAGCCAGTTTCTCAGTCCTGACTCACTCTCTAGGTTAACTTGCTTGGTCCCTCCAAGGAAGGAATGTCAAGAAAATGCTTAGAGATCCTCAGATGAAAGTACAGAATGCACAGCCACCCCTAAAACAGGGTAGCACTTTGGGGGAGATGAGATTCTCTGGCTCCTGTTCCCACGAGAACAAAGCCAAGACTCCCCACTGGGTTTGGACAAAACAAAGGCTGCACAGACATAATGCGAGTGAAGTGTGGATTCTACACAGAGGGTCCCCTTGAGTTTATCAGGACCTCCAGGCATCCCAGTGTAAGGAGGGGCCACACTGGGCAGCCCAGAGTCTATATATAAAGAGCAAAAAGCTCTCTACCTAGACCCAAAATGGCCAGGGACCCTCCACCCAATGTGCCAAAAGAATATGAGAATGACTGTTCCCTTCGGTGAAACCCCAGGGGTCAGTGCAACCAAAACCTACCAGGACCTGGACCTATGATAGCACAGAGCACCTCAAGCAGTTTCCCCCATGGGAAGCCAGAGTTTGGGACAGAAGTGAGGAAGGCTGAGCAAGCATCTCACTTGGCCAACTTCAGCACAAGTGACCTCAGCAACTGCCCTTGGAGCCTCTGCTTTTCTGCCCTTTCGCCCTCCTGCCCTCTGGGAGAGGTGCTGAGGGGGAAGGGACTCCGCAGCAAAAAGGGGCTGAACTAATGCTGTGATTCCTCAGTGCAGCTGTGTTCCCAAGGTGGACACTTCAGCCTAAGGTGCACCAATGGCCAAGGTGTCCCAGAGACTCCGCAGTGGAGGTGCTATCTCCCAAGAGAACCAGAAAAAAAGCAAGTTGAAGGAAGAGCTCAAAGATGGGTCTCCTCCGCCCAGGAAAGAGAAGGTTTGAGAAGTTGGAGGGCAAGTGAGGACACTTCCTCATTCCTTGACTTTAGGAACTTTCCATCCTTCTGCCTTCCCTGTCCTCTGGTCTAATCTGACATCAGAGAGCATAAATGGGCCAGAACCTGTATCCCCTAAAATCCCTTGTGGAAAAAAAAGCAGGACCTCTTTTGCTCCTTTTCAGATGGATGATGCAGCAGGATTTAACACAAAGTGTTAACCATGTGTCAGGCACAGCTCTAAGAGCTTCACATATACCATCAACTTTCTCTTTAATCCTTACAACAACCCTATTAAGGTGTTATCCAAACGCTCTCCATTTTATAAGAGGAAGAAACTGAGGCCTAGAAAGGTTAAATTAATCTGCCCAAGTGCACACAGCTGGTTGCATGGTGAGCCAGGATCCAACCCTAGGCAGCCGGGTTCTACACCTCACCACGAAGCCACTCCCTCAGTGGGTATCACTGGCTCTTTCCTCTGCTTCCAGCTATGGCAGCTCCTGAGGTCATGTTCCTACAGGTCACATGCCCACCTTGTTCAGAAGCCTAACTGATGCGTGGCCTCCACAGAAACCCCAGCAACAGCTGGGTGAGACTCTCCTAGGGACAACCAAGCAGACTTCTCTCCCACTGGCTTCCGCAGTACTCACATTGCTCACATTTTTCTGGTTGACAGAAAAACAGTAACCCAGGTAACATACCCTCAGCCAGGTAACGTACCCATGAACATCCACTGATTGCTGTGGTCTGCAGACCTCACCTTAAGTTCATCTTTTGTAAAAAAAAAACACTCTCACCATGACTGTCCCATGACATAGCAGCACACAGAGAGAGAGCTGAGAGCTACAGTCTTAGTTGCTGCTACTAACTAGTTGTATGACCGACCATGAGTGATACACTATAAAACTGAAGGAGGGATGGACCATGTTCTTCTAATGCAGTTTCTCAACCGACACATATTTGGGGCCAGAAAAGTTTTTTTGGCCAGGGCGGCGGGGGTAGCAGTACTGTCCTGTGCCTTGTAGGTTGTTTAGCTGCATCCCTTGCCTCTACTTACTAGATGCAATAACATCCCCACCCACCTGCTTTCTGACAACCAAAAATGTCTCCAGACATTAACAAAGTCCACTGCGGAACAAAATCACTAATAGTTGAAAACTATTGCTCTAAAAGAATAGTAGAAAATAAACAAGTAAACAGGCTTTGTCCCTGTGAATTTAGATAGAGTGGAATTCTTGCTCTTCAAGATAGGCTGGGATAGCCCCTCACATAAGATCATCCATTCCAAAGCATCGATAGCACTGAGGCAGAGACCTGTTTTCAAAGTTAGCAGAAACAGCCACTCGAGTGCAGGGAAGCATGGCCAGTGATCCATGGCATGTAATATTAAGACACAGCCAATGAACTCTGGGATTTGATTTGCCACCCCATACCACATACCCCCACTGCTTTGGAGAAGCAAAGACAGACAACACACAGCATTCAAAAACAAACCAAACTTGCTGACTTCAATCCTCAGCGATGATAATGAGGAACCCGTTATCAAGTTGTCTTTTAAACCAGAAGCAACTGAACAAAGGAAGCTGGTTTTCTGGGGTTGAGTTCTTTTAGTACATCAGATCTCCTTACTCTGATTGCCAGATTTTTCGAGAAAACTGTTGTGGTTTGTGTTGTTTTGATTCCCCCTGGAAAACGGCCCCTAACTGCCCTCAGACTCTTCAGGGTGCTGAAAAGTTTAACTCTGAAAAGTGAAGTTTAAAAAAAAAAAGTTGGCTTTGTCTGAGGAGCCTCATAGGGAATTTTAATTCATTCGAAGTAAAGAAAAAAAGTACTTCCTAGGCCTCTCGGAAATAGAAATTTGACAATACAAAACAAATGGATGGTTAGCAAAAGGTGAAAAATACTCCTACTACCATCAGTTATCTTCTGAGCAGAGAAGGGACAGTATTAGGATACTAAATATTAAATTATAAGTTGAACAAATGAGACAAATTGTACCAGTCAATGTCAGTTAACTCAGTCAAAAATAACCTTATCAAGGTTTTAATAATCAGTTGTTTATTCCCAGTACTTTAATCCCTTATCTGAAGATTAATGGCACGTAGTAGGTGCTCAAAACATATCAATCAAGGTTCCCTTAAGGTCCCTAACTCCCTGTCTTAACTGCTACAGCCCAGAGAGACTCCACCTTTAGTGGCTGTAAAGTATCTTTTTCCAGACAACTGAAAGGTGCCTTTCAATTTCCCACACAGTACCCTTGTATCCACCGTAAGTTCTTTAAAAACAATAAAGCTCTTGCCTATTTTGACTCTTGGGGGCTCTACTGACCCTTTCTAATTCCAAGATAATCCACCCCCAATAAGTCCAGAGTTGAAACCCATCCCTGGCTCATACAAGGGGCCCAAGTGAACCATCTATATTCCAGAACTGGAGTGAAAATATGTCACCAGTCTATGCACGTTAAAACAATTTGGTCAATGGCTAAAAGAAGACAGGTATACTTCATTTCACTTCTATTAGTTAACCCAGATTCTCATTCCTAAGAGACAGAAATCCTATATCTTGTATATTAATTATATCTCAATTAGTAAAAAGAATCCTCTCTCCAGACAGGACATAAAGGTTTGATTGCTGGAAGATAGATAGGAAAAGCCCTCTTCCTTTTTCCTTCTGCCTCTCCCTATTTACCCTCAGGATCACCCTCAGGTCAAGCCTCAAAACTTGATGGAGGAATAGCCCCCTGCCTCTCCCTCTAAGGGTCCACCTATCCACCCATCCCTTCAGCCCAATACTAGCAGTTCCCCCAGCTGCCTCTCACCCTCCTCCACTTCCTACAGCCCCCCTGCTCAGTTTTTCTCCAGGAAGTTACCCTCCTTCATTCTTGCACTCACTGAGCACCTCACCAATGGCCAGAAAATGTAGCTACAAAGATGAACAGCCAGATTATCCCTGCCCAGAAGAAGAAACTAGAACTGAAAACTGCCGACTTCAGTGTATGTTGGAATGATACAAAATACCCATGAACTGCCACTGACAAAATACCCATAATCATCACCTCACATGAACAGGATGGTGATTCAAGTTTTGGGGGAATGAAGACAGAAAAGATGAGGCTGAGATGTGGGGTAGGTCAGGGTGCATTCAGTTGTGCAGTATCTTAAAAGGCCTCTGAAATGATCCAGTCTGACTCCAAAAAGAGACTGAAAACAGGGAAACCATGTGAAGGCCTCTAAAGTAGCAATCAGAAAGGAATGTCAGTGAAACGGGCCCAGGACTCCCAACCAGAATAGCCAGAGGTTACTAGTGCCATTACTCTAACCAAGAGGAGAGATAGTTGCATTTCTGAACATGTTGAGTGAAGGTGTTGTCAGCATCCAAGAGTGAATGCAGATAGGGGCCAGGACAGAGTCCATTAATGTTTCTAAGGGCAGGCAGGGTGGTCAAGAGCATGGCTTCAATTCCCAGCTCTTACAAAAAACCCAGTGGCCTTGGACAAATTAACTCTGTGCCTCAGTTCCTTACCAGTGAAAAAGAGATGCTGATAATACAGCAGGTCCACGAAAAACATTGTTTTGTTCAATGTTGTTTCATTTTAACATTAATGAGATGCCAGAGGAACTTGGCTCTTGGTTATATAAATTAGACTATAGTAAAACTGGTTTCGTTATACATTATTTCACTTAAAGTCACAGAGCCTATCATTGAGGACTTACTGTAATTGTATCTACTTCATGGGATTGTTGTGACTGTTAATAAGCTAACATATGTAAAGAGCTTAAAACAGTGCCTGGTACACAGTAGACGGCATATGTCTGCTGGACAAGTCCAGTGGCATACTTTGAGTTTCAAAGTATCGACTGGTAAAAATGAACAAATAACCCTAATAACCCCTCTTCTTATGGCAGAAAACACTGGACTTGTCCATCAGGAGAAAAGTGACTCTCTGGGGCTAATTCTGGGTGGGTGAACCTAAGCTTTCTATGCCTCAGACTACAATCCAGATGTAAGGTGATGAGGGATTTCAGAAGAGACGAATTCAAGGCCTGTTCAAAAGGCTCTAAAACCAAACTCAAGTGTTTCTTCTCTCCTAATTCTTCCTTCTAGCAGCAACTTGAAAAGATGGTTCCAAAATATTCTATGATTCTCTTCCTACTTCCTATGTAATTGCAGCTGGAATCAAACAGTCCTGCTCACCTAAGCCAGGAGAGGCTAAATCCCAGGTTCTGACACCTGGTGAGTTAAAGGCCTGACTCAACTCTGCCCCCATTGGTAATTTAGAGGAAAAACACACAAGTGTGCCCCAGACACCTCTTAAAGCGGAAAGGTAGCTACAACTGTAGAGAGGTCTTTTAAGAAAGCCGCTTTCACATTGCTGTGCTTAATCATTACAACTCCATGCCGTGGACAAGGCTGCTATTGTCATTCTCATTTTACAAAAAGAAACTGGCAGTTCAAAGAAGCAAAGTGACGTGCCCAGGATTCTGTGGTTAAAAAAAAAAAAAAAACACCACGAAACAGAAATTAGAACTCATTTCCAGATACCCTAGCTAATTCTTTCCACTTTGGGGCCAAAGGGATGGCCCCTTTGCAGACCAGGAAGGTGGTACAACTCCTCAGTTCCGTTCCTAGTCTCCTTCCTCCGGATTGGGGAAGTGTAAATCTGTAAAAGAATTTAAATGTCCTGGGATGATATTCACCCAACAGAGAAGACCCTCAGTTGGATTAAAGATCCTCCAGCTTTGTAGTTTAGGACTTGCCAAGGGATGACAGTCTTCTCCAAGTGTTAACTCACTTCTTGGGCAGAGAAGCCCAAAGAAGTTGCCAAGATCATGCTGGCTCACAGATAGGTTCTTAAATAAACTGAATTAAAGTGCAGAGCAGGGCCACATCCCAGGAATGAGAGAGTAACAACCGTTTATAAGCAGAGTAAAACAACTCAAACAGCCGCCACTCTGCTCCCTACTCCAGTCCCAGTCTGGGTAATGTCAATGCTTTATTTGGGGGTTCATCTGTCACTGCTCTAAAAAAACCAAGACCCACAATCCTCTCCACTGCTCTCGTATCCCCAAAATGGAAATACAAGCAGGTTGCCCTCAGCAAAGGATAATGTCAAGACATTTCCCCAAAACTGTGTTCCCACTAAAACACAGAAACTTCAAGTATGTAATTGAGCAGTGTTCTTTCACTGCCTCGGAGAACTGGACACCGTCCACCCCCACCCCAGTCCATCCCCTCTCCTCAAATCCTAGTTGAGGCCTCCCGCCAGGAGCCGATCCTGAAATCCAAAGCATTTCAGAAACAATTCTCCCCAGAGTGATAGCACCACGGGCCCAGCCAGGCCCCACCCCCACCCCATACCCGGAGGCGCTGTGAGCTAGGCTCGCGGCTCCGCCGGAGGCTCTTTCTTATGTAAATGACGCCGCCCAAGAGCGAGCTCGGGCGGGGGGCGGGGGCTGCAGAGAGCGAGGTGGGTACAGACAGGTTAGGGCCAAGGGCAGGAAAAAAGCTCGTTTATGAAGGACAAAAATCTCAAGGAAGACGGGAAGAAGGGCGGGGAGTGAGGAGGAGTTGGTTCTGTCTGAGAAACTTTGGGAGCATCAAAAGTAACATCCCAAGCCCGCCCCCAACTTGGAGGTGGGCCCCAGACCCAAGGCTGAGCGGTTCCGAAGTAGATTTTGGGGGAGGGGGCGACGGAGAGCGTCCGCCCCTTGCGGAGCCTCAGTTCCGGGAGCCTCAGTTCCGGGCAGGGGGCGCAGCGGGAGGAGTTCCTCTGTTTCCCAGCTCCCTCCCAGATCGGCGTCTCCCCAAGCCCACCTGCCCAAGGCCGTGAGAAATGCCAAAGGCAACCACACTTCCCCCAAATGCGGTCCTTTCGCGCTAGAGGCCCCTCGCAGCCCCACGAGGCAGCGGAGCCTCCTCCCCCAGCCACGATTCTCCCCACGTGCTCTCGCCGGAACTCGGGCAGAGACAGAGGGGCTCCTCCCACGTGGGCCCAACAGTCTAAGGCTACTTTCGGGTGATCCGCCCCTCCAGAAAAAAAAAGCACGAGCGCGCACAGACTGGCAGGGAGGGAGAGCTGTGCGGTATGCGAGCCCCGGCGCCTCGCACGCGCGCACACGCTTGCGGGTGCCTAGCGGACGTGGCTCCTCGTGTCGAGGAGTTTCCCTGCCGCCCAGACTTTTTCCACGTCCGCCGCCCGGAATGGGGAAGAAGAGTGTCCCCGCAGAGTCAAGGAGAATCCAGGCCGGGACCCCAGGGAAAGGGTCGGCGACCGCGCCAACTTTGTCAGAGGCGAGCCGGCCGCCCCCACCCGCGCTTACTTACCTTCTGCACTTGGTCATGGTTGAGCTCCGTGAAGAAGTAGGCGAGCAGATGCGAGGCGATCATCCTGCCGAAGCCCGACGGCGCCGAGTTGGGAAACCAAGGCTGGAGCGTGTGGGGGGAAGGAGGGCGGCGCGGTCGCACAGCTTTGTACCCGAGCGAGGCGGCCCGACCGGGAGCGGTGAGTCCGGGCGGCCCACAAAGAGGGCTAACAGCGACGACGCGCCCAGCTGAAGGGTCTCGAGTATCTAGAAACAGGTTTTGGAAGTCACAACTGCTAGAAGGTGCCCAAGAAATCACTCCTGGTGACGTGTCGGGTTGCCCCGCTGTCAAGGTGCTAACTTCAGCCACAGGATCACTAATGCTCAACTTGGGAGGAATCTGGCTCCACTGAAGCGATAGCACCTCTCCCGCTCACACGCGTCCTGGCCTCGCCCGCGGATCCTTTCGGCTAGGTGACTCCGCGTTGCTAGCGGCAGCCCGGGACTCCAGCGTTAGAGTTTCGTGCAACAATGTGGCTTATTGAGGGGCTGCCGGCTCGCGGGCCGCCCAGTCAATGACGCGCACACTCCCATTGGCTGCGCGGGGAGGGTGTGTGCGCCCACGGGCTGCCCTCCGCCGCAATGCAGCCAATCAGGGCGCATGGCCCGTGGGCGCGGCCGCTCCGACACCCGAGCAGGCAAGCCGGAGGGGCGCGCCCAGGGCGGGGGGCGGAGCCGGGCGGCAGGGATGCGACGTGTGGTCCGTGGCAAGAGGCTGCAGCGGAAAGGCGCATGAGCCACCGCGGCGTCAGGCTCAGCTATGGGTGGGGGGAGGGAGGGGGCGCGTGATCACGGACCCGGAGTGTGGGGAGACTGGAAAGACAGGTCACCCGACCAGCACACGCCCTGTGAAGGGGGAGAGACACCGTCTGGCACCTTGAGGTTATGTGAGAGGCCCCACTGGCGGGTCACCTTTTTGAAACATCCTAGTTCTCACCTATTATGGCCCAGCGCCTCCACTCAAATCTGATGCAGAGTGAGCCGCCGCAATTCCTGCTTACTTTATGCCAGGCATCGCAAAACTGATAGGATGTGGCTTTTACTAACCTGATTTTACAGATGAAGAAACTGAGGCACAGGTCCATTAAGAAACAGACTTGCCCAAGGTCACAAAGCTAATAAGTGACAGATGAAGGAAGGAACCCATGTGCGTTTAACTTTGAGGCCCTATTTTTTTCCCCTATTATCCTATCCTGTCACTCTAAGCCAGGTAAGTAAAAGACAGGAAACGAGATTTGTCTGCAGCAATAGGATTGATGCATGGGTGATACTGGGTGAGTGGTAAGTGGGTAGGTGACTAAATGATCCCGGACATGTGTGGAGTGGGGTGGTTTATAGATGCTGAGAAAAGTGGGAGCCACAGCCACAGCCACAGCTAATGCCTGGCACCAGACTCCAAATTTATATATATGGTAGAAACTGGGAAGAAGGAAATATACTGACTGCAGCAAACATGAGATTGGTGCTTGTGGAGAATAGCAAGCCTAGGGTTGGAGAGATCACGGTAGAGGGAAGATGATCTGCCATGTTCTATTAGGAATTTCTCCTTTTCTCATAAAAAATGGAGTGCTCTCTAAAATTATTATTAATTACACACAAGTAATAAATGGTCATTGTTGGAAAATAAGAATATAAAACAGAAAAAGCAAACACATCCATGATCCAGCCAATCAGCAAAACTTCTTGAAGTAACCTTGCCAGCTACACATTCTAACCCCTCCTTCCCTGTACTCCATTCGGTCTTGGGTACCAAACTGCTTTTATCAGTCACCATAATGACCTATATGTTGACAATTCATGTGTTCTCATCTCTTTTCTGCCCTTGTCTTACTCAGCCTCTCGGGGATGTCAAGCACAGTTGACTGCCTTCCCCATCTGGACACACCTCTCTCTTTTGGAGCCTAGGAAGATCCATCCCCCTGCTTTCCCTCTAACCTCACTCTCTAGGCAACTCAGCCCCTGTTTTCTCTACCAGTAAAGAGGGCTGTCCTCCACCCTCTTCTCTGATCTAGTTGCACTCTCTCTCTCTGGGTGATCCCTCCCAGCCCCATGACTTAATTCATCTATATGCTGTTGACTCACAAATGTAAATCTATAGCAAAGACCTCTCCCGGAGCTCCAGACTTATTTCTCCACCTACCATTTGTCATTTTCACTGAAGTGACTAGCATCTCACATTTAACATGTCCAAAGATGAACTCAAATTTTCTTCCCAAATCTATTCCTTTCCCTGTTGTCTCAGCATATGGCATCACCATCCACCCTAAGTCATCCTTGATTCTTCTTGCTACTCATCCTCATATCTAGTCATTCCATCAACAAGCAGGCAGATCCATAAAATAGATCTTAAAATTGACCACTTCTCTCCATGTCCTTGGACACCTTCTAGCCAAGCCATCAACAACTCAACCAGAGCCGATACCACACTATTCTACCATGTGTCCCCTGCATCCGTTTATGCTTACTTCTATCCTGACCTATGTAGTCTCTTCTTCACTCAGGAGGCAAAGTGACCTCTTTAATATATAAACTATTCTATGTCTCTCCCTGGTTCAAAGCCATTTTATGACTTCCAATCTTAGAAGAAAATTCAAACCCCTGACAAAGATCACTAAGTCTTTATGTAGTTATGGCTCCTGCCTCCCTTTCCACCCCATCGCATACTACTTTCCTCAGTACTTAGCATTCCCACTGGCATGTTTTCCTCAAAAATGCCAAACTCTTTCCCTCCCAAGGGTCTTTACTCTTCTTTTTCCTTCTGTCTATTATTCTCCAGCTCTGTGTCCATCTGACTCTTCCTCCTTATTGAAGTTCTGCTTAAATGTTGCCTTCTCAGATGACTTTCACCTAACCAGTTTATCTCAAGTAGTTCCCCAAGTCACAATCCTGTAGCCCTAATGTATTTCCTACTGATTTTCTATATATTCTTTCTTTCCTAGACTGTGAGCTACGAGAGGGCGGGATCTGTTTCTAGATTGTCCCCTCATAACCACAGTGCCTAGAATTGTGCCTGTCACATGGTAGGCTTGCAAAAAATATTTGTTGGATAAATGAATAGAAGAAATCTTAGACATAACCATGGTTCAGAGTTTGTATATCAATACAGAGAGAGTTTATAGTTTTATATATTCTTTCTCAAATCTTCTCCCACCTCTTCATCTATCCTAGTTCACACATCCAGCATCTCTCACTTGACTACAACGGCCTCATAACTGGGCTTCCCTCTTTAGATATAGCAACACAGCTTTAGATATTTAACACAGCTTCTTAGAAGAGTGAGGTGATCAGCTTTGCTCTTTTAGAGCAATAAGTGCCTCATATAAAGTGGGGAGGAGGTCAGAGACTGGAGGCAGAAAGCAGCCAAAGCTGTAAGAGAGGACCAGGGCCTGAACCCAGGGGAAGGCGGGACAGGGCATTGGACTATAGGTTTAGATGTTTTGAAGTCTGAGATAGAGTTGATGGCTTTGGCTAGGAGTGGAGGATCAAGAGGAGGATGCCTGCTGCCTAGATATACTTGGAAACTCAATAGTCCAGTACTACAAAACCCATTGGCCCCAGGCAAATGGGACCAAACCCAGTGGGTCACGTTGGCAGTGATTCCTTCTCTACAGACTAATTTTAGAGTCTCTTCTCCACTTCTCTCTCTGGTCCCATTTCATGTGGACCAGATAATAATCACAAGGTGCTTTAAGTATATAGTATCTCTTACAAAGCTCCCAATCTTAGGAGATGTTTGGAGTAGGTATTATTATAGCCTCAATTTATACATGACAATCTAAGACAGGTTACTCACACAAGGCTGAGACTTGTATCTTCAACTTTTCTAGCTCCGAACTTCATACTGGAGTTTGTTATTTATTGACTATCGGCCTCTCTCTCTCTCTCTCTCTCTCTCTCACACACACACACACACACACACACACACACACACACTGAAAAGTGATGAGGCATCCATGTAATTTAGACTCCACCGCCCCAAGAGAGAAATCAATCAGCAAATATTTATTAAACAAACTCTTACAATGTTTGGACAGCCTACTCAATACTGTGATAAATACAAAAGAAACACAAGATGTGGTTCTTGTCCCTGAGGGATTAACTATTTAACCAGAGATATAAAATCTATACATAAAATAATGATTACAAAATGGAAACGTCAGTCATTGAGAACCAAGTGTGTGTGTGTGTGTGTGTGTGTGTGTGTGTGTGTGTGTGTGTGTTTGTCTTTATAGGTGACGAAGTTTTAGAGGAGGAAAACACAGAGCCACAGGCCAGTGTTAGTCAAGGGTGGTCTGATGGATACATGTGCCAGCTTTTATAGCATACTGGCTCTGGCCTCACATAGGACTGACCTGAGCCTGGTGACTAGGCTTCAGGGAGCTGTCCTGGGAAGAGGCCACTTTACAAAAAGGCCTCCATCTCCCAAATATTCCTTTTTCTAATTAGGATTCATCAAGTTTATAGCATGTCATAAGTGTGGAATTATGTAGAGAATTTTAAGACTGAGGGTGAGCCTGCCCTGAATGTAAATACTTAGGATTCTTTATATCATATTGTCTTTAATATGGGGCCTTAATGATCCACATATCTCTTGTTTTTCATAGTTCAATTATAATACATGAGTTAGGAAGATTAGGAAAGAAAGCCATTGAAAAGCAATTAAAATAGAAAAATGGAAGCCACCAAATATACAACCACCTCATTTTATCAGTCAGATTTGCAGACAGAATCCACTCGAGTAGTTTAAGCAAAAAGGGAGTTTATTGAAGAATATGTAGTCCCTTTCAGGATCTTCTGGAGGGCCAGAGAATTAGCCTCAGAGATTAGCCATCCAAGAGTGATATCCAGGTTATACCATCAGACTCCACCAGTGGCAATGCCACTGAGCTAAAGCATCTCTGCCCACACTCCTAATGCTGGGCACAGGATTTTCTAGCCAGGATGTGCCACAGCTACCTTTGTCAGTTGGATGTCTGTCTTTCAGCATCCTTGCTGGAAAGAATTCTGCACAGCACCTCCTTCTTTATGGTATTTGCTTCCAAATTGATATCTTGCAGCTGGTTGCCAGAGCCTGGGCCACATGTTCATGCCCTGACTGCAAGGGAAGCAGGGAAGGCAGACCCAGGAAATCAGGAGTCATAACTTGGAGAAGTCCTAAAATGTAAGAAGGGATTCAAAGGGGCTGGGCAGGCCCAAAGCTTGACAAACATGCACCACACCCAACAGTCACTGAATATATTGCACTGGAAAGTTTAAAGTGCCCTTAGACAAACTGGCTTCCTGAAAATCCACCTTCCTCTATTACAGCTGACAGCCCTCCCTGCATTCTCTCTTCTTGCCCTTATAAATCCATTATATTAAAAATAACTCAAGAGCTTTTACAAATCCTGATGCCATACAAACAATTGAGATATTAATGGTATCCATTCTTTCATTGTAATAGTGAACAAACAGACAAAATGTCTGGGAACCTAAATGTACAAGGAACCTGGATAACTACATCAAGTAAGGAGGCTTAATGATGCATCACAGAATTTCATTTCCTCTTAGGTGAACCTGTGAAATTTAAATGCAGTCCAGCTAAAAAAAATGGAGTTTTTTAAAAGCCTGGTTCTAACGTTTATAGGAAAAAATGAAGAAAACTTCTCCCAAAATTCTGCAAACCATGGAAAGATTCGTTCATTTGCTTTTTTAATATCAGAGTGGCGAAGCCCTAAGACTAAAAAACTAAATGTCATTAAAGACCCATAAGAGTCTCTATTAAGCAAAGTCAAAAGACAACCTAGACAAAAACATATATCAGATTTTTTTTAAAAGCCTCATTTTCCTACTAGATAAAGTACTTCAAGTTAATAAGAAAAATCAAAAAGCCTTTGGTAAAGGATACAGACAGAGAGTTCACAGGAAAGGAATACATAGCTATTTAATGTATGAAAAGATGATTAACAGCACTCAGAATAGTGAAAAATGCAAATTTAAAATATACTGATCTACCATTTTTCACCTATCAGCTTAGCAAAAATCAAATAATGATAACATACCTTATTATGGGGAAAAGCTCCTCGTCCTCCCAGCATATTGTTGGTGGGAGAACACAGCCTCCATGAGGTCAATTTGGCACTCTTCATCAATTACATATACACCCACCTGTGGACCCTGAGATCCCATTTTTCTTACAAGTATGCCTATATATGCTTTGTAAGGTTATTCACTGGAATATCGTTTGTCATAGCAAGGCTGGAACCATCCTATCATTTGGGGTCTGATTAAGTAGAATAAAGCACACTTCTACAATAGAATAAGTTGGCTGCATAAAAAAAAATATTCTATTAATATGGAATGATCTACAAGATACAGTAAGTCAAAAATGCAAGCTATAATACAGTGCGCATACAAAGTCATCATTAATATATAAAAAGACACTAAAAATAAAACAAACATATACCTGCGTATAGTCATAAACTTTCCTCTAAGTAGAGGGACTGGGTGACTAGGAGACAGTCATGGAGAGAGATCTTGTCATGCAGTCATTTGTACCTACCTGGTACAAGTATTATCTATTCACTCACAAAAAAAAATAGAATTAAATTAAGAAAAGAACCTACTGGTATAAAGACAGCACAATAGAGTGGAAAGAACATAGGGTTAGACACCTGAATCCACCAAAAATCAAAATTTTAAAGTTAAAAAAAAAAATGCCCAGGTCACACCCCAATTACATCAGAATGTCTGGGGGGCAGAATGGGGAGAGTCCAGGCATCAATATTTTTTTAAAGCTCCCCACAGTAATTCTAACGTGCAGCCAGCCAATGGTAAAAACCACAGCGTAGCGTGACTCTGGGTGTTTTGGCTTCAGTGTTAGGGCTGAAGCTACGTTAGTCTCGGCATCTAAATCTGACCCTTCCACCCGCTAAGTACCAGCTTAACTCTTTTGGGATTATCCAATCTTTGTATCTGCTCCTGGCACAACAACATCTGATCCTTATCTTTGTAGATGCCTCATCCCTCCCCTCTAGACAGCAGGAGCTCAGTTTTCTTCTTATGAACTTGCCAAAAACCCAAGTAAATTTCCTAACCTCCTGTCACTTCAATGATGGGAAATGTATTACATTACCTTTAATAAAGAGGGCACTTGTCCTAGCAGGAATGAGTGAAGGCCCTGCCTCCCTCTGTGCCACTCTCTCATAGTGACTTCAGTTCAGATGGTTTTGGGTGCCAGGAAGAGAACACTCTGGCTCCAACAATGAAGATATTTGTCGTTTCGAATAAAAAGCTACCTGGTGGTGGGTCAGGCTCCAGGCTAGGGGTGTCAGGGCTCTGGCCCTAATTCCCTGAGAATCTCCTGGCCCTGTCTTGCTCTTGAGTTGGTTTCATCTTTATGCTAATAGTGAGATGGCTGTAACATGCCTAGACTTCATTCACAAACTTCAAGATCCAGAGAAAGAAGGAACTGTCTCTCCCTGGATCTCTTCCTTATAAGGAAAAAAGGCATTTCCTAAAATTCTCCAGCAGCCATCTTTGCCTTTAATCTCATTAGCCAAATTGTCACATACCCATTCTAATCCAGTTATTGAGAAAGAGGAATGGTATTGTCATGGCTGGCTTACACCCCTGATTCTCAACTGGGAATTATTTTGCCCTCCGGAAAACATTTGACAATATCTTGAGACATTTTTGGTTGTTTCAACTGGAGTCAGGGGTACTACTGGCAAAGATGTGACTCAACATCCCGTAACACAAACGACACCCTCACGACAAAAAATCATCCAGCCCAAAATGTCCAGAGTGACAAGATGGAAACACCCTGGCTTAGACTAATCAGGGCCCACCCCTAAATCTGAGGACAGAATCACCTTCCCCTAGTTTTGTGGATCCCAAACAGTATCAGGTTTTTTTAGGTAGTAGAAGGGATGTGGGAGGCAGCCAACAATGTCCCCTACACTATTGCTTCATAAGTTCTGGTGTCCAGCATCTGCCTGCTGCAGAGTAATCCAGATGGGGAAGTTAGAAATTGGTCTAATCACAATAGATTACATGGATCTATAGCCCCAAAACCCAGTGAGGCTAACATTCTTGATTTAATATTCATATTTCTGCAGACCTGGAAAACTAGCACTTGCTCATTGGTCAATCCAAGAACATCACAAATTTGCTTCTCTAAATCCTCACAGAGAGGGAAGTGTGACATTACTATTGGTAGGATTTTAGCCATCTGGGAAAATGTGAAGTTGGCTGCTCCCACTTGCAGCGTCGCGGGTTCCTCAAGGAGACGTGGGAGTTCGGAGAGTCAAGATTAAAGTATCAGCTAAAACATCCAGAAGAACAATATATCCCTGTTCTTTGTTTTTTGCTGAAACTGATATTTATCCAATATCTCTTTGGCCTAAAAATAAAACCATTAATTACAAAGACCAACTTTTTTAGGGCAAAGAGCAGGCTTGGCATGCCATCCTGGGAATTATGTATCTGTGTAGATTTCTGGTAACTAAGCTTCTGGTAACTAACTCAAACCTACAGAACAGGCACAAACTTTTGATGTCCTCAGGACTCAGCTACCCCACAGTGAATGGCAGTTGGTTTCCATGCCAGCTTGACTGACTGTCCAAGAGTTTGTTCTGAAACTTATATCAGGGTAATTCACCTATGGCTCACATCCTTATAAAGTACAGTTACTACCTATGGTAATTGTTAGTTCTAGCTGCCAAATATTTCTGTCTTTCTCTAAGTTTATGGAAGGATTGCATAACCCTGTCCCTTTAAATTTAGATATGGTCATATGACTTGCTTTGGTCAATGAAAACTCCAGAAAGAGCACACACAAAAATGAGATTTCGTTTCATGGAAGCACAGAGACAGAGCCTCTGTCAACCTGGATCCCTAAGTGAGGATGACATGGAGCAGTTTCCATCAACCTGTAATAGACAGTAATATAAGCAAATAATGATCTTTCTAGTTTTAAGCCACTAAGACTTGGGGTTATTTATTGCAGCAGTATTATCTATTTTATTCTGATTGATACAATTCCCAAAATGTTAGCTCCCCTCCAGTCATTTGTTTCTTCCTACATCTCCTGTGTTGCTCCAAGTTTGTTCTCCTCCATTTAATGTCTGACTTCTCTTTTCATATCCCAGTATCTACAGTGTGCTTTCTGAAGCCTCAATTTTGTGCCCAAAAAAATTCCCCTGCATCTTCAGCTTCTCCACAGAATGTGACCTTCACCCCTGGGCCTTGCCTGTACCCTGGCTCTCCTCCTGAGACTGTTTCTCCTACACATCTCCAGTCTGAGGATTGGGAAGTGGGATTGATATTCTCAGTGCCAATGCTGCTTCTATTCTTGAGTAAAAGTCCTCTTAGACTCATGGCCTCCAACTGGATTATTCCAGGTTTTTCCTCATTTTACTGATATCTGGTCACTCTTTCGCTTTCACTGCCCCTTGGGCACCTGGACCACAGTTTCCTCTTTTCTCCAAGGCCTGCAGAATCCTGAGAGACTTCTGTGACCCTATGGACAACTACAAAACACCCTGGCCTCACAGCTTCCTGACGTTTCCAAATCCAGTAACCTCCACTCTTTTTGTACTCTGGCCACTCACTCTAATGCTGCATCCTAAACCTCATCACTATTCAGAACTGCTTTCCTTCTGCCTTTAAAGCTGTGATGACCACTGTGGAGGGACAATGGCATGGCTCAGTAGATTGAACTTCACTGGATCCTAAGCGACCTTACACTTCCCAAACTATGTCCTAGAGCAGAGGTTCTCAAATTTGAATGACTTATTTTAATCACCATGGGATCTTGTTAAAAGGCAGACTCTGATTAAGCGGGTTCTGGAATGAGACCTGAGACTCTGCATTTATAATAAGCTCCCAGGTGATGGCCATGCCTCTGATCCTTGAACCTTACTTTGAATCACAAGGAGCCAAGTGTCCATGACCTGGCTGCCCTGTGCCTTCTATTCTTCCTATGAAAAGAGCCCACTGCTGCCCTTTGAGTTCTAATCTATCCCCAAGTAACCCCCAACAATCAGAGACCTGTCTCAAGGAGACCTGTGAACTGTGGGTTCCGCCTGGACTCCTACATGTTGACTTTCAATTTTTCAAAGGATCCCAGATATAAATGACTCACTATTCTTCAATGCATAGCACAATCTCATCAGCCTGTGAAAGGTCCTTCTACTTGTAGTTTATTTCTTTTCATTTTTATTTTTTTAACCCATCAACCCTGATACTTGTACCGTTTTTCTCCCCAGCCCTTGTCATAGGCCAGCCCACTAATATGTTTGATATAGTCCTTAAATATGCATGCATTCAAGCTTGTGAAATGAGTTTTGGATGTTTACATTTTTAAATTATATAAATAATGTGCAATTTAAAAAGAGAAAAACATGAGACCTTCCTGTGAGGACTTGTGTGACTTCTGCCAAGGTGGCTGGGATTCAAGCCTCCTAATTTATATAGGAAAACAATGCACCCTTTTTACATGAACCAGCCCCAGGGAGTCTCTGTTTCTTGCAACCAAAATACCCAAGAAACATACATACCCGTGGAGTAGTTGTGAGACTGAACTGAGAGTAGGATGTGGTGCCTAGACTTCCCTGGCCCATTGCTCCTTAAGTGTCAGAAACTCTTTTGTTGAGATTGGCAAAGGACTGAATGAAGACTGATTTGGGCCAGGATTAAGGATTCAGTCTCCATATGGCCCAGTTCACTTTGCCAGATACCAAGAGTACCCCTAACACCAGCCTAAGTCTTGCTGTAACCCCTTTGACATACTGATAGAAGAGATTAAACAGTTTAAAACATGACAGACTTGATTAGACAGACAGACCAGTGAGCAGAATAAAAAGCGCAGAAACTGACCCAGAGACTCGTAGGGGTTTAGTATATTCTGAAGGTGATTTTTCACATACACGAAAAAAAGATGGATTAACTAATAGATGATGTTGGAACATCAGGGTGACCATCTGGGAAGAAAAATTAATTTGGATTATTTCACTGCTTATAACAAAGTAAATTCCAGATGAAGCAAAAAAAAATTTATGTGTAAAAAAATTAAATTATTAGAAAAAAAAATCATGGGAGAATTTTGGTAATAATTTTCTATTAAAATTTTTCTAAGCATCACACAAAAACCTAGATGCCTCAGAAGAAAGATAGGCTTAGCTACATTAAATTTTTAAAATTCCTTAAGACAAACCATCATAAACAAACTTTCTTAAAACACAAATAACTTTAGCAAATCAGTAAGAAAAAGACCATTGTCTCATTTAGAAAAATGGACAAGAATAAGAAAGAAAATATAAATGCTCAGAACATAAAATATACCTAAGGTCACTTATAATAAGAAAAATTAAAATCACAAAGACAACTCATTTTTCAGATCACAGATGGACAACACTGAAAGATTTTAGAAACTATATTGACAAAATGTATGACAACAGGCAGTCTTGTAAATTTCTCCAGAGGGAAATTTGACAATGTCTATCAAATCAAAATTAACATAGCCTTTACCTTCTAGGAATATATTCACAAACATATTGAAATATGTGTGAAATTACATGTCATTTTATTAACGTAAATTATGATTTGTCTAAGGATAATGCAAAATGTACAACCAAAAAAGATTGTAAAGCTTTTGGATTACAGATGCTAAACATCATTCAGAGAAAAGAGCAAGATGCAGAACAATATGAGTAGGGAGGGGAAGGAGGGTGAAAATATATGCATGTTTTAAGTACATACAAGATCTCCAGAACGTTATGCAAAACACTTACAGAAGGAAAGTGGGGACATTGTGAGCATGTGAGGGAGACCTAACATTTCATGTTTATATTTTCATCCCCATTGAATGTTATAGCATGTGCATCATTATAAAATAAAATAAAATTTTAAATAAAATTAATAAAATATTATTAAATGTTACCAGCTTTTCCAGCAGAAATTTTGGTGTCCACTGAGTTACAGTTCTAATTTCTGTTGACTGTATATACAAACAAAAAAAGGAAGTTTAAAAAGGAAGTAGAAAGAGACTATAGAGAGAGGGTCTGTTTTTATTCTGGGGTTTGGTTTTTTCTAGGCACTTAGTGATGAAGTAATGCCTGCTTTCTCAACCACGAGAGCATGAGAAATAGCTCTCCCTCCCTCTTGAGAGAGAGCTACTTGTAGCCTCAGAGAGTGAGCATCAGGTCGCAAAGATGACGACATACTGATTGGGGAGAGCCAGTACAAGCTGGTAGGGGCAGGCAGGCGGTGGGGGCTCACTAGCCAAGACAGTCAGCAAGACCAGAGGGAAATACATGAGCGCAGGGGCTGTCGATTCTGTAATCATGTCTCAAGTCATGGACCAGAATGCCTGAGGCCCTCTGGAACACAAGGACCAAAAAAAAAAAAAAAAATTTTATGTGCGTAGCAGAGGCAGAACACAGCAGCTTGAAAGGGCAAAGAGTATCAAGGTATGGAGTGGGGACATAAGAGGAGGGAGAAACGCAGAGGTTCAGCGTGGCTGAGACAGATCTCTCTTTATTTTGCATGATGAAGTAATGCCTGCTATATATCGTATCAAAACATATGGCCTTCAACTAGTACTGTGCAGGTCGAACTCATGTTCACGGTAATGATGATGTGTTAATATTATCCCTACTCAGAGAATAATCAGCACACAACTCCAAGAGCAGTGACAAATGAGACTCTCAGAGAAGCACCCAGCATGTCTTGCTTCGAATTCTCTCAATATCGGTGCCATGCTACTTGTTCAATTCTTCTTTACCCAGCCTCATATGACCTTTTTCCCCTTGCCCTTTAGGCATTCATTTATTCATTCAATAAGAAATTATTGAGCACCTATTATGCCAAACATTGCATCAAGCCCAGAGAGAAAGTGGTTAATATGACAGATACATTTCATGTACCTTATTTTATGGAGGAGACAGTTAAAAAGTATAAACCTAAATAAATACATAATAAAATTAGAATACATGGTATGAGGGAAAAAAATATGCTCTGAGCATGAAAAGCCAGCAGCCCATTTAGACAGTATGGTCAGGAACAAGGGCTGCCTCCATGCACAGCTCCAGGCAGACATTGCACATAGAAAACACAATGTGCCTGGCATCCCCAGATGCCAGCCAGGAGAGTGGGGCCACAGGGACTTCCAGGAGAGAGAAAAGCATGCTTAAAAGCACAGGAATAGGAAACATTTTGGCAAAGAGAGGCCACTGTTAGAAGCATGGATTAGGGATTGGCAGCATAGAGGAAGGAGGAGGGACTGGGGTGTGAGATGAGGCTCAGGTTCATCGAGAATGTGGGAGACCATGAGAGGAAGGTGAGATTTTTATTCTAAATTCAATGAGAAGACTCAAGGGTACTAAGCAGATGAGTGACACAGTTCAATGTACATATATATGTAAGCCACTCTGGCTACTGTCTGGAGCACAGATCGGAAGAGAGCAGAGGAAGTGGTAACCAGTTTGGAGGTCACCTAGCCAACCAGGCAAAAGATGAAGGTGGCTTGGCAAAAGATGGTGGCTGCAGAAAGAGAGAAAAAGGGATGGAATTAAGTTATGTTTGCAGATTAAACTGACAATAATTGCTGATAGATTGGACGGGAGAGGCAAAGAAAATCTTCAGGTTTTTGGCTTAAGCCAACAGAAAGTAAGTACCATTTATTGAGATAGGGGAATATGAGGAAAAACAGATTTAGTGGTTAGATCCAGAGTTACATTTCTACATGCTAAACTGAAATGCTTGTGATAAGTTAAGTGGAGATGACAAGTAGACAGCTCATTCTATGAGTTTTGTTTATATTAAAGATCTGGCTGAAGGTAAAATATGGGAGTTGTCAATATAAGGTTGCATTTAAAGCCATGGAAAAGGATGAGCTCCCCGATCGAGGGGGTGTGGACAAAGAAGATTAACTTTCTAATGTGCTTGAAATTTTTCAGTCTCTCACACATTGTGAATTGTACCACATACAGTTTTTCCAGAGCAGCTGGGAGCAAGTCCTCACCTTCATCCTTAGCAGCACCAACGGCAGTGTTTGACCAGCTCGGTGTTAGGGCTGTCCCAGTCTAGAGCAGAATGTCTTGCTTCCCAGGCTCTCAGCTCTCTCACATGTGCGAATCCTCGATTTATTCTCTACTTCTGATTCTGGGTCTAGTCCTTTTAATTGTTTCAGGGCATAATAATGTCACTCTCTAAGATTTCAGGATGGGTTCAAAACAGCAGTGAGGATACAGGGAATGTGAAGACAACAAGGATCTGTTTATTATTCTTAATTCTTCAGTTTGTGTGAGTTCACATGTATCCTGGGCTTTGAAGACCAGCAGGCCTCAAGGAGAGCTGAAACACTAATAGCTTTGCTTACTAAGAGGATGCCAACATCTCTCTGTGGATCTGACATCTGTATTCCTCAATAAAGAGGATTTGATTATGCTTGTTTGTCCCATCCAATATGGGTCTCCTGTACTGAGTTAAGTTTTTCAAGCCACCTCATGATGGGTTGAGCTCCATGGTGTCCATTCTATGGCTGTTACCTTTGGTATGAGTAATGATCCAGTGGTTCATTCGGTCCCTGTGATGGAAGCAAGGTTGGTTTCACTCAGTGTACAGGCCTGGGCCACTTACAACAGGAGACAGCCTCCATTTGAGCCCTCTCTCCTCAGAAAAGGCTGAGGATACTCTGCTTGAAGAAACTACAGTGTCGGGTCCCATCTTTGCTGTGACTCATTCTCATCTGAAGGTGACAGAGGGTGAATCTCCAGTCCAGTCAGATGATAAAGTAACCAGACTGGTGGTTTAGAAGGACCTTCAAGATGTGAGAGCTTATTCTCTTCAACTGCCTCATAAAATCTTTCATCAGGGTATGTCAGGTGCTCTATTTTACAACTATCTGCAAAGCGCGATATATATTTTATTTCTCTCAAACTTGAGAAAATTCTTTAGGAGAGTTTCTGAACATTTCTCATACATCTCTTAATTGTGAGCTAAGCATTTAGGTCCAAGTAAATAAGAATAATTCAGTTTTATAAAATTTCAAGCTGTTAAGGGACCTGAAAACTTTGCAGTAAAACAAATCAAAGTAGCTTGAAGGCTTGATCAATGAAGAATCATTAAGCTAAACATGTATGAACAAGTGGAACTTCCCTTTAGGGTAGAACTTCAGATAACTAGCAGTCAGACCTTTGAGACATTTAAAAGAATGTCAGTGTGGCAGAAGGTTTGATCTTTTCTGTCACCTGGAAGAGTCACCTGTGGATTATGGGCTCGATGGAGGAAGGAGACAAGGAGTGAAGGAAATTTGTCATGTTAAGAGGCAGTTCTCCACAGTGCTCTAGCATTTCTGCATATCTTGTGCCTTTATTCCAGACTACTTTTCCAAGGTTGTCAGTATAGCAAACAGCCTTGGAAGGCATAGATAGTGTCTCCCTCTAAACCATGAGCAAATTTTTTTACTATTTGGTATAAAAAATAATTTCTTCCCCCTTCAGGGCTAAGTTCAGGTAGTCTTACTTTCTATTAGAAAAGATTCAAGTTTCCTAAACTTAGGATTCTTCTCTTATAATGTAACTCACTATTTGTGCAGGTATTACCTGGTTCTTTCACGTCACCTTATGGAAACTGAGGTTTGATGAACCAATGCAAAACTGATGTCACTGTAGCTACTGCTATTGCTGTAAGTAATAAACTTTCCTTTTCCTCTGACAGGAATGTTATGCCAGCATCTATGAAGACTGGGTTATTAGCTTGCAGGTAGGGTAAAACTCAAACCCTTCACAATTCTTGAAAGTCACGAAACTACATAGGTAATTTTAGCACAGGGCTCAAGATGTTAACAATATTAAGAACCGTGTTGGATCTTTAAAACAAAATCCCAGGTAGCCAGATAGGGGGAAATCTTCAGATTTTCACACTGCATGAATACTACATAGTATTATAATTTTTATAAGATTAAATTTGAAAGTTTCTTCTAGAAGTTCTTCTAAAAAGTCCCAGACCTGAACAAAGTTTAGGGGAGAGGCAGTAATGACCATCTCTAACAATGGCCACATACTGGCCCAGATGTTTTTAAGTCCTCCTCCCTGATGGCAGTCCTCCCTCCCTCCTGGCTGACGTTGGGGCTCTTCCCTCCTCTCCCTGTCTCTTCTCTCTCTGAAATCCTTCAAATCCACCTGCTCCCTTCATCTTTGCTGCCTCCTCCATAAGCCACACTCCCATCACCTCTTTCTAATCCTGCTCCCATCTTCCACCCTCTCCCCTCCCAATCCAGATTCTACATGGCCACCAGAGTTGACAACTTCCTCATATTCCCATCACCTTCAACAGGCACTTTTAAGCCAGGCAAACTTGATGGCTGCTTGTATCTGTCTGATATATTAGACTTCTGCTCAGATTATTTTGAACAAAAGTTTCCACTGCTTTAAAACTTTTTAGAAAAAAAATAAGAATACTAGCCTGAAAAATAAATGTCAAATCTTCAGTTTATTGTTCAAAACCCTTCATTATATTGTCCCATCCCTTAATCCTCCCCCCACCCTCAGAAGCCCTAGTTCCAGACACTGTTTCTACACCCATATCACTTAAAGTTTGTCATTTGTTTTGTTTTGTTTGTTTGTTTGTTTGTTTTACCATACCACTGCTTTGATCAAGCCTTGTTGCCCACAGGACGAAATCCAAACTACTTAACTTCATATTCCTTGCTATACTTGTTTCACACTGTTCTTGTCTCCTTCCTGACACAAACTCTCCCCTCCAGCAAGTTTGGTCTCTTCCTGGTATAGTGAAAACTGGGCTTCCATGAACCTTCTTTGAACCTTCTTTGAACCTTTGTTTACATTATAACTGCAACTTTTCTCTCTGCTGTCCTTCTCCTTCACTCTGGTGTCTCCCATCTCCAGCGCTGCAAACATAAGACACATGTAACTACAATAGATAAAGCCATATCTGATCACTCCAGCCCATGGAGAACCCCCAGTGTGTGTGGTGTGGTGTGGTGTGGTGTGGTGTGGTGTGTGTGTGTGTGTGTGTGTGTGTATGTTTCCAACCTGTTAATCCTGTGAAAGCAGGAACACCTCATTCCACCCCATACTGAAGCCTAACACTCACACACATGCTTAGTACCTGGCAGTAGCAGATTCCCAGTCAATACATGTTGCATCATGGGCCTCAAGAATCTTTCTATTTTCCCTACCTTTCCCCTCAAATAACAAAAATTCCTGATGTACCACATTATCTCTGTTTCTTAACTCATACCATATAGTGCCCCATCACCCCACTCACCAGCCTGAAATGTCTTGACCTCTTCTACCTTCATTAACTACCCAATCCCTACATGTTCTTTAAGATGCAGTTCAGTTGTCACCTCTTCGTCTAACCCAAGTTCTGTGTCATTCTGTATTACTTCGACCATGAGGTTGACTCATTCTATGTCTAGATCCAAAGTTTCTTGATTTTATGGTTGGTTTAATAGATCTACCTATCAAATTTTGTATCTTACACTGCTTCCCACTAATATCTTTTCCATCATGGCACTCAACTCCTTGTATTATAAATGTCTGCTTCTGTTTCCACCTCACCCTAATTGATGATGAGCTCCTTGGAGAAAAAAGAAGTGAGTTGTATCCATCCTTGTGTTTTCATAACATGTAACATTCTATGTGCTCAATAAATAGTTGCTAAATGAAAATGTGAGTTTTTCCAACCACTCAGCTATAATATTTAATTTTAATTTAATTTAATTTTATGTGTCAACTTGATTAGGCTATGCTATCCAGATAGTTGGTCAAATTATTATTTAGATGTAATTACGTTTAAATAGTAGACTTTGAGTAAAGCTAATTACTGTCCATAGTCGTCCAATTAATTGAAGTCCTTAAGAGGAAAATAATGATGTCACCCAGAGGAAGAAGACTCTTGCCTCTCTGGAGACTCTTGACTAACCCATTGGTCATGAGAAAATAGAAATAAAGGCAGCAGTTGGCTAGGCTGATCCAGAGTTGGAGATCGGCATAACCATTGGAGCAAAACGAGAAGTGGGGAGAAGCAGAAATTTGGGGCATAAAAGTGACTGAAATAATGGATTGTAGAAGCTTAATCTCAATCGGAAGGACAGGGTAGTCATCTAGAAGAGAGCTGATGAATGGTGAGAAAATGGAAGGATGACAGAACTGGAGCTCTCAGTGAGACTTGATAAACAGGTTTAGACACAGGTGTAAGAATCAAAGAGTAATATCTAAGGTTCTGTGTGGGTATAAAATTTCAGAGATGATCCAGATGTGATCATAGAAATGGAAAAGTGAACAATAGAGTAGGAAAGACATTTAGTACATTAGTCAGGGTTCTCCAGAAAAACAGAACCATTAGGATGTGTTTGTATAAAGAGAGGGATTTATTTTAAGAAACTGGCTCAGGCCATAGTAGGGGCTGACTAGTCCAAAATCAGCAGGGCAGGTCAGCAGGCTGGAGGCCCAGGGAAAAGTTGATGTTGCAATCCATTATATGTCATATACATTATTTCAAATTTTTACTATTTTAAGGAGTATTGAAATAAACATTTGTCTAAAATAAGACCGATTTTTTTAAGCATTTCATGCATATAGATCTTCATATCTAAGACAATACATTGTCTTTTCTAAAACATATCCCTGGACTGTGGATCTTAGTCTTGATGTGTCATGGTGTATATATATATATATATATATATATATATATATATATATATATATATATAAAATTTGTTATTGAATGTTCTAAGTACAAAAAAAGTAAATTTTTAAATTATTAGCGCGAATTTTACTGTTCATCTTTATATTGTGTGATGCTAGTTTTAAATGCAAACACAAAAACATTTAACTTATACACAGAATTACTGAAATTACAGAATTTATATTTTTTACTTGTGTACATGCATGTGTATTCCATTCTTTCCAGAACAAAACTAACTAGCCTGTCTTACTTCAGTCCTTGATGTACACACATTTCTACCAACACTCTTTACCTCAGACTTACTGATGAGTAAGGAAGAACTGAAAAGAAAAGGAATTACGGGTTGTCTAATTTTCTTTTTCTTTCCATGTCATCATTTCAGAGTAAGTGATTGGCTGATACAGTAAGAAAGGATATGATAGGATTTCTTGATTATTTTTGTTTCTTAAAATACCTTCTTTCTGCATTTGCTATACATTCTAGTTGATCAGAAAAGTGTAGCCTACCTTGTACCCATGTTAAGTTTCCCTGAACTCCCACACGTCATGAGTCCACTGGAATTCGGTGCTCATGGGGCACCGTGAATGCAGTACAAATTGAGCATTGACAAGGAATGGTGGACACACATGCTGCACATATCTCTGTTCATGTGCTTTCTCTAATTGTCTCATTGTACTTCACTTATAAAACACAAGTTCTGAGACAGAATTATGAAGATTTTCAAGAAGACAATAGCAGAGTATTAAACCATGTGTGGGGCCCCTCTGAGTGTGGGCCCCTGAGTGACTACCCAGGTTACATGCCCATGAACCATCAATGTCAAGTGATGAGACAAAGTGGTATCAGCCGGTGGCATGGTCTTCAAAAGTGTTGGCTTCTGAAAAACAAGAGAGATAGTGGAGGAGTGATACACGAAGAAATAGTTTGAAGGACAGTGATAACTTCTACTTTTTGGTAAATATCCCAGGAATGCTGGAAAATATGGTGTATTTTCTATTTGTAGGCTAAAAAATGTAGTACACATTTATTAAATCAATCATGGGGTTAGGGAACTTTGAATCCAGATATAGGGTGAATTGATTTCAAGGTTGAAGTTGTCCAGGTTGACACAGAACTTGGGCTGACCAAAAACACCGTGGTCTGGATCCCTAGGACCCCAAGGATTTGGAAGAAGATCTACAAAGCTTATTGGTAAGACAACCTGGCACTGGTCCAAAGCAGAAAGGGTTTTAGGAGAGGGTGGAGGAAAATGTTTTGCGAAGAGCAACAAGAACATGGTAGAAGAATTCTGACAACCTTCCCCAACTCCACAGATGGGAACTGGTGAATGAACAACTGAGCACTCTCCAGAGAAAACCAGATTTTAGGGAGACAGGAAGGTTTTGTCTGTTTGTTTGTTTTTAAAGAGATTCAGGCCTTAAGGATGTTTGTTTACTGTAACCAAGGGTCCAGAGACATGTTGGAATGGGACTTGAATTCTGAGTGTAACAGACATTTGAAGCTTAGTGGGTCTAGTTGGGCTCAGGTGTAGAAGGAATTCTTGCTATTAGAATTGTCTTAGGACCAGCACAAGCAGAGACTCGGTGTTGCTCTGTTGAGACTCTCATGGTTGTCACCTGTACTAACCAGTCTCCCTGGTGTCAGTCTCACCTCAAACCCATCCACCAACTACTCTGCCACCAGTCATTATCTTTGTAGAATACAACCCACAGTACCTTTGCATGTTTCACAGGGTGCTCTCAATGCAGCGTCCCATCCTTCTCTCCAGCCTTTGTCCCTACTGCTGCCCAGTCAGCCCTCTTTAAAACAGCAAAGGGTTGGCCTTTCCACACAAGCCAGCCCCTTCTGCTAACTTGCCTTATGTCCTATAATTCTCTGCCTAGAGTGTTCTCTTTCTTCTTTGCCAGGTAAGAATCCACCAATGTACAAGTACATTGGTTCTTCTAAAAATAAATAAATAGGCCCTGATTTATACCATGTGCCAATTTCTATTGTATAAACACTCCCACCATGGCTGATTTCAAGCGACCAGCATAAGGTCACTGAATAGGAAGTTGAGATGAAATGGGCATAATCTCCTCTTGGGACAAACTGCTCCAATACACCACTGTATCTGAGCAGATCACCTTTCTTGTTTACAGATTTCTTTCAGCAAATTATACATATTTAGAGATTATCATTAAGTAAAATAAACACCCAAGCTAAATCTATGCATAAAAGACACTGGAAGGATACACCCTAAAGTATTGACCAATGTTTGACCTAGGTATCAGAAGCATGGGTTATTTGTTCTTCCTTTCACTGTCCGTATAGTGAGTTGAATAGTGCCCTCCCAAAATTCATGTCCACTTGGAACCTCAGAATGTGACCTTATTTGGAAAAAGGTCATTTTTCCAAATATTTTTGCAGATGTAATTTGTTAAAGATTTTGATAGGAAATCATCTTGAATTTAGGGTGGGTCCTAAATCCAATGACTAGTATTCTTATGAAAAGAGAAGAAACAGTGGAAAGTTGATATAAAGACGTGAAGAGATTGGACTGATGGTCTACAAGCCAAAGAATGCCTAGGGTGGCTGGCAACTAGGAAGCTAAAAGAAGCTAAGAGAGAGGCATCAGACAATTTTTCCCTCAGAAACTCCAGAAGGAACCAAGTCTGCCAACACCTTGATTTTGGACTTCTGGCCTCCTGAACTACAAGAGAATAAATTTCTGTTGCTTCGGGCCACCCAGTTTGTGGTTATTTGTTACAGCAGCTGTAGAACTAACACAGTCACATATTTCAAATTTTTCTATGTAAATTATGTGTTACTATATTTTTAACATAAATAAATGTTTTATGGTTCTTCTTTTACCTGTCTGTTACCTATTATCTTCTCTGCCTTCCCAACCTCACTTCCGGTCCCTCCTTGCCTCAGACTTACTCTTACCCTTTGCTAACAATGGACCATCTTGCAGTTTCACTAACATGCCACACCTTTATATATTCTGTCCCACAGAACTGGCCTCATAGGCACATGATCAGTGCAGTCACACAGGGTTTCACACTCAGAGCACCCTATGCTTAGAGTTTAATACTTTGTAATCAGTGTCTTCAAATTTTTAATAATTGTATCTTTAAACTTATAAGCAAAGTCCAATGGGGCAATAGAATATGCACCCTGGGCTTGGAACATCAGCTCATGTGTGGTCCCACTCCCACCACCTACCTGGGGTGAGTTCTTGGCCACCTGCTCCCTGACCTGGGAGCCCAATATCTCCCTTCCCACTCTAGAATAGCTGCTGCCCTCTGACTGGGTCATTCCTCCATTGCCCTCCAGCCCCAACCAGTACCAAGGTACATAAGTGGGGAAGATCAGGGTTGGGCATGCTCTCTACAGGACACAGTGGCAGTCATCCCTGCCACTGGGCTGGCAGTGCCCTGGTGATGGTCTCTGGCAGGTGACTAAGTGGGGACCTCTCACCCACCCCTGATTCAGGTTTTGAGCATGTTTCTGCAACAGGTTGCAATTTCTTAGAGTCACCCATCAGACATGGGTTCGGGCAGTAGGAAGGAGAGATTAATTTCTTAGCTCCCTAGTCAGCCCTCACATTTTTACTTTGCACCAGGCCCCACAAATTATGTAGCCAACCCTGCTGTATCCTCTACCTAAGATGTCCTTTCCCACTTCTCTCCTGTTTAACACAAAATAATAATTACAATATAGTAACTATCATTTACTGAGCTCTTTACTATATGCTAAGTACTTTAGATTGTAAAGAAGACAGACAGACAGACAGGGATGGTTATAATTCCAGGTAGTTTGAGAGTAGAGTAAATGTAAGTGAAGCAAAGATGGCTTTCAGGTGAGGGATCTAAGAGCCAGAGGTGCCAGAGCTGGCCCTGAGGGACTCACAGCAGTTCAGTGTGTCCTTGGCCTCCTTGTTCTGTGGGAGGCCCAGGTAGGAGGCTCTGTCCTTGGATAATGGGAAATAGCTGGGAACAGCTGCAGAGTCTGGAGAACCAGCAGGGAACACACTGTAATATCCTAGAACTAGATGACCCCGTGCCTTCTGAAGACCTCTTTTGGGTTACTTCCAGATCTTTCTACCCAAAGAGAGAAACAACTAGAGTCGAGCAAACATTATGAAGTCTGACCCTCACAGACACTTCTCTGCCTGTAAATACAATCCCAAATAATCATTCAGAGGCAAGTCCTCACCTCACCGCCATTATATCAGAGAAAAGGGCTTCTCCAGGACTTAGAGAACCAATCCAGGGGACCTCACACAGGGAGTGGGCTAATAGATAATGGAGGTCACTGGCTCTTTTTTGCCAGCTCACTGGGAGCAGAAAGCATTGTCCCAACTTGGCTACACTTTAAACCAGTGATTTTCAGGCTTCAACATACATCAAAATCACCTGGTGAGCTTATTGAACTAGAGCTGGGCTCTATCCCCAGATTTTCTAATGCAATATGTCTGAATGGGGTCTGAGAGTTTGCATTTATAATGAGCTCCCAGAAGAAGTCAGTGCTGCTGGTCTGAGTAACGCAGTTTGAGAACCACAGCTTTAAAATGGGAGCAGAGTGATTTAATGGCCTTTGATAACAGGACTCCACAAACAACAATCTCCATTATGGCTGTCATTGAGATCCTGCCCCATCTATCACTTTCCCACTTCCCCCACCTTCCAGCAACACCTGACTTCTTGTGGTTCCCCAGACCCCACTATGTCATATGTCCATGACTTTGGGGTTTTTTTAATGCAGAACTCTATAAAAATGAAATAATCAACTTTAATTCTGTTATCTAGAGGTAATTGCCACTGACGTTTGGATGTGCCTGGTAAGAAAAAAGTGAGTGAGTTGCTTGTAAGTTACTTTGAAGCAAAGCAACTTGGTTACCTTCTGGTAACCACTAATCTATTGTACATGACCATGAGTCTCTGTTTGTTTGTCCTGCTCATTTGTTGCTTTTAGGTTTACATCCCACATATAAGTGATATCATGTGATTTTCAACTTTTTCAGTCTGGCTTAATTCTCTTAGCATGATTATCTCGAGGTCCATTCATGTTGTCACAAATGGCAGTATTTCATTTCTTCTTATGGCTGAGTAATATTCCATTGGATATATGTACCACAGCTTCTTTAGCCAATTATCTATCGTAGGACACTTCAGTTGCTTCCACGTCCTGGCCACTGTGAATAATGCTGCTATGAACATCGGGTGCAAATATCTTTCAGATATGAGTTTTCAAGTCCAATAGAGGGATTGCTGGATCATATAATAGATCAATTCTTAGTTTTTTGAGGAACCTCCATATCGCTTTCCATAGTGGCCATACAAATTTGCAGTCCCACCAGCAGTGTATGAGGGTTTCTATTTCTCCACATCCTCTCCGACATTTGTTATTACTTGTCTTGTTGATTATAGCTATTCTAACAGATGTGAGATGGTATCTCATTGTGGTTTTGATTTGCATTTCCCCAATAGCTATCTAAAAGATGTTGAGCATCTTTTCATATATTTGTTGGTCATTTGTATGTTCTCTAGGGAGAAGTATCTGTTCAGGTCCTCTGCCCATTTTTTGATCAGATCATTTTGTTGTTGTTGTTATTGAGTTATATGAGTTCTTTGTATATTTTGGATATTAGGCCCTTATCAGAGGCATTGTTGGCAAATATATTTTCCCATTCGAATGGTTGTCTTTTTACCTTATTGGTGATTTCTTTTGCTGAGCAGAAGCTTTTTAGTTTGATGTAGTCCTATTCATCTATTTTAGCTTTTACTTCCCTTGCCTTTCAGGTCAAATTCATAAAATCCTCTTTAAGTCCAAGGTTCTTGAGTTTAGTTCTTATGTTTTTTTCTATGCATTTTATTGTTTCAGGTCTTATATTCAGGTCCTTAATCCATTTTGAGCTCATTTTGATGTGTGGTAAAAGACAACAGTCTAGTTTCATTCTTTTGCATGTGGCTTTCCAGTTTTCCCAGCATCATTTATTGAAGATGCTTTTCTTTCTCCACTGTATCTTTTTGGCTTGTCGAAAATTATTTGCCCATATAAACATGGGCTTTCAAGTATCTGCTTTTAAGTGCTCAAGTGTAAAGCAGGAGCATCCTTGCCTCAGGAAGGCAGAATAAGACATTGTCTCACATCCCTCTGAACAAAGGTTTCCCAATTTTTGAAATAGCGACTTGTTTTCATGTAGTATTTTGCAAAACACATCGATATATGTTGTCTTATTTGAGTTAAGTGTTGGCTGAGAGACAGAGCAGGTGACTTCCTCAAGGTCTAACAAACAGAATCAAGGCTGGAAGCCTGGTATTTGATTCCAGGCTCTGTTTTTTCCACATGGTGAGGCTTCCCTACCAAGGTCTCATGGTCATCACCAAACACACTTGACCACTTCCTGAGATGATCTTCTGACAATACCAATCACACTATGGAGCAATTCTATTGCAGAGGCGTACCCTCCCCCATGCTGTCCTCACTGTCCCCTGCCAAATACCCTGGGGCAGGAACTGCAGGAAGCTCAAACTCCTCACCCCCTCTCTCTTGGCCACCTCTATGCTCTGCTGCCAGTTGCCAGTTGCCCATTCCCGATTGCCCCATTCTCATCCTCACTCTAAGAGGTGGCCACGAAGGGAGAAATCAGAATTAGACTCTCGAATGCCAAAGGGTTGTGGGAGATTATGGGGCCATCTGGCCCAGAGGCCCTGGAACTGGAGGCCTGGAAGTGGTCCACATAAGCACAGGCAATCTAGGGGGAAAAAAAACTTGCTCTTTTATCTGTAAAATGTGGATGATGTAAGAGCGTAACTGAGGAAGTGAGTGGTAGCTTTAAGCAACTCTTATTAAAATTACAACAGCCCATGAAAACAATGGCAAGGTCCCAAAAGCCCAAGGAGGAGGGATGAGACTCTGAGAGGGGAGAAACTGGAGTCAAAGGGAAAAAGTAGTCGAGAAGGGAGTTGGAGCCTAAGATAAAGATTATCAACAAGCTCTTAGCTCTCCCAAAATTGTTTAAGCTCAGATTATCTGAGGGTATTAAAATCTCAGAGATTATCCTCCCTGTTCTGATTGCACTTAGGAAACGTCCCCGCTCCCATCCCCCCTCCCAGCCTCCTTCCTGCAGACATACACACATTCTCACACAAACACACACACATAACACACACACAACACACACATCCCGCCTCATGAGTGCACACATACCTTATTTCTAAAGACCACTTCTTTGAACCAGTGGTTTTCAGATTTTAGCATGCATTAAAACCGCCTCTGTGCTTTTCAGCTTCTGTGATCAACCAGATGCCTCCTCCATTGACAAGGATGGCTGAAGGTTCATTGCTCCACTATTTTGGTAGAGTGACCCGTAACTAAAGATTACATTTACAGAAATAGCCCAGCAGGACTCAGGGCACAAGAACTGTATCTGTCCTGAGTCATATCTTAGTTATTCTCTCCCTGTCTTGATGTTTCTTAATGTTTTAAATCCCTTATGAGGTATGATGCACAGACAATAAAATTTACCAATTTTAAATGTACAATTGAATGATTTTTGACAAATGTATACAGTCATGGAAGGCCCACCACAATTATATATAACCCCCCCACAAAAAAAAATTCACACAGTCTCCTTTGTAGTCAATCCCCTCACCTTCTCCCAGCCCCTGGCAATCACCGGTCTGTTTATGTCTTTTAGTTTTGCTTTTCCAAAAATGTCATAGAAATAAAGGGAATATGCAGTATGTAGCCTTTAGTTTCTGAGTTCTTTCATTTAGCATAATGCTTTTGAGACTCATCCATGTTGTCTCATATTTTTTACTGCTGGGGAGTATTTCATTGTGTGGGTGTGCCACAGCTGTGCATTCACTCACCAGCTGAGACATACTGGGTTGTTCACAGTTTTGAGATATTATGAATAAAGCTGCTTTCAACATTCCCACACAGGTCTTTCAGTTTTTATTTTTCTTGGTTTAATACATAGGAGTGAGATTACTGAGTCATGTGGTAAGAGTACGTTTAAACCTTATAAGAAACCATCGAATTATCTTCTAAAGTGGCTATATCATTTTTCATTTCCACTAACAGTTTATGAGATTTCCATTGCTCTGCATTTCTGTCAACACTTGGTATCATCAGTTTTTATGTAAGCTCTATAAGGGCAAGAGTTTTTGTCTATTTTGTTCACAAGTGCTCCCACAATGCTAAAATAATGCCTGATCCAATAAACACTTGTTAAATAAATGAATAAATAATGCAGTAACTTTTGTTCTACAGCTCATTCATTCTTCAACTGTTTTTGTTTGTTTGTTTGTTTGTTTGTTTGTTTTTGATTCAGCTATCAGCAACTGGTTAAGAATCACAAAGTTGGAGAGATGGCCCTACATTTCTGTAAATCCCACACTCTGTTTAAGAAGTATTCAAACTTGAGTGGGCATCAGAATCACTGGAGAGTGTGTTAAAACAGGTTCCTGAGCCCCATGCCCAGGATTTCTGATTCAGCAGGGCCTGAGGTTCTGCATTGCTAACAACCTCCCAGGTGGTGCAGGTGTTGCCAATCCGAAGACCACACTGTAAGTAGCAAGTGTCTACACCAGGAAGCTGAATGATCTAGGGAGCCAGGTTTCTAAATCCCACTGTGCAGTGACTACTTGCACTTAGCCTACTTCCAGCTCAGGTCATCTTTCATCTGTCTTCCCACAGAATTGGTTTCATCCTACCCTGCTGTAGGCTCCTACTTGAGCTTTCTCTGACATGTCCTTGGCAGACTGGTAGAGCATCAGGTGGGAATGACATGGTCCTCAAGTCTGCTTTATTAGTTCTGGTTGAATTGGCTCCCAGGCCCTCTGAGCACTGGACCTGTGCCACTGTCATCAACCTCTTTAACAACCTTAGCTATACTCCTAATTCATCCCTTCCTCCCTACTCACTGCTTTTTAGTCACTGGAGTCCTGCCTTCATCACTTACATGGGTTTGCCCAACAGACTCTTCAGGTTCATGGCTAGTTCAAGTCCAAAAAGCAAGTATAAGATTCACTGGTTTCAAACAGCAGCAGAGGCTCCACCCCAGTTCCACTAAAGGACTAGGATCCTGGAGGGAGGCTAATGTGCAGCATCTTCCCAGTCCTCAATGTGAGCAGCATCCTGAAGTAGGAGAAAGAAACAAGAAGTGGACAGAAGCACACTCAAGGAGAGAACTGGAATAGAGAATCTCTGATGGGAACCAGTGGCATAAGAAGGTTCTAGGAAGAAAAAGAGGATGAGATGGAGTAGAGGATTAGCACAGAAAAGACTTAGCTCTCTAGATCTCTAAAGCTTGCCAGTTACAAATGACCTGGTGAAGGACACCAAATTTTCATGGCCAAGACAAGTGAAATAGACAATGTTGCCAATATTGTCTATTTCAGAGCCATTCTAGGCATCTGTCTTATCTTGACTTCTTCAACTGCATGGCTCAGAGAGCTAGTCCTCTCTCTTGGATTCCTGCACACTAATGCTCTCAGCATGAAGGTCTCATAACAGAATACACGCTGACTGTCCTTTGGTACTTGTGGTTTGGAGATTGTAAACTTTAATTCTGCACAGTCTTATTTTATATCAATGGATTATTTTTCCAGGTCAAATGTAAACTTGTTGAAGGCAGGACCACCTATAAAACAGGGTAAAAATAAAATACTAATTTAGGAACTGAGCTAACTTTTTAGCATAATTTTATTTTGTTTAATTTTTACATCATCAAATGAATCACTTAATGAGATTTAAGCTACGAAATCTTAATGTTAAAATAGAATAACTAAATAAATAAAATAACTAAAGTTTTTATGGATGAACTGTTAAGATGCCTATGATATGCTTTAAAATATTTCCAAAAAAAAAAGTCAAAGAAATATAAGAACAGCAAAAATTGATGTTTGTTGAAGCTAGGACTTAGATTCTAAAGGGGTCCACTGTTTGATTTTCTCTACTTTTTAAATGTGTTTTTAGATTTCCATAATAAAAAGTTACCAAAAAAAAGTCAGAATGGAATAAATTCTGCAGAAATTCTTTGGAATTTTCCACCAATCCTTATTTTGGAGGTTAAAGGAAAATTATTTAAGTGTCCCATATCCACATATGGATTCACCTTTTACCATATCCTTTGGTCCAGCTCAGTGGTTCCTTCTCTCTCTCTCTCTCTTTCTCTTTCTCTCTCTTTGAAGGGGGAAACCTATACATAACAAAATTTATTATTTTCAACCACTTTAAGTGTATAATTCAGTGGCATCATTATAATTGCAAGGTTGTGCCACCATTATTAGTAGCTCTTAAATGTGAAATGTGAGTGTGCAAAAGAATTCCTCAACAGGGTGGCATATTCACATCCTGGACTTTGAACTTCGTGGGCAAATACAGGCTATCAAAGGGAATTTTGACAAAGGGGAAGTTTTACTTTAAGCAATGACACCACTATCACACCACTCCCCGTCAGACTCCACTCCTCCCCAGTTAGTCTAGCTGTAAGCTGAGGCGCTAAGCTCACCCCCTAAGCTCACCCCACACCCTTCTTTCTTAGGAGAAGGAGAGGGGTCCTGAAGTGGAACTGCATTATTCACCTTGCCTACTAGGCTCTGCCTACCCGGGGCTTGTCTCCGCTGCCCCTCCCACTCAGCAAGGCCAGTCTCAGCTCACACTGCTGCTAAAACACCAGGCCCCCCATCCGGGGACAAGAAGTCCTGGCTTCTCGGAGCACCCGCTTTTTAGCTCACTTGGCAACTGTCTGGCTTTGGAGCCAGGTGGGGTTTGAGCCAAGCACAATTCACAGACCTGTCAGCTCATCAGAGCCAGTGGGAAAAAGTGCCTGCTCCTCGGCTTCCTCAGACCAACTGAAGCCAAATCGTCAGAGCTAGCTAGGTAGGGGAACTTTAAAAAGCCAAAAAGGTAGAGTTTGGAGAGCCAAGGGCAGAGTAGAGCAAGATCAGGTTAGATTTAGGCAGGGGTGAGATCACTCAGGATCTTGAAGGCCATATTAAAGAGTCCGGATTGTATTTTGTTCTAATCCCCTCTTTAATGAACTAGGAGGCAGCTACACTCTCAGCTTGCAAAGCTGTCAGCAAAACCACTCTGTGATTGCCAGTTGTTATAACAACAACAACAACAAATAAAATGACAAAGATACCTGACATTTATTGTTTATTTTGTTATAGTCATTAAGCCAAGTACATTCTCCATCGCATTGTAGAGTATGCCCTCAGAAATGGATTCAGATTTCACCTTTATTAGATCATATCTTTGCCTCTAAGACTGAAACCAGAAAATAGTAAAGATCAAGGACTCTGAGCCATGTTCATGTGTTTAGAACCTGTGACTTAGAGCTACCTCCAGGGTGAGGGTTTGTGGAAACGATACTGGCAGATTAGAGACTAGTTTCAAGCAAGTTAATTCTGGCATATTTTAGCTCCAATCCCATACACTTTTATTTTATTTTATTTTATTTTATTTTATTTTATTTTATTTTATTTTATTTTATTTTATTTATTTTATTTTATTTTAATATATTGACATGAAACCACTTTGGGATGTGTAGCTGAATACCCTCCTGCTATTGAGAATTGAAAAAAACATACTAAAGGCAACTATTCTGGTGTATGCTGCTGATTGAGTGTTATCTTTTACCAAGAGACGTCTTAATAGATCAGCCCAATTCCTAATTGTCAGAAAGCATGACCCAAGACCAGCCACTCTAGAATCAACATCATCATTTATGGCTTCAGTCCAGCAAAATTTAGTTGGCACATTTTCAACAATTTTATTCAGTATGTGTTATCATTTAGTTACTTGGTAGTTTTAAACCTGTAGCAATTTTCCCCAGGGAACACTTGACAATGTCCGGAGACATTTTTGGTTGTCACAACAGGAGGAGTTGGTGGGGTGGAATGGGGTAGAGGATGCTATAGACATCTAGTGTGTAGAAGCTGGGGAAGCTGCTAAAATCCTGAAATGCACTGGAAAGCCCCAGCTTAAAAAAATTTTCTGGCTCAAAATACGAAGAGTGCCAGGGTTGAGAATTCCTGAGTCACCTAGAAATATTTTTTTCACGATGACTGTATTTTCGAAGGTTCGACAAAAGGTTATGTTGCTTAATACTATACGTTCTTTAGGTTCTTTGTTGATGATTTTTTTTATGGCCATATTGGGAAATTGGTCACAACTCTAAAGTTTTTCCAGACAAAATATGTTACAGTCATGCTTTTGAATAAAAAACACTGAAACTTCCACCTGCATGCTGGCGCTTGTATCAGACACACCCAAAGTGGTTTTCAGAAGGAAGTCTTGGCTGTTGCGTACACTGATTAGTATCTTTAACTTTCATAGAAGAATGTCCTCTCTACACTCAGCATGGTTCGAGAACCAGCCTTCATCTGTATCACACTATCTGCACTCAAGTTCTTCCTCAAGAATGTCACTGTGACAGGCACAGGGTAGCAACCTAACACAGCCTAGCACTCCCTTTCACAGGGGAGCATATCACTACCAGACAGTGGCCAGCTCCTGTCTTTCTCAGCACTTGCCCATCCACCCCTTGGCATCTAAACCTCGCCAACTGTATGTTCACTTCTAGACAGATACGGTTAAGAAGCAGGCCCATCATCACCTTGTCTCCCCCCATGTGCTAACTGGGAGTGGAGCTGCAAGGTGGATGGAGCTCAGGTGCCTGAGTCATCCTCTGGAAGAGTGCCGCCCACCCATCAGGGATACCTGCTTGGACGCTACATAAGCGGAAATACACCTACAGTGAGTCATTGAGATTCTGAGGTTTATCTGTTATAGTAGTTAGTGTTACCCAGACTAACTTCCAACTCTTCACCTCCTGCTTTCTCATTTAGTTAGTTAAAGCACTATTTATGGAGGATCATCTGAAACAAAGGTCAGCAAACTGTGGCATGTGGGCCAAACCCTCTATATGGCTGCAGTCCACAAGCTAAGAACGGTTTTTATACCTTTAAATGGCTGGGGCAAAAAAAGACTCTAAAGAATAGTAACGTTTTGTAATACACAGAAAATGTTTTAAAAATTCAAATTTTAGTGTCCCTTAATAAAGTCTTATTGGACCTCAGCCACACTCATTGATTTACAGATTCTCTATGGCTGCTTTTACCCGGCGATGACAGCACTGATTAGTTGTAACAGAGACCTCATGGCCCTAAAGTCTGATATATTTACTATCTGGACCTTGACAGAAAAAGTTTGTCATCCTCTGGCTTGAAGGATATACAGATAGTCTGTTAGAAATTGTCTCCTGCCCCTTTTCTGGCAGGTGAGAGTCTGGATAGGGCCTAGAAAGCCTGGGGCTCATGCTAGGTCTACTTAGCTTTAACCCCTCGTAGGACAGCTTTCACTGAACAGTTCCAAGGCACTATTGCAGGGCCATTTTTGAGGACCTCAGGAGATATTTCACTCAGGTTTCAGGACCAGGATATTCTGTGCCACTTCTTTGTGACAATCCTATCACAAAATATTTGCTTTGGCTCCAAGAATATTATGAGCCAAATCCATAGCCCCACCTTCAATGAACCAGCTCTTAGGTGAACTTCTTGAACACTAACACTATCCCTGAATTATTTTATTGTCCCATGCTTTTCTCTTTGCTTCCGTCACTTCTTTTAAAAATTGTACTCAATTAAGAAATGTTTCTCTAAACTGCTTCAGGAGTCCTTTTTCGAAATGAGGTAAAATATGAACTATAAAGATATAAAGAAACATGAATTGTATTACATCATTATAAATGTGCTCCATTGTTCTATCATCAACTTGGTTGTCTCAGAAAATCCCCTTGACTATACGATAGTAGGTGTCAACGGGCAAGCTGAATGACATGTTGGGGCAGAAGCAGCAGCCCCTGCACTCTGAAGGCCTTATACATTAGAAGAGGTGAGAGACACCCGCAGAGGTGCAAGCAAGTTCCCCTCGAATGACTAGCTGTTCTTCTAGCTCTTTCCTGATTGCCAGCCCTATGAACCAGTAGTGAGCCCAGGTCCCACCACCAGTTCAAACTCATGGAGGCAATAGCCACACTGAACTCTCAACTTTCTACAGACTTTTGCCCCAGCCCCTTCTGCAGTGTAACTCCAGCTGCAGGATGTGCCCGTCTTCCCAATTTCCCAGCAGTGTCAGCTCAATTACCAGCACTAGGGCTGGTTAGTGACTCTTCTGTGATCCTTCAAATCCCTTTCTCAGACCTGTGCTCTCCCAGAACCTCCTACAGTTGTGTCTGGGACTTCCAGTAAACAGAAAGGTGAGTCCTCTTCTCAGTGGTTAATCCCCAGAGGGCTGAAACTGCCTGGTAAAGCCACATGGAATAGCTGCAAGCACCAGTCTCTGGGAAGACCAGAGGCAATTACTGGCCTGACCTAGGTTTGGAAGAGTGGAGGGTGAGGAAATAGGGTTGCATTAAAGGCAGAGGATATTTTTGAAAAATAATTAAGTTCACTTCCTCTTTTAACCTCCAGTGATGACTTCTGTTTTCACTGCTCTCCAGAAACTACCCTCACCAGGTCATGGCTGACCCCCTGCTGACTGCTAGTGGTCTTTCCTCACCTCCTCCCAGCTTGGGCTTCTTAGGTTTCACCACTGTTCAAGCCCTCTTATTCTTGAACTTCCCTTCTTTACAGGTTCTCCTGGAGATTCCCTTTCACCTCTCCAGTCTCTCATCTGGATCTGTTGAAGGTCTCACTCTCTCCTCCCATCCTCTAAATGTTGGTATTTGCCCAGGATTGGTCCCAGGGTCTCCACTTGTCTCTCTCCACACCTTCTTCCTCAAAGGGACCACCATCTCTAGCCTAACTGACCCCAACACAGCACTGTCTTCTCCAGGTGAACTATTCACAGGTATTGTCATCACCTTCGCTTGTAACATCTCTCCCTAATTTCCTTGTTTTTTTCGAGCTGTGCCATTCTTTTACCTTCCAAGATCAAAACTGAAGGGTCCTCTTTGTCTCTTCTCACTCCTTTGTCTTCCTTGTTCAATCAGACCCCAAATCTGTCCACTTGCCCAGCTGAACCCCATTGTCATTTCCATTGCTGCCCTTCTAAAATGAGCCATCGATACATGCCTACGCAGAGACCTCAGCCTCCCGACTGATAGCCATCATCACAGTTCTGGGTTCTGGTTCTGGGCTCTATGAAAAGGCCATATTTGGCCCTGAAATTCCCCTCAAATCCAAATAAGTCATTTAAGTCACTCTTATCACTTCTACTTTAGATTCACAACTTTTTAAGTCAGATGTAAAGAATGAACTCGCCTTTGATCCATCCCTTCCCTAGTGATATATTGGGATATTACATTAATCCTCCTGTTGATTTAAAACTCTAGACAATGCTGTAGGTGTAAAAAATAAAAAAATAAAAAAATAAAGGATTGCAAGCTGATAAGGTCCTTGCAATCTGTGAGGTCAACCAAGGGTTGCCTCACCTAAAAAAAAAATTAAAAATAAAAATAAAAACTCTAGACAAAAATATATATATATTTTTTTAATTTTGAAAGCATTGGAGAACAGTGGTGAACAGGCAGAAACTGGAGAGGATCTGACCTTTAAAAGAAGGAAAACATCTGGATTCGATCCATATTTATCTATCTATCCCCTAAGGATTGTGTGGTGTGGAGCATGGGAATAGAGTTTAAGCAGAAGGCATCAGTCTTACTGGGCTAGAGAGTCAGAGATCAGAGTTTGGGGCTACCAAAGCAGCTGGACATTGAAGGGGGGATCTTGGCAAGAAGGGAGTCACTGAGGAGGAACCACAAAATCTATATACAAATACCCCTCAAATCTTTGAATGACTCTGAACTGAACATATTCAGGGAAAGAATCCAAAAAAAAAAAAAAACAGCAGAAAGCAACAGGTGAGAGGCTGAAAATCCATGCAGATATTTTAAGAGGTGTCTGATACTGAGGAGACTGAGTTTTAAGTTCAAAACTGAAATTCAAACCAATGTAGAGGGCCTTACTTTTCCGGCAAAATCCCACAAGGGCCATATCTCAAGTATATCAACAGATTCTCCAAATGACTTAAATTTGCATCCACCTCAATACAGATTCCCAGAGCCCACCTCAGACACATTTAATAAGAATCTCTGGAGCTGGGCCTAGAAATCTGCATTTTTAAATAAAGATTCTCAGGTGATTCTGATGCAACACTTTGGAACTATCGCTCTATTATAGTTCACTCTTTTTTCAGATGAGCAAACTGAGTAAAGAGGATAAAAATGACTTGTGTAAGGTCACACTGTGCCAGGACTAGGGCCAGAATCCAGGCTTGCTGACACCAATTCCAGTGCTCTCTCAACTATACTGCTTGGCCTCAGAGTCCCCAGACCCATGCTTCTGGGAAACTGAGTGAGGCTTAATGATAGCAATCCTGCTTTTTCCGGCCTTGTTCCTAATGCCACACAGCCTGGGGGCAGGAAGAAGGGTGGGCAGTAGGTGGGGTGTAATGAGATCAGCTCTGAGGGGCTTCTCCAGCCACAATGAAGGAAACTCTGGGCTGGAGATACCAGCTGCTGCCCCGTTGGTCTGCTGGGAGCGCCACCACCTTCCAGCTGTTTTCCAACCCAGGCTCTGCTCAACCTCTTCGCACCCCATTTGTCAACAGTTCCCAGAGATGAGAAAAAGGAGGAGAGACAGCTATGCACGTGTCTCCTTGGAACGAATGGCACAAAGAAAGAAGCCTAGAGGTTGTGACTGGAAAGGCTGCCTGGGAAGTTTCCATAGCAACCCCATCATCCCTGCCCCAGCAGCTACGTGCTGCCTGGCATGTGCACATCGCTAGGTCCCTGGAGGACACTGTTGTCTCTCCCTCGCTCAGGGTTCAGGAGTGAGCTGTTAATCCTGGTATTTAGATAATAATATCCAAAGGCATCTGTGGGAACCTGAACCAGCTGCAGCCTAGGGCATGTGTCTGAGGGCCCTCTAGGGAGAGGTCCAGAATCTGGGAACCTTTACGATGAGCAGGCAGTTAAACACTGTTTGATGAGTGGCTGAACACATGAGAGTCTTAGAGGCTATGGTAAGTTCATTTGCTCACAGAGGTGAGGGAAAATCAGAGCTAAACCTGAAGGGGAAAAGGGTAGCTCCTCCCCCTCCCACCTCTCACCCCGCAAGTCAGGGAGGACACCTCCAAATCCAAATCGCTTCTAACAGCCTCTCCTCTGCACTGCTCACACACACGAGTGTCTGCCAGTCCCTCTAAGCGGCAGGCCACCAGCATGAAGGAGTCAGTAACAAAGTGTTAACCTTCCCAGGGGCATGTGCTCCCCTCCCTCTGCAGAACCCTCCTCCCGCACCCCCACCCCCAAAGCACACACACTTTGGGAGATAAATATACAGCAATGGATCACCAAGAGTGGAATTTCAAGCACCAGTGATGAAACTGTTTTTAGGAAAGGAGAGGGGATGCTTGGAGTCCTACAAATTATTTGCCATCATAATAATCATAGCCTGGAGCATATTTAAAAACATAAATCTTTAATATCTTCTTCCTTTGAGAGTGGTTTTCATATTTGGAAATAGCAAACAAGTCTGGTGAATAAGTTAGGTAAATAAGCTGGATAATGCCATTTGGGATAAAAGACTCCTCCTTACAGCTTTCATCAAGTGATAAAAGACTTGGGATTTGTTTTCATTTTGTTTGCTTGGTTTTTGTTTTTGCAAGGTCAGTGAGTAACTCAGGAAATATTCCATGGTGTGTCTCCTGATCAGGCAGTGTCTCAGGCCCTGCAGAATGTGAGAAGTGGGCCTGGCTGGGATGGGATGGCGCTCCCATCCTGGAAGTGAAAGGGGGTCTCAATCCACTGGAGAGACAAAGAGGCAACCACAGGACATAACTGCTTACCCTCTGCCCACCTGGACTCAGACCTCATCCCTTTGGATGCCTCCAAACCATCAGACCCTTCCCTTCTTCACTTTCTGCTTAGTGTCCCAGGGTCCTGAAAACTGCTAGAGAAAATTCAGTCACGCAGACTGCCATCACTGAGGTTCAAGGGGCCCTCAAAGCTGCCAGTTATTACCTTCTGGGCCTCCCCAGTACATGCTTACTTTCACAAAATCACTGCCTTAAATTTTAACCACCGTCCTCATGCCTCCACCCCCAAACACTGGAGGGGGGTGGGCCATCATCTTCTCTCTCACTAGCAGCAGATAACTTATCTCATAATTTCCATAAAAGATAGAGGCCCTGTGGCTGGAGCTTCACAGTCTCCCACTTCCTCTGGACAAGGCACCACCCTAGTCAAGCCCCAGAGCCCTGAGGCTGAGTCCGCACAACCATACAAGGAATACATACCTACCTGTCTAGTTTTCACCTGCTAGGATATTCATCTCCTCTGAGCTCTTTGGATCCTCTTGCCCCCAGTTTCATCTTTCTGGGGACCAATTCACCCCTTATCTTGAGGAAGAAGATGTGTCTGCTCCTGCTCAAAGCTAAGGCCTCCCTAGTAATCCTGATGTCACTCCTCGGATAATTGACTCCAACAGTCTTTTTCCTTTTCCTGATGTTACCTTGCATGACAAGAACATAGCCAAGTCTTCCTCCAGCTGTTTATTTATTTACTTGTTTATTTTTGTATTTCCCCCTCAGCCTTTTAAAGACAGTTAGACAACAAAACTCTTAACCTTCTGTCCCTTCCAGATTCTGTTTTATAGCGCTCTTTCCCTCTCCAGTGAAGCTTTATTTAAGAATAAAGAATTCTTTTGGAGAAGTTAAACAGTCACAGGGTTTTCTTTAAAAATTGATATTAAAAAACCACACAGTGAAAAATGTCATCTTTATATCCCAGTCCTCTTCACAGAGGCCACTTTTCTTACTGTTTTCTTACATACATAGAATTATGTTCATTTTATATCCTATCTCTGTTTTATACTTGCTGTTTTCACATAGTGGCAGTCATTTCATACAGCATATATAGATCTGCCTTATTTTTTTAACATTCCCCAGCACATTCCAAAGTAAACATAAAGGACATATTGAAATTTATTTGACAAGTCTTCTACTGACAAACGTTTGGCTCTATCTTTTGCTTTTTCAAAAATATTGTGGTTAATAACCTTGTACATGTTGTTTTGTATGTAAATATTTCGATAAAATAAATTCCTAGATGTGGAATTATGAGATCAAATTGTGTACACATTGAGAATTTCAATTGTTATTGCCCACCATAGAAAATATACCAATTTATATTACATCTTATTCCCACCAGCAATAAATAAATGTGACTTTTTCCCAAGGCCCTTACCAACTTTTTTTTAATCTTCCTCAATCTAAGTGAAAATGATACTTTAGTGTAGTTATAATTTTATTTTCTCTTACAATTAGTGAGAATAGTTTCTTTTCATGTGTTTAAGATCCTTTTGTATTGTTCCCGTAAACTTTTTGTTCATATCATTTACTCATTTTTAGGTTGGGTTGCTCTTTTTCTTATTAATTTGTAGAACCTCTTTATATATAAGTTCCTTTTGATATAGGCTACCTTAATTTTTCCAGTCTGTTGTTTATGTTTTGATTGTGTCTATGATGTTTTTGTAATGCATATTTTTATCGTGATAAAATATATATAACATGAAATTTATCATTTTAGCCATTCTTTAAGCATGCAGTTCAGTGGCATTAAGCGCATTCACGTGGTCGTGCAGCCATCACCACCACCCATCTCCAGAACTTTACATCTTCCCAAACTGAAACTCTGTACCTCTTAAGCAATAACTCCCCACTACTGAATTTATCAGCTTTTTCTTTAGAATTTTTGAGTTTTATATGATACATAGAAAAGTTTTCTCTTTTCCCAGATTTTTTTTTAATTCTCCACATTTTTTCTTTTGGTTCAATGCTTCTGGGTCCTGGCTGCACTCCAGTCACTACAGAAGCTTTTGTAAAATACAAGTGCTCAGCCTTACCTCCAGAGAGTCATATTTAAATAGTTAGGAGTGGGACCCAAACATGGGTAATTCTTAAATGAATTCCCAAGGTGATTCTAAAGCTCAGCCAGCATTGAGAATCACTGTTTTTGTATATTTAAGATTTCATTTTTTGTATTTAAGTCTTTAATTCATCTGGAATTTATACTAAGGTAAAATATGATGTGAAAGTCAACCTAATTTTTTTTTCAAATGGCTATTCAATTATTCCAATACCATGTAATAAATGTAAATTACCAAAACTGACTTCAAAAGAGAAAAATTTCTGCTCCCACCGCTTAGTATCTGGGTGATTTGGGGCAGTTATTAAGATTCTCTATGCCTCAGTTTCTTTGCCACAAAATAAGGATAATAATAATACCTCATAGAGTAATTCTGAGGACTAAAAAGTTCATAAATGTAAAGACTTAGTAGAATGCCATAATAATATTTGCTACTATATTTGCTATTACTTGTTTTGGCTCAGCAAATGAACATGTGCAGAGTCAACACAGATATGATATATAATGTTATATAATCATTATAAACAATACCTTAAAAAAGTTTAGTTTAAGTGCAAAGAGGATATATAATTAACTCGTCTAGATTTTTGTTTAAATGTATACATTAAACAAACACTGTTAAGAAATACGCTACCATGTTAACAGTGGTTATATTTGAGTGAAGGGAGATCATGATTTTTTTTTCTTTTCATCCTTAGTCTTTCCTATATTTCTCAAATTGCCTGCAATGAGGAGGTGTTGCTTGTGTTCAGAGGGAATAAAATTGCTGAGTAAAGTTTGTTGATCTGGATTCCATCCCTCAGCATGGTTCAGAGAGTCTGTTCTCTCTGTAGCATCCATGTCATGGGGAGCTTTCTGGGGAGCAATGGCCCAGCATTAGGGCTCTTGCCTCCAGGCTGGTGTGCATGGCATTTTCTGGGCTATTCTAATCCAGCTAATTGCCCTTGCATCCCACCTGCATCGTGCTATCACTTTATCACTCAGGTCATTAAAGACCTTAGCAAAAGCCTTGCAAAAGCCTCCATTTCTTCAGTCAACAAATACAGATTAAGTCTCTATTATGCTCTAGGCTTTGCATCCGTCATATTTCCTTAATAGATGAGTTTAGAAACAATTTTAAGAAAAGAAAAAGGTCAGGCTGACATTTTTTTTTTTAAATCTCAGGCTGAATGCCAATGACTGCTGCTTTTTAGAAAAATTTCCTAAACTGCATTGTTGTTGTTGTTGTTGTTGTTGTTGTTGTTGTTTTAACTAATCTAGTCTAGAACTTGTCTGGGACTGAAACCAAACTCATCAGTGGTATTTAAGCAAAATGTGCTCCTATTTTTCTAGGCATCTAAATGACTTTTATTTAGTTCTCTTTTTCCAGGACTTGTGTCCTTTCCTAAAATGGCTCAAAGAGCATCACTGGGACCATTCTTCTGTCTTGCAAACCCTCCAGGGACTGGAGTACAAGTTCTTTGCACCTGAAGTCTAGAACTCAAGGAGAGCAGCAAAATCCTGGAAAGTCTTTTCTTATCTTGACACCAATGTGGGAGAAGGTCAAGGGGACTCCAGACATTTTGAAAGTGCTAGAGAAAATTTCTCCAACTTCGCTCAAATTATTTACAAGTATAAACTTCCAAACACCATTAAAAATATTCATTTTTACAATAAAATCTGAAAATAAAAACAGATCCATTCTTTCCTAATGATGCAGGACAGGGCAAATTTCCCCAAGTTGAGGAGAGACCAAGCCCTGTACCGAGAGAAAAAGGGGGTTCTTGGTGGAGAGTGTAGTAAGAATTTAACAAATGTCAAAGTTAGAGTCAAAAGGAAAATTTATTTAAAGGTGTTTGGGGAGGGGAAGGGAAGCAAAGACTAGAGAAAGCAAAAACAAAAGGCCAAGACAAGGGGAAAAAAGCCCTGAATCCAGTTTATATATCATTTTTCAGATCCTGTGAGTTACAGTTTAAAGACTTTGTCAACCCATTTCCTTTAATATGGACATACAGTGAGGAAAGAGAAGGGTATGTAGCCTAAAAAGGTAAGAATATGTAGTGTAAAAGGCCCGCTGGCAGTTCCCAGCCTTTAGTCCATAGGTTTCCTATGGCTTTATTCATAAGGAATGAATGATTTTATTTGTGTAGGCTGCCACTTAAAGACTCTATCATTCCTATTTCCCCTTCACAGGTGTGGAGAATGAGTTGTTGGTAATCCAGCAGAAATCTTCCTTTGTTCTGCAGTTGTTCTCCTGACCTGGTTGCAGGGCTGATCAGCATTTCGCAGTCTCTGAATGTAGTTTGATTTAACACTTTTGTTCCCTTGCCTTCTCCCTACATTACTAACATATTAAAGACTGCTATAAACTGGGTAGGTGATAAATTAATACTTCCAGAGCTAGATATTGATTACTTGAATGAATGGCAAATGAATGAATGAGTAAAGTAACACAGAATAGGTCTATCCAACACAAACTACATATGACAAAGGTGCCAACCATAGGAAAGCACTTTCCACTTTAGAATTTAGAAGGGAATTAAATATATACCCAAAGTTCTTTGTAAAAGTGGTCCAGAGACATTTAAAAAATAATGCTGTCTTTAGTACAGTGTCTTAGTGTAGCACATAGAACCTCTTCCAGGGGTCATGATTTGTAGCGGCATCTATTTTACATACATAATTCTGGGCTTCTGAGCTCTTAGAGAGCAAAAGTTTCTTAAACAAGTGATTCTAAAAGTTTAATCTCTAACAGTGTGGTTCTCAAATTGGAGCATGCCTCTGCTAGTCTTGTTCAAATACAGATTGCTGGTCCCCACCCCAGACTTTCTGACTCAGCAGGCCTGAGGTATAAAAAATCTAAAGGCTAAGAAAAAGACAGAAAAGCATGAGCGACACTCTTGTTGGAGGACTTCAATGTTTCTGTCACTAGATACAGAAAGAGCAAAGGGGAAAAGCATGAAAGTAACAGCTAACATTTGTGAGTGGTTTGAAAGTGCTCTATTTGCCCATGCATCCGTTCATTTTAATCTTCCATCAGCCTCAGGGCACCGGTATCCTCCCTGTCATTGACATGATTTTCACCTACTTGTAACAGATGAGGAAACTGATACACACACTAATAACTGGAAAAGCCAGGATTTGGACCCAAAAGTTTTAACTTCTATGTTAGCATGCTTAATCCCACATTAAGAACCTTCCCAATAAATGCAAATGCTCAGGCACTCACTACCTGCTGTGAGGCTGGAGGCCCTGACCCTATGAGCTCAAACCCTCCTAGGCTGGTGGGACTTCTTGGCAGACTGAGGACAAAAACACACAATCAACAAACATTTATTATAGGCCACATTGCCACAGGCATTTTACATACCTTATCGTTATCTTTATTCACAATAGCCTCCCAGGCAGATTTTTGTCATTTTCTCCATTTCAGAGCAGTTGGGAGAATTAAAAGAATGAACTTAAAGTGAGCACTGAATAAATAATAAAAATTTATCTTATTATTCCCCTTCTTAAAGCCTCCTTCTGCTGCTTCTGGCTATGTTCCCAAACAGCTTTAGGCAGTTTACAATGGCTTTAAGCCTTTATTTCAGGACCTTACTGGGCTTCCTGTTTTGGAAGGGCCCAACACATATTTATGGATATGGCTTCAAATCTGAGCTTCTAGAAGTTCCCCAGGGATCTGCTGAAGATAGGGTGGGGTAAAGGGTGTAGGAGGCAGAGGAGGAAAAGAGCTTCGAGGAGTAATTTCTTTTGAAGAGAACATTTCAAGACTTTTTTGTTTGTTTAATTTCTAATTTGAAAACCACTGATTTGCAACATTGTTTTTATGAGGGAAAATGTGTTTCAAGTTCCAGACCACACACTTAGGACACAACCTGTTCCTATTGCAGGTAACAGAATGACATAATAAATGAGCCAGTGTCAAATGCTGCAAAAGGCAGTGAACCAGAACCTGGCCCCTCAACCCAGACATCAAAGGCATTCCGAGCTCAAGAGCAGCTCATGTGATGATTCCTTTTCTCTTCTTTTACCTAAGCACATCTATTCATTCAACAATAATTTATCCAACCCCTGCTGTGAGCCAGCAGCAGAGGCCAGCATTGGGGATACTGAGATGAACATCCTGGGCCCCAGCATTCAGGAGTGGTTAGCCTCCTAGGAGGGACGATTCAGTAAGCAGGAGTACAAAGAGACAGAGAAGAGCACCAAGGGGAACTGTCAAGCTCCATGAGGAAGGTAATGCTAGATTGAGACAAAAAAGATGAAGAAGTATTGGGAGTGGGGTGATTCTAAAGCATGGGGCACAGCACAGAAATGCAGATAACAAGGCACAGGTACCACATGGAACCACTGGACACCTGCCACCTTAACTTCTTCAGACTGAGGGGGCCATGTCCATAGTCCACTAAACTGGCAAACTGTGATAGCTGGTCTTCAATAAGGGTGGCTACAGATTGAACAGGCATGTCCCTGCCCCAAAGGCTCAGGTTGGTTGGAGTGTCCTATAAGGCATTCAATACAGGAGATATTAACTAAATCAGCTAATCACCCTGACTCCCTCTGGAATTCACACAGGAAGAATAGCAGGGATTTGGTCTATAAATGAAAGAGTCAAGTGCAGAGAAGCATGAATACCAGACTAGACCAGGCACTACACACTTTAAAACTGCCCCACCCACCCCACCCACTCCACCCCCACCCAAACTTTGAGTTCTCTTTCAAGTCTGCTCTGCATAACAGTAACTTGTAACAATAATAACGATTTTATTTCTCAGAATTTTCATGAGTCAGGAATTTGGGAAGGGCCTAGCTGGGAGGTTCTGGCTCATCTCAGGCAGTTGTAGTCAGGTACAGAAGAGCTAGAACAGCAGGGAGCTGGAAGCCCCTGGAGACTGCTTACATGGCAACTGAAGGCATCGAGAGGAAAGTTCCAGCAAGCAAGGTGGACGCTTCATCACTTTTTATGACCTGACCCGGGAAGTCATATACTATGGCTCTCATGTACTCTTGGTTGAACTTGTCACAGAAGCCCAACTAGTTTTCAGGCCCACCACTGATGGAAGAAATGTAGAAAAAAAGTTGTGGACATATCGTAGAATTTCCACATAGTCTCAGCTCAGGCTTACAATGAAATTTCATTTTCCTAAGGATTTAGATTAAGGTTGAAGTTGACTCTGGTCCTGGCACATTAGATATGCTACAGTTCGCTCAGCAGGGCTAATGTATAAGTAGGAGGTGAGCGCAGACAAAGATAAGTCTGGAGAAGTAGGCAAGTGTCTTTCATGTCATACTTGGGGGCTGGACTTTTTCCTATAGGTGTCTACTCTTCCTTCCAGGACAAGTGAGGGCAAGTAGAGGGGACTTCCAAAAGTAGATGGCTTATAGGGCAGAGACTGGAAACTGGTGGTCCACTGCAGGAGACACCCCATACAATAGTCCTTAGATTAGAATGGTTTTTAGAAAAAGTCAGCATCTTGAAAAATTAGAGACTCTGGTCACAGTGGATACTTATTTTTGCACAGACATAGGGCAGGGAAGAGAACAGCAGCTGTCCTCTTGACGTAAGGTGTGTGTTCTCTAGTTAGCCGTATGCTCAATAATTTCCTATTGCATCACAATTGTCTTGGTTCATTATTTATGTTACCTTCCCAAAAACATTTGAATTTGTGACCTCTGATCTCAGACTTCCCATGAGCAAAAGCTTTCATGGACTCAGGCTGAAAAAAAAAAAAAAAAGAAAAACCCTCTCGTTTAACACTTGGCCATTCAAAGTATATTTTGCTTAAACATTATTTGGTAAACACTATATTCGCTCATGTATCTTCAACTTTTTTTAAAGAGAAACCTATTTCTCTTATTAAAGGTGACCTTGAGGTCATCTCCCTGCTTAAGTGGATTCAATCCATTTGTTCAGAACAGTAGAGACAATTGTGTGCACTATAAAGTGTCAGTCAGGTACAGTAAGTCCTCACTTATGTTGTGGTTAGATTCTGGGACTTTAAGAGAAGCAATATAGAACAAAACTCATTTTACCATAGGCTAATTGATATAAATAAGAGTTAAGTTCCTATAGCATTTCATCAATGTTATAACAAAGTGACGTTGAACAAAAGGACTTTATTGGAGTACCTGCTGAACAAGATGACCTTCTTGCAGAAGAAGTTACTTTAGCTGCCTTGTGAGCCAGCATCCTGGCTTGATGACTAGGCCCCTTGGCCAACAGGTGATTTCAGCCAATCAGAACATGGAAATGCCCAGTTTAGGTGCAAATCACTGAGTGATGTGTGTTTTTCACCTCACGAAAAGTAGCTTGTCATATTCCTCTACAACTCTTCAAATCATACCCTTTCTTCAAGCACCAAATCCAGCCTTCTCAGATTACTCTAGTCATATTGACAGGCTTACTACCTAGGACAACCTCTATGACTGGCTTTATGCCTGTGTTTCCAAGTCCCTTCATCCCAGCTCCTTCATCACTGTGCCTCATCTTGCATCAGACTCCTTTCTGACTCATAGCTAGCCTGGACTTTGCCCCAGTATGGCTGAAACTCTAGTTTGCCTGGAAGCCTGATGGCCTACTAAAGCCTCCCTGGCTGGGTTAGCTCTCCTAAGGCCTGTTCCTCCCCACTAGGTAGCTCTGGGGCCAGTACTGCGCCTCTCCTTGCCTCTTTTTTCATAATGCCTACTCCTGTGTCTACCAGAGACACTGAAGCCAGTAAGGGAGTAAGAAAATGAAAAGACCAAACAGAACAGATTCTTGGGAGGCAGACAAAAAAATGACCAGAGGAAATTCCAAATAAGAATTGGCTGAAATGGACCCTGATATCTTCATTCAGAATTAAAAATAAACCATTGGAGACACATAAGCACATGAGTAGCCACCACGGTTCCATAAATATTTTTCTGTTCAGATTGTATCTTTGAATTTGAGAAGAACTTTCCAAAAAGAAGAGGTCAACAAAAGAAGGAGGACAGTCTGAGGAAGCAATTAGGGGATGCACCACTAATTCCTTTATTTAGGAATAAAGAGAAGAGCAAGAGGATGATGGGGTCTCGGAACTGTTCAGAAAATAGAATCAAGAGCAATAGAGGGTGAGAGAGATTGAATGCTTGTTGTTGGTTGATAATTATCAATAGGCAGTATTGTGTGATATGTCCTGATTTCAATATTTAAAAATGAAACGTCGTTGTAATTTTGGATATATCAATGGGGCTACAACAAGAGTTCTTGAGACAGAAAACTTCATGTTTGGATTAAAGTACTTGGATGATTTAATTGCTGCAGAAATGATCAAGATTTGATTCAAGTATCTAATACATAATAAGCATTGAATAATATCACAGGTGTGTTGAGATTGCATACACCAGATGCCCAGTGAGATCGGAAATGGTAACAAACAACATGATGGTTAAATGCTGCCATCTATTTATCATCACCTATTCGTATATTAAATGACTTCCTGATATCTACTAAAGGCCATCTATGAGGCAGATGCTGAGAATGCAGTGATGAGGAAAAATGACATAGACTTCAACTTCATGGTAATTATATTCTAGGGTTACTTATCCTCCACTGGAGGCATATCACCAGGGGACATTTGGACATAGGGGTTCACTCTTGGTTGCGCATTGACTAAGGACCCTACTGGCATTTAGCTGGCAGGGATCAGGGATAGTAAACATTCTACACTTTGCAGACTCTGCCTACAGGCCAACAGCACCCCCACCGGTAAGTACTGGTAGTGCAAGATGTGACACCATTTTTAGACAGATTTTTTTCATAACAAGACCAACTACATGATGTTTATTTTTAAAGCATAGATTTTTCAAATTCCTTTACCGTATTTTTATTTAAGTCTCATGGAATACTTTTATCCTAAATGACACACTTTGGTTTTGATTTTGGTTTATTTATTTGTTTACTTACTTACTTACTTACTTACTTATTTATTTAATGATGACATTGATTAACGAAGTCCAGTAAGTTTCAGCTGTGCATTTTAACAGTAAGTGCATATATATTTACATTGTGTGTTCACCTCCCATAGTTAGTTCTTTCTGTCACCACATATTTGACCCCTTTTACCCCGATCTACCTCCCCCTCCCTAAATGACACATCTTGGAAAACACTAGAGTAGAAGTTTAGAACAGACTCTCCTAGGTTTGAATCCAAGCTCTTACCATTTAGTAGCTGAGACTGTGAGAAAGTTGCTTAATGTCTCTGAGTTCCCAACTGGAGAACCTGAGTTAGATAGGCAATAGCTATCTAACTCAGGTATTGTCAGATTGTTGGAAGGACTGAAGGCAATGATGTGTATGAGTTGCCTTGCCCGGTGTATGGAAATCTGCATGTTAAGAAGAGGTGGCCAGCACAGAAATTGTGGCCCAGAAGTTTAGATGTGGAAAAAGATGATGTGGTGGGTGAAGGGGGAATTGGGGACAGGGGATGCCTTTTTGAAGAATAAGGACACCTGAAGAACTAAAGGGCACAGAGAAGGCGAGAGGAAGGCCCAGCAGGTGAGGGTGGAGATCAAGTGAGGAAATAATCCAGGCAAGAAGACACACCTGGAAGGTGTTATTCCTATTTCATTGCATGTTCAGGGAGTGATTCATTTCCCACAAAGATTCCCCTGAACAAAGAGGCCCCTCATGATTCCTCATTCTATTTCTACCTTGTATCTCCTTTGTGCAGAAAAGACAAACAAACGCATTTCTTGGTCTCATGTGGTTCTCCCTCTGATAATTCACCCACAGAAAGGCCCACTGGAGGAAGAGGGCAGTGTCTAAGCAAGATTTAACTAAGTCTTTTGCTAACCAGACCCCCATCACTAAATTGTAAAGTCAGGAGCAGGAACAAGAGAAGGAAGTCTAAGCAAATGGAGAATTTGCTTCTACTCTGTATGGTCTTCCTTGTTTGTTTGTTTGTTTGTTTGTTTGACATGTTAGCCATCTTGACAAGATTCCTGTAAAGTTCCTTCTGATTACTTATTTGGGCAGAAGTCTCTCTCTTAGACAGAGTTCCTCCCACTGGTCATGATGTGTGTTCTCACGTTCTGGGGGCAATTCATATGCCAGTTGCATAATATAAAGCAATGCTTTGGAAATGTAGTAGGGGAGGAGGAAGAACCATGGGAGGGACTCTCTGCTTCTTGGCATTTAATCTATTCAGGCCATTGTAGACTTTGTAAATATTTGTTGACACTTCTTGGTTGTTGTAGGAAGTCGCAGCTGTACAATTCAAGTGTTAGTTCTATTCACACTGTTAATGAAAAACAACATTGCAGCTGTTGTCCCCACTACCTTTGCCTCCTTTCTCAAATAAAATTATTTGGAAACTGAGTAAGAGTTGACCCATTCTTAGTCTCATCCACACTTGCCTTTCTCAGTGTTCTATCCAGGTACTTCCCTAGAACCAGCAGTTCTCCAAGAAGGTGAGTTACAGCTGCCAGTCATGACCACTGGGGCATACCTCTGCCCAGTGCTTTTGGATGTCACCACGCAGGTTTTCTTGGCTGGATTTTGGCATCTGTCCTTAGCTAAATGCTGAGCTCTCCAATTGGTCACCTTGACCAGCACACATAGAATGACTGAACTGTGGTGTCATTTGGTTTGTTTAGGAAGGAAAAAAGTAAAGTTATGCAACTATTCTTTCTTTTCCTTATTCACACTTTAGAGTTCATGGTCAGGCAGCATTATTTATAGAAGGACCTTGGTCTTCCATATTGACAAAGTCTTCTTCCAAACCTATCTTTGTATTCAAAATATTCTTCCATTTATACTGTGGATTCAATGTCAGAAATGCCAGTAAATATTCTATAGCAAAAAGAACTGTGATAGATTAGTGATGTCTGTTTTGAAAGCAGACTGGGAAAGTGGCAGCATGTATGCTATGTATTTGCCATCCTTGGTCTATAACTAACTAGATTATGGAATTGCTTTTCCTATTATTCCTTGGATCACAGTTTAGCCCACTGTCTCTGTTCTTAGAACCTATAATTGCCTTTTTACTTGTGTAATTATATCTTTTAACTTTATGCTGCTCAGCTTATTGCATTCAACCAAGAGATATTTATTGAGACCCAGCTATGCACCAAATACTACTCTAGAACCCTGAAGAAATAGCAGTGAACAAGAAAGACAAGATCCAAATTAAAAAAAAAAAAAAAAAAAAAAGACAAGATCCTTGCCCTCATGAAGCTAATTTCCTACAATACAGAGGCAAATAACAAATAGACAAATACATACATAAGACTACTTCAGATAATAAGTGTTTTAAAGAAACAGAACAGACCAATGTGATAAGGAGTGACTTAAAGAGGATTTCATTTTTGTGGATTTATTTTTAAGATGAGAAATACAGTAGGGCACACTTGTATGACATTGGGAGAATTATTGTGTCGAAAGGCAAATTGATGCTGCAGGAGACAAGAATAATTACAGAAATTACTTGGGTGCCACTTTCTCTTCTACATACCTTTTCTTCACCAGAGCAGATCAGTTTTTCTCTTTCCAACTGATCGCTTTGTTGTCTGTGGTCATCAGCTTCTCTGTGCTTCCAGGATTGCTCTCCATTATATAATCCAGGACCATAGGTTTCCCAAAGAAAGTCATACATGAGAGCATGAGATGCCCTTCACATAGGCTTAAGTATTCTTCTACCATCTGGACTCACTTCTTGAAGTGAGTTCTTAAAGTCAATTTGACTGTCTAATAGGCTGTCACCAAGGATTGGCTTCCTCTCTCATATTTCTTCAAGGATTCATTTTGTTGACCCTTTCTCTCAAATAATCTCCCCATCTGTTTTTGACGGCAACAGCAAAAACAACTTTCAGCTGGTTTAACAAAGGACTCTCTGCCCTGAGGTGGGCTGTAACTGACTCTGTTCTAGAAGTCAGAGAAAAAACGCTACTGCTTGGGTCAAGATTAAGTTTGAGTTAGGATTAAGTTTGGGCCTGGAGTTAGTCTGGACTCTGGGCTGAGGAATTCAAAAGCTTCATTATGGCTCATGCATGACCTGGCTGAGCTCACAAGTTTAGAACATTTATGTGGGGATTTAGGGCCAAAGTACTCTGGTAGTAAACACTATATGTTTGCTTATTTTATGACCATAATAGTTTGCTACAAGTTGTCTTTGACCCTTATCAAAGCTCCCCTTCTTCCTTTCTTCTGTTCTTCCTTTTCTACTTTTAATGTGTGTGAAAAGGTTTGGCAGAGGGGTTCATTGGCTCTTCCTGGAGACTGAGCATACCATTAACATGAAGCTGACAGGTTGCAGTGAAAAACAGTCAAATTTCCAACCAGTGCATGTTCCTTCTTTAGCAACTCCTCCCAAAAGGGGTCTACATATTTTTTCACTCTTACATTCTAGCTCTAAGATTATGATCTGGATTCCTGAGACCTGCACCTCATCAGAAGGCACTTGTTTGTGATTTTTCGATGGAGGAACTGCTCAGAAGAATTTTTCAGGCAGCCTGGAACAAAAACAAAAGTTTATTCAGAAACTTTCCATTTGCTATGGGTCAGAATCTTAATTTAAAATATATTTTTTAAAAAATCTTCTATAGTGTTTAAATTCTCATAGCCCAAAGCACAACTTCTGTTTCTTCGCTTCACACCCTAATCCTAACACTAACCTTAACCCATGCTAATTAATCTTGTCAGGTAAAATCTATTTTTGGTACAATCTTGTGGTCAACTTAATTATGCTCTCAGGTACCAGTTAAACAAACTCAAGCCACCTTATCTGTCAGTGTATTAATTTCAAATGTTTTTTTTTTTGAGCATGTTCAAGAAGAATTAAGCAGAAAATCACAACCAAAACTATCTCATTCATATCAAACAAATTTTGGTATCAGGATTTATCCAACATTAACTCAAGGGGAGTTTTCTTAGCATGTATCTGTACATATGACAAATGTAGTTATTTGTCAAATCATGTTTTTTCTTCCACTCGTATTACTAATCATGAGACAAAACTGTGAATTATCAGATTTAATCTTCAGCTAAATAAATATTACTCTGACTTTAAGGGGGAGAAAAAGCAAGAGAATGATAAACACGAAAGTAGGACAGAGGTTCCCTCACAGTGGTAGGAAGTCAGAAGGATGAGAGTCACAAACATAAATCTTCAACAGAACGAATAATGTTCTATGGTATAAACTGGGCGGCGACCTCACAAACATGTTATTACCATGCTTATAATGTACCCATATGTTACATACATTCTTTTATGTGTATCGAATGTTACATGAAAGAAAAAAAATTATTCCAGCCTGGGTTACAAGCAAAGAATGCATCCTTTTTCCTTGGATAGGATATCATTATTCTAAAAACAAAATTCATAAACATTGTTCTGGTTTTCTGGCTAATGTCCAGCAGGATATATATTTTTTAAGTTTTCCAGGAGTTGAAATCACATATTAATTAACTTTGTCAGGTAAAATATATTTTTGGAGACTTTTTGTTCAATTTAATTCTACTATCAGGAGCCAGTTAAATAAAAACAAGCTGCGATGTTTATTAGTGCATTAATTTCAAATGTTTCATGTAATTGTGTTTTGATATTTCCAAGGTGTTAGAATAAATTCGAAGCCATAATTTTTCTGTTGCAAAATGTTTATGTTCATTTTTCTACTCAATTTGTGACCTTTTTTTAAATTGATTTATAAAAGCTCTTTCTATATACAAATGTTTTTCCAGTTTTTCATTTGTTATTTCTGTTTGTTAGTAGTTTTTTTAGTGAGAAAAGGGTTTTAGCTCTTAAATGATTAGATTATCAGTGGAGGGTTTTCATTTGTTCTTCTTTTTGTTTTTGCCTTTGCATTAGGATAATTTTTTTAATCCCAAGATAATGAAATCATCCACCTAAATTTTCTTATAGTGTGTTTATGGTTTTACTTATGTTCATACATAGCACAGGTCAACAAACTGTAGCCTACATGCTTAATTCAACCAAACTGCCTATTTTTTTTTAAGTACAGTTTTATTGAGACACACCGATTTGTTTATGTATTGTTCACGTCTGCTTTCACACTTCAATAGCAGTTAATTCATTGTAGCAGAGATGGTATGGCTCATGAAGCTTAAAATATTTATGACTGGCCCTTTACAGAAAAAGTTTTGTCTGCTCTGTGTATTAAATAGTCAATACTTTTTTCCACTGATTTAAATATCACAATTATTAGACATAAAAACACAGATACACATACATATGCAGGCTGTCTATTTTTTTCTACTAGTCTGTTTGCCTGTTTCTACAACAATATTGTACTTTAAAAAAAACTAGATTTAAAATATGTTTAAAATGCTAATAGTATAAGCTCTTCCGTTACCACTTTGAAATCATATTGACCATCTTTAAATCTATTCTTTTGAATGAAGTACAGTGTCATTTTGTTAAATTCCTATACCTGTTATAAGCATTCATACAAAAGTCTTCATGTGGACATATGTATTAATTTATCTTGGTAAATACCTAGGAATAGATAGAATTGCTGGGTCATATGGTGAGTGAACATTTAACTTTATAAAAAACCACTAACCAAGGGTTGCCTCCCTAAAAAAAATTAAATTAAATTAAAAAAAGAAAAATAAATCACCTGTCTGCCTTCTATTATATTTAAATTTTTTTTCCTTTTCAATTTGATTTTCTCTTCCAGGAAAACCATTTATGCCTACGTTGGATCTCTTTTGACTGCTTTTTCTCTATTTACTATTTTCTCTTTAATTCCTTTTAATCTTTATTTCCATTTCATTGTATCGAGTTTCCTCATTCATATCTTATGATTTGCCACTGTCTTCTCCTCTTCAATATCTTCCCGTTCTTCTCTAGTTGCTCTTTCCTGAGCTCAAGATTTCTAACTAAACTTGGTTTTTGCAATGTATCCCTGTTTACAGTAACTTTTGCTTCATCTATTGCACTTTCTGGTATAATTTGGTACCCATTTTGGAAAACTGTTGTTATCTATCAAAGTTGAAGATACACATACCCTAAGATCCTATGAACCCTAGATCTTTATATATTCTTTATATATTCTATATATATTTAAAGCAATATAAACTTTTTGTCAGTTATATGTGTTGCATATCTTCTCCCTCTATGGCTTTCTTTTTTACTTTCTTAATGTTATTTTTGATGAACAGAGATTTTTATTTCAATGTATTCGTATATATCAATCCTCTTCTGTTCTGTTTAAGAAGATTTTCCTTCTCCTGAGATCATGAAGATATTCTTTTATGCTATCTTCTAGAAACTTTGATTTCCCTTTCCTTTAAAAGAAGAGTTTACCTAAAATTTATTTTTGCATATGTGTGAAGCAGAAATTAATTTTCATCTTTTCCAATGAGTTTTCAAGTATCCCAGCACATTCATTAAAAAGACTTTCTCTTTCCCACTGCTCTACATTGTCACCTTTGCCATAATCAAGGGTCCATATATCTGTTTTACTATTCTAATCCATTGATAAATTTGTCCATCATTGAGTCAATACCACAAAGTCTTAATTGCTATAGTTTTTAATAAATCTTGATACAGCTAGCTAGAATAATTTCTCCCATATTATTCTTATTTATATATACACATATATTTAGATATTATTTTATATGTTAAATTAATTTTAAATAAATATGTATATGTTTATTACATTCATTAATATAAATATACTTGTTTATGTATATATATAAATTTACATTATATTATATTATAAATTTATTTATATATGTTTATTATTATTTTTATATATTTATATATACATTTCCCTCTAAGCACAGCTTTATCTTCTCTCACATCTTTAGATATATAGTATTTTTATTATTATTCAGCTCAAAATATTTTATAATATTATTAGGTACATACATTTTTAGTATTGTTATATCTTCCTAGTGAATTAAACTTTTAATAATATCTTTTTCCACAGTAATATATGTTACTTCTGTCATGTACTTGAAAGCACCAGTAATCTGGGATCACCTTAATTCAATTTCATAAACGGAATATTCAAACCTGAGTTGTAATCCCTCTGAAGCCCTACTTTCTTCCGGTTCAACCTTACTCCTAAGGTGCAGGCATCCCTTTTGGGTCTCAATCTAAAAGAAGAAGCATTTATCAGGCTTCCCTCTTGGTAGACCCTGGACTCTAGGCCTCATGTCCCAGTCCCATGAGGCTGTCATATGTGTCACTCAGCCTCCTAGCCACTCCCTCCAGGATTGGCAAGCACTGCAGTAAACTGCTTATTGTTGGGAAATAAAAAATTGTTACTTGTACATATTAGTTTTAAACTGGTCATGGTACTGAACTTGGTTATTAATTCTGGAAATTTTTTTCTGCTGCTTCTTTTACATTTTCCAGCTAGATAAAACATCATTGGCAAATGAAAGTGCTTTTGTTTCTTCTCAGCATTTAGTATCACAGAGTAAATGTATACAGCCAGTCTAATTTTTAAGCATGTCTCCTCAACCTGGATACTTAACACATTTTGCCTGTGTGTGCCTAAATGTGAGCCTCTTCTCATTGATTTGCTATGGAAGGAGCAAACCATTTTCATCAACATAGAATGCTCTCTCTGGCAGTCTGAAAATATTCGTTTATTCCATATTGAAGTATTCTGTTCCATTTGTTCTGTTCTTTATCAGAAACAATTATTTATAAGTCAAGTCTCAATGTTCTGTTCTCTATATCTATTATATTCTCTCGCATGATTTTTTTTTTCTTTTCCTCTGCATTCTGGGAGAATTTCTCAAGCTTGTTCTCCCAGCTTTCATCTCTGTTATTGGTTCTGGTCTTTATTGGCTCAATGTGCATTTTTAAATTTTGTTATCTCATTCTCATCTTTGCGTAGGTTTTCGTCCTGTCTCATAAAGCAGCGGTCCCCAACTTTTTGGCACGAGGGACTGGTGCTCCTATGAGAATCTAATACCTGATAATCTGAGGTGGAGCTGAGGCTGTGATGCTAGCATTGGGGTACGGCTGCAAATACAGATGAAGCTCTGCTTGCTTGCCTGCCACTCACCTCCTGCTGTGTAATCCAGTTCCTAACAGGCCACTGACAGGTACCACTGGTCTGGAGCCCAGAGGTTGGGGACTCCTGTCATAAAGACCACATCTTCTTTTATTCTACTCAGGATGCCAAACAGCCTCCAGAAATTTTCTTGTGGAGCCTGCAGTACATTATTTCTGAATCTTCCACCTGGTATTTCCTTTCCCTTGTTTCTATAATTTATTTACAGGTTCTATATTAAATTTTTTTCTCTTTAATCATAATCTTCATCACCATAGTGTAGCTCACATTTATTAAGTGCTTCCTATGTACTGTCCTGAGCATTTCTCATGTATTGACTCATGTAATCCTCCTAACAACAATGAAGAAAGAAGCATTGCTGACCTCGTTTTATAGAGGTGAATGCTGAGGACACCAAGGTTAGGCAACTCACGCAAGGTCACAGAGCTATAAATGGTGTTGTCAGGATATGATGCAGACAGCCTGGCTCCAGGGTGCGGATGCTATACTGCCTCTCAATAATACTTAAATCACTTTTTTTACAGGTAAATGCTATTTAGGCTCAATAGTTGACAACATATTTCCTGGCTTCATTGCTTGTTGTGTGAAGTCAAACTTCATTCTCAGTTCCACTGGTGAAGGGCAAGTTGGAGTATATAACATCAAGTCCAGTTCTGTTTTTCAGTGGGTGTTCATCCACTTAACCCTGTATCCGATACTCCAAACCAATGAAATTCTTGAAAAGCTACATTTCTGATTGGTTCCAACAGAATTCTTTTTCTTGATGCCAAATCTAATAGCTCTTTACCTGCAGAGGTTATATCTCCCAGGTTGCAGGTGCTGCTACCAGCCCCCTGCCCTGGTTATCTCCCAACACACACACACACACACACACACACACACACACACACACACACACACACACTCCCTCTACTTACTGCCTAGTTAACCCTGGGGAATTGTTGTCTTTAAATAGATGCAGATGGATAATAAGGAAGGAGGAGGAGAATTAACCTCGATTAACTCACAGGACCCCACAGTAGAGGATCAGCTGGGTCTTTGAGTCACGCAGTAAACAGTGGGGAGGTCCAAAGAGTCTTACGTTTTTCAGGTCTGTTTTGTTTCATGATCCAAATGAGGTGAAGGTTTTTCCTAACCTTTATTGGTCTGCGTTAAAGATTCCTCTGAAATTCTAGGTTTATGCCATCCTTTAGACTTAGCTTTGCGAGTGGTTATAAGCTTTCCCCTCACCACCCTTTGCTGTGGCTTCATAGATACTTTATTGAAAAGGTGAGAGATACTGTACTGTTAAACCAGAATTCCCCTCAGCTATTATGGCTTTTAAAACTTACAAACAGATTAGATCAGATCAGTGATCAAATAAATTCATAAAGGTATTAAAAAGCCACGTTAACTTCTAAACTTAATTGCAGCTTCATCAATGGCCTTTGTGTATCTACAGATACTTTTCACCTCACTTAGCACCTTCTAAATCTTCAACATATAAAAATAACCAATCAAGACTATCAAAAAGCACAACTTCCTTGTGTTGGATATAACTAGGCAACAACTACTGTTTGCCTACCCAACCAGTACTACTCTCCTCTTTTTTCTGAGTAATACAACCCCAATTTTATTTTGGGTGACTATATTTTTTAGATTTCTTTAAATCCAGGAAACATGAGTAGAAGCTGTTGGAGATGGGGCAAGGGTGGGAAACAATGCACAGAACATACTCCATAAAGGGGGTCAGGCAACTAGAGATTGCTTCTCTCTTTTTGTTTTTCCTCACTTTCTCCTGCTTCCTGCCTGGAACACACATGTGATGGCTGGACTTTCAGCAGCTATGTTAGACCATAAGCAACCTAAAGATGAAAACCATGTACTATGGATGACAGAGCAGATGGACAAAATAACCAGTATGGTTTTCTCATACGAGTTTTTGACTCCATATCTCCAGACCTCTTTTAGAAAAAAAGAAAAATAATAAAATATTTTGTTTAAACCACAGTTATTTATAGTCTTTTACCAGCAGTCTAATGCAATTTCTGAGATTCTTCTCTAAATAATAAAAGTAATAAAAAGCTAATTCTTGTTAAATGCCTACTGTACGCTGGGCACTCTTCTAAGTAATATTGTTTTCACCCTCATGGCAACATTCTCACTGTATGGATTAGAAAATCTAGGTCAGAATGCATAACTAACACGTCCAAGGTCACACAGTCAGCAAGTAGTAGACCTAGAATTTGTTCCAAGCAAAGCTCCAGAATCTATAGTGTTAACCACCTGCTAACTATTCTAACATCCCAGCCCAAACTACAAAAATAGCCCAGAAAATACATCGGACACTGAAATTAGGCAACAGTAGTCCCAACAGTTTAAGCTGGTAGTTTCCAGACTCCTGTGTGTCTTTCATGGTCTTCTCCGACTTTACTAGGCACCAGATCACAAATGTTGACAAAAATCTAAACTGACAGTGTGCCTCTCAGGCAGAGCTGAAATGCTGGGTGAGGATTCACTGGCACTGTTGCCTGCAGGTGACGGGCCTCTTACTGCCCTCAGGCAGCCTGGCTGTAGTTCCACATTCACATCCCATTCAGGAATCTCACAGTATAAGTCATCCTTTGACAAAATCTCGATTTTTCTCCAAGTGAAACAGAAGCAGAACAGTTATAAAAATTACATACTAGCCACCTTTTAGCGTTTCTATTATAATGCAGTTAGGTACATGTGTTCAGATTATTGGCATATACCAGCCATTCCAGGGCCACATTCCCAGTTTCTCTGCAGCTGTGTTGCATGCACAGCTTACTGCAGAGTAATAATCAAATTCATTTATAAGAATTTGCCCAGATTCTCTGGGACGTTTGTATAAATACTCATATAAACTGTTTTCTAGCCCTTTCTCAGTGAGTTCAAGTTAAAATATTATTATTCTTTAACAGAAAGTTGTTGCTTTTCCTTGTCTTTCCTCTTTCTCACCTGCAATCTATTAAACAATCAGATTGATTGCATCTGAATGAAAAGGCAAAGTTGGAGATACACCAATTTTAACAGATGGGGGAAATACACTGAAAATTTTACCTCAAACTTACACATGGGCCAATATTTCAATAGGATCCTGTTCCAACATGTGTATTGTCAGCCTCAGGGTTTTAGAAGCCTGGAGAGATAGAACCAAGTGTAGGGAACAAAGGAGCATTTCTAGGCAATATGGGTAATTCTCTGGCTGCAATGCATCATTTGGCAGTGAGTGGGCTCATCACGTCTCAAGGGGGCTTCCTCAAGCTTCCAATAGGGTACCCTTAGGAGGACCATGGGCCTTGGGGTCCCCAACCAACTTGAGTCTGAAAGGAGGGGGAAAGGGATGCTGAGTCTCTGACTTCTCCAGCTGCAAGTTCCCCCCACCGGCCTATCGCTGATATCTGAGATCTTGCCGTTGTAGAGTTCTTTTGGTTTTTCTTATAGTCAGGGGATGCAGATGCTACTGGAAAGATGGCAACACACAACAACGATTCTTCCCCAGGTAGAGAGAGCTATTTTTTCAGTGTCTTTCCAACCTAACAGCCACCTGAGTAAATAAATCAGGACACCAAAAAAAGAGTATGTGTGTGTGTGTGTGTGTGTGTAAACTCATGCGTGCGCACGCAGGGTGGAGCTTGGAGAAGATGTGAGGAGAGGTGAGCCCTGACCAGTGAGGAAGGCACAAGAGAAGGGAGAGTGCCTAGAGAGGGGTGTAGAGAGGTGGGAACACTAGGAGGTATGTGGTGCATGCAGGGTAGGGGCTCGCAGAAAGGTGGGGTCAATGGATGAGTGAGGTCTAGTGAGCAAAACAAGGAGAGGAGAATTGGGCATATCGTCTTCTGCACCTGGTAGAAACACCTGGGTAGAAGCTCTGGTCATTGGGGATTGGGCGGCAGCAGCAAATGAGCTCTTGGTTCTAGAAACGGGGAGAGGGGGACACATTAGGGGAGTAAGAGGAATAAGACAGCACAGTTCATTGTCTCCTACTTCATGTAAACATTCGCCTCAGGTGAGACCAGCATGAACACGTGGTAGATGCTGCTCCCAGTTAGCCCCAAGCCACCTCACTGCTCCTCTTGCCAAGGTCAGTCTCCAAAACCTGGTTGCCCAATCACATGGGAATGAGTCAGGGCCCGGCCAGGCTGGGTGGGGCATGGATGTGTGGGCAGAAGCATCTGAGACTTGCACAACCCTAGACTACTGATGTCACCAGAGGGAGCCCAGCTGCAACCTGAAGCGCTGGAGTGGCCCCTCCAAAAACTCCAAGAGGAGGGGTGCTGGGCTGTAGGTTTTCTGGCTTCCCCTCTGGGTTGGCCCTCTGATATATCCTGTCACTTTCCAGACTAGATATTAACAGAGATAATAAGTTCCCTTCATGTCTGCTTCTGTGGGTAAGGGGAGGGCCTAAGAGGTGTTAGAGCTGACCAAGCTTGACTTTCTGTTTCAACGACGGGCACAGGACACCCCGGACCGAAAAGTGGGGTTATCACATCTCAAAGGGGCTTCCCCAAGCTTCCGACAGGATGGAATAGGGCACCCTTAGGAGGACCATGAGCCTTGGGATCCCCAACCAGCTTGGGTCCGAAAGGAGGGGGAAAGGGATGCTGAGTCTCTGACTTGGGTCAGCTCAATCTTGGGGGCTTCAGAACCAGCCAGAGCTGTGGAAAGTTTCAGGTACAACCAAGTTCGTCCCCCAAAACCACCTACTGAGCAAAGGCAGGGAGCCAAGCTGATGGGAATGAAGGCATGTGTTACTGGAGAGGATACAGAAAGCAGCAAGTTAGAAATAGAGGAACCTACCCATTCTCACATCTTGAGCTTGTCACATCTAAGCTAAAGTCAACAAAAAAGCAAAAGATGTGCCTCTAAGAGGGTTCTCAGAAGGAGGAGAGGATTTTTAAATTCCCTCCTATCACCACCACACCCAACTGCAGAAATTCTGAATAATTTTCCAGGTAAGAATGGCTGCAGTATTGACAGCCAAAAAGGTTCAATAACTATTGAGCACCTCCTGCATTCTGGCATCATGTATAGATTCCTCAGGGTATTGGGACAGGCTCAGATAAAAAACCATTGCTCCATTGGGTTTCTGGACTTGTCTGAGCATGACGATTTATTTACTCACAAGACAGTCCAGCAGGGAGGGTCTGAACCAGCCTAACTTCACCCTTGGGGCGGGACAGGTGCTGACGGAAGTGACCCTCTGGCCCAACCTGATCCTCAGTGAGGCTGGGTGTCACTGTCACAGGCAGTCTCCAAGTCTGGTGGAAGCAGACGGTGAATAGTGAGTGAGTGGGGGACAAAGCAGGTGTTAGACTTGCATGTGGGTAGAGTACAGGCAATATCAACAGAGCAGCACCTAGAAGTCTGGTCAAGCCAGTTATCCATAACCGGAAATGTACAGCTGTGTGCTGGGATTTAGGAGAATTCTCCAGTCTTGGGGCTGGGGAACAGGAGGGTGCAGGCAGGGAGACAGAGGTCCTAGGAGGTTACCAGAAGTGGAACCAGAAACAGAGGCTAAAGAGGAAGCAAATGGAGGTTCTGGCCCTGAATATTGGGAGTTGGCCCTGAATCGCCTTCTGGGATCAGACGGGGAGGTAGGAGGGATGCAGGCGGGGGGTGTGGGGGAAATGAATGGCACAAAGTCATGGGAGAATAGGGAGATTTTTTTTTTTTATTTTGATTTATTTATTTTTAAGCCTACAGCACCTGGTATTCCTAGGTAGTCTCCCATCCAAGTACTAACCAGGCCCGACCCTTCTTAGCTTCTGAGATCAGATGAGATCGGGCGTGTTCAGGGTAGCATGGCTGTAGGGGAGTAGTCTTTAGACAAAGAACCATGAACTTGCCAGGGAGGGCATTCTTGAGCCAACTGAGGAGATTAGAGCTGTAAGTAGGGGTTGAGTCCCTCAGCAGCAAAAGAACCTGTCATCTGTCTCTTCAGGTTAGACAAGCTGGGCCCCTGCTAGCCCACATGGGGCCTCATATGAACTGAAAATGGCACCCCCTCTAGGCAGACCAATTAAATAGACACACCAGAAGCACTCAGATGACACCTTTGTACAAAGAAATAGATTCTGCTTCCTCCCACAGGTGCAGACCACACCAGAACACACAACTTGCAAACAGAGTGTGAGCTGGATTTTAGCATCCACTTACTCCCTTGGTCAAGATCTGTGTGCAGTTCACAAACTGCACGCCTGTACACGGATGCCCTGAGAACTGGCGTGTGCGTAAACCCTCCCGTTCTCCCTGGCAGTAGGCAAACCCAAACCTCCCGACAAGGAACAGTGACTGTGGCTAGGCCTAAATCCATGATAGGAGGAAGGAGTTTGAAATAAAGTCATCCTCGTGTCTCTGAAAATGGACCCTGCACCTCAGCTACCACCCTGCAGTTTAAACTGTGATTGATTCCTTGCTCACACCATGTTGTAATTTCAGGAATCAGTGTTAGTGACACCCCCTCCCCATCTGCCAGCCACAGAGCCATAGCTGGGGAGACACTGACAAGCAGAGTTCCTCAACCACAAGATACTGGCTTGAATTCTGACCTGAAGGTTATAGTAATTACTAGAAATAACTAACATTTATAGAGCACATTGCAATTTACCAAGTGCTTTCACACACATGATCTCATTTGTGCCATGTGAGGCAGGGATGCCTGGTGGGCCTCTCACAGATGAGAAGACAGACTCAGAGGAGCCTGGCATGGTCAGGTGCTATAGCAGGTGGTTGGGAGTGTGCTCCCTGGAGACTAACTGCTCGGGTTCCCATCCCAGTCCTGCCATTTCCTGGCTGTGTGACACAGAGCAAGTTGCTTCATCTTTCTGCACCTCCATTTTTCCATGCATGAGATGGGGGTATTACTAGCTACCTTATGCATGAGATCGTTGTGGCAGTTAAAATACTTAGGACAGTGTCTCGCATGGAACAAGGGATCCCAGCATAGAAAGTCTGCTCTCCTCGCCAACTCTGGAAAATAGGATCCATCAATATGTACAAAATCTCACATCTTTTAGCAGCCCATTTCTGGCATAATTAAGATTGGGTTAGATTGCAGTGTCACATTTGGGAACTTTAATTGCCTCAGGTTTGTTGAGCACAATTTAGTCCCCACATGGCTGACACAGTGCCCACAGCTGCAGGTGACAGGGATGAGGGAAGCAGGTGGAAGAGGCCCTTGGATAGACTGGCAGTGTGTGCCCGCCAGGAAGTGGAATCTGGCCAAAGGTGGCCAAGGGGAAATTCGGGCTCAATGTAGCCTCTTCCCATTTTTCAACAGAATCTTTTTCACTTTTCAACAGAAGCCCAAAATACTGACTTGTAATGTGAAACATCCTGATTTTCAATTTTAGTCACTATTTTTGAATTTCTCTAAAACACTGTGTGGGCCAGACCAGAGCCAGCTGCAGGGCACCAGCTTGTGCCACCTCCGCAGTCTGCCTTCTCTAACTGCTGTCCTCTGGAGCCTGCAGTGCCTGCCGACCACACGGTTCTCTCCAAGCCTGTCCTTGTTTGTCCCTTTTATGGACACCACCCTGATTGTTCTGCATTTTGAGGTTCATAGATAGAAAAATGTCTGCCGTGAAAGCAATGAGGATTCTACCTAGAGCATATCAGAGAAAAGATGCCATAAAAAATGAATTACTCAATTACCATATTGTATGAAAAATACTGTCCTCTGTAAAATAAGATAAACTGAAATGCACTGCTGAATGAGAACCTCTTATTAAAGGGAGGAACCTCAAAGTCATCCCCCACCCCAACCTCTCATATTGAGATGGAGAACCTGAAAGAAATATGCTTAAGATCCCAGAGCCAGCACTAGCCTCCTGACACCAACACGGTAGTCCCCATGTGCTCACTAAGCCCACTCCTCAATTGTAATGTGCAATCCCTGCTTCCCAGGGCACATCCTTAGACATAACACCCCAAGCATATTCATTGGGAGCACTTCTGCATGTGTAGGGTAGCACTGGAGCCTCAGAAAAGTGATTACACAGTAGCTTACATTTGCAGAGTGTCTTATATGGTTATCCAAGGCCTTCTTATGTTCCTCTAGTTTTCTGGAAGGGGCAAGAGGCATGGAAGAAAGAACCCATGCAGATCTCACATGAACATCACTGCTGAGCTGAATGAATTTAGGTGAGGCACTTGACCTCCCTGAGCCCCCTATTTCCTCTCTCTGGATGTGACTGGATACTAGCTACCACTTAGCATTGATATAATCCTTATGAGATTTCCCCAATCCCCTCGTTAAAGACAGGTTGCTGAGTGACTGTGACACTAGGCCCCTGACTATGACTGTGGTCCAAGGATGTTTCTTAGCTGACAAGTGACATCTTGAGAAATGACACAAGGTTCCTGAACCCACCAAAGGGAGAATGACACACAGAGATACACACGAGCACACACACACACGCACATACTGCTGAGTGCACACAGGCAGAGAGGGCTGCTGGGAAGGTGGCCCTTGGGAACCCACCCCTGACAACAATGAGCCAGACTTCAGGTCACCCAGGTTCTCCTGGCAACAAAGGTCAACAAAGGCTTTGGCTGAGGCTGATGGCCCCTATACCCAGCGGGCCACTTTCTCCTCGACTTCTGAATCCATTTGGCAATCCAGTGCACACTGAGACCAGGCTGTTTTAGCAGCAAATTACAGAGACAAGACTGAGGCAACAGGATCAGAGCTGAACAGCGCCTGTACTCACACTTGCACCAATAAAGTTACACAAGCTGGTAGTGCCTAAACTTGAGGGGATCAACGTTCAGGGTAGAAAAGATTTTCCAGAGAGGAACAGTGGGGACTGATAAAGAGCGGTGTTTGAGAGACTTTGTGGGCAGAGATAGAAAAGCCTGTGGCCCAGGAGAGAGGTATCAGGGCTTAGTGTGAGCTTCATCATCAGGATCCTAATTAACTTAAGAAAATAACTTAGTCTTCTTGACTATTGTCCTCCTCATTTAGAGGGGGGGAAATAGCTAGTCATCAACATCTAGTAAATGCTTACATTATGCCAGGCATTATGTTAAGCATTTCTCATATGTGTCTCATTTATCCTCACAATGAAATAGAGTCTATTATTATTCCCATTGTCCATGTGCAGAAACTGAGACTTGTGGAGGGATAATTATCATAAGAAGAGCTGGGGAAGACTTCACAGCAGAGGTGATGTTGGAACTGTCTTAAAAAAAAAAAGAGTAGATGTGTGTTGAGTTGGCAACAGGAGAAAGAGGAGTGAACATAGTATATTCTAAGCAGAGGGATCCCAGAGGCAGGAAATGAAGTGGAAGAGCAAATTGAGATCTGATTGTGAAAGGCTAAGCTAAGGAGTTGCACAATGATGCATCATCGAGGACTTTTGGGTGGGAGTGTCACATGATTGGATTTGTTGGGTGGAGTAATGATTTTATAGTGCCTTTTGAATAAAGTTTTGCATTCTTCATTTATTATGGCTGCAATTTACTCTTAATTCCTGACCACTTCCAACTCATTTCTTTTTTTATTATCCTAGTGTAGTACTTATTTCTGTCACCTGTTTAAATCCTTTTTGGAAATAGACAGGGACTCAATACCTGCTTTCCTACAAATAATACACATATATATACATTATACATACACACATATGTACATATGTACATATATACATACATACATACATACATACATACATACATACATACGCATATAGAGGTTGTGTCCAGGCCAGGAAAGAGAAAATGAGAAGATGATTATTTCTGAGAGGTAGATGGAGTAGTAAAGTGATGGGTTACAGAAGCCAAGAGGAGAGAGAATTAGAAGAGGGAGCAGCTGGTCAGCATGTCACATGTTGCCAAGAGGTTAAATTGGATGAGGACTAAAAAAAGGCCACAGGATTGAGCGATGACAAGGTCACAGGGACCACAAGGACATTTCGTTGCTCTGCAGAGTCAGACACAAATGGGAGATGAAGTAGAGGCAGCAAGGAAAGACTCATTCATATTCAAGAAATTTGCAAAAGAAAAAAAAAAAAACAGAGAAAGAGCAGTGGGGGAAGTAGGGGAGGAGGCTCATATTTGCTTATAGGGAGTAGATGAGGAGAAAATGGGAAGGTGAGCATCAGATGAGTGAAAAGACACAGGGAGAAATAAACCTGGAAGCAGAACGAATTTTTGACAGTGGAAATGTTAGGCAATGGAGATGGGGAGGGAGTTAAAATCTAAGCTACAGCTTTCCCCTGGAATGACAGTTGAGGTTGAAGTGTGCAATCTGATTGCAGGAATCTGAGAAGCAGGTTTCTATCCTTTCCTTACAGAAATATTGTTGAAGTCATTGCCACAGCTGCAGAATCCTGGCGCTCCAATTCCTCTGTCCTCCCTCAGCCCCCAAAGCAGACACATTTACTCACTGCATGTCCCCAGGGACAGTCCCTTCTCTGGGCCTCACTTTCTCTGCCTGAGGCTCCTGGTGGGGGTGGGGCTACCTAGGATGCATCTAGGGGGAGGGAGGTGGAGCACGCAGGTGGGAGGTAGGGGAGGATAAACAGAGGAGTAAGTCAGGGCTTGGCGATGCAGGTTCAAGGCTCAGGGATTCCACATTCTGATCAGTTTCGCAAGGACTGGATTCTCTATGACTGATGGACAATTGCTGTTCTGCTTGTTCTCCAATAACGCTTCCATTTCCATTCCAAAGATGAATTCATAGGAAGCTTGTATCCAAAAGAAGAATAAAAAAAAATAGTAGTGAATAAATGGGAAAGGTCCGCGGCTGCCAGCACGTATATAATGCCGCCTGTTTCTGGGCACTTACATAATCGCAGGACAGCAGTGAGTCACAGCTGCCAGCAGAACTGAGATGTGATTAAGTCCTTACAAACCCTCTGCTTGGAGCAGGGCAGGGTGTGCTATTTAACTCCTCTGCTTCCATGGCCTGGCACGGATAGGCTGCTCTTGAGTAGACAACTGCTCAAGATTGTCGAGTTCGGGGCACTGGACAAGGACCTTCTGGCAGCAAAAGGCCTTTCATTCCATGAAATAAATATTTCTGGGAGACATAAACATAGGGACTCCCAGCATTTTAAAGTTGAGAAGAACTTTAGACTTGTCCAGTCGAATCTTCCCCCTTAACAGATGAGGACACTGAGGCCCAGAGTCAGTGTCCAGTGAGAGATTAACAACCACTCAAGGTCACACAGTGCGATAGTAGCAGAGCAAAAACTTGAACCTGTGTCTGCTGACAGCAAGTCTATGATGTGATAGACATAAGGACCTGTTGAGATTATTGTCCCTCTGTATTTCTGGTGGGGAGCTGAGTGGTTCTCCACTTCACTGCAGCCTGTCCGCACCTGTTCTCCTCACACAGCCCTAACAAGAATGGCCCCAAAAGAGTTTCCCTTTGGTCCCCAAATTCAACTTAATATTCTCTGAAGCTCTTGAGGGAAGAATTTCTGGATCCCAGTGTATTCTCTGGCTCTGGAGCCTGTCTGTCTGTCTGATGTGGTTCTGTCTCAGACACTTCCTAGCTCAGTGACTTTGGGCACGTTATCTGATTTATTTGAATCTCAGGGGGCTCATCTGTGAAATGGAGATAAAAACAATAGGATTATTGTGAAATCACTACAATAATTTGTGAAAAGTGCTTAGCATGATGCCTGGCACAGAGTAAACGCTCACCAAATGGTAGCTATTACTAAAATGACAGAAGTATCACTGCCTTCACAAAGCATAGAAGTTCCTGCCAGGAGCACCTGGGGAATGCTAACCCCCAGGCACTCGCAGTCCTCATGATAATCTCTATCCAGAGCCTTTCTATGAAGACCTCAAAACTCCACCACAAATGTAGGCACCAGGTAACCGGAATCCTTTCCATGTCCCTGCCCTGTAGCTGCTGAAGTCCAAGTGTGAGAACATCCGAATTGCTACATCCTACTTGATGTTGTCGCTGGCAGTGGTAGCAAGGGACTGCCTGGATGCAAATGGGTTGTCATCTTATCAGCATCCTCCACAAAAGGTAAAAATGCCTTCCACCTATCCCAAATGGCTGTCCTGGTCTTACTTAGTAACTGACTGATTCTGCCATGCAAGAGGTATCTAAATAAACGATTGCCAGAAAATCTTTTATTTTTCATAATCGTTCTATTCAAGCATGTTTAAAGTATGTATTCTAGAGGAAGGGGACCTGTAAATATTAACTAACATAAGTGAGAGGGGCACCTGACTGGGGACAAAAAGTAGAACAAAAGTTGGGGTGAGGAGATGGCTTGAAAACAAGGGATTAATAAAAGTTTGCACACTGAATGGTGAGACCCCTTTCTCCTGCTTAGTTCCAAGAATGCTGGCAGCCAGATTCATATCCCTGAAAGGGAAATCAGAGCATCTTGATAAGAAGAATTGAATCCCACTTGGAGAAAGATCTCAGATCCTGCAGATACTGACATTTAGAAGCACCTCAGTGCAAAAATCCCCGTCATTGTTCAGTTACCCATAGCAGTGACCCCTACTCTATCAGACCCAATACCTTTCTGTTAACAGCTTTACTGAAGTATAATTGTGGTACAATAGACAGCTTGTATTTAAGATGTATAATTTAGAAATTCTGACATATGCATCCACTCATAAAATCATTGCCACAATCAAGATAATAATCATATGTGTCCCCCCCAAAAGTTTCCTGTGCCCCTTTGTAATCTCTGTCCTTCCACTTCCTGTCCCATCCCCCATCCCCAGACAATCACTGATCTTTCTGTCACTATAGGTTAGTTTGCATTTTTGAGAATTTTATGCATAGGTAATCTTTTTGCTTAACTTCTTTCATGAAGCATAACTATTCCAAGATTTCACCATGCTATAGGTAACCACACCTTCTTTTTAAAATAAATATTTTGAAATATCTCCTTTACTAGCTGAAATGAAATTCATAGTTAAAATAATCAACCTATACATAATTTAAAAAAATACATTATAATGCCCTTACAATGGAAAAATAAAAGGAAAGGAAAGTAATTATAATAAAATAACATGTATTTCATATGGGCAGAACACCCTGGAAGACATAATAAAGCATTTAGGTATTTTCAATGAGTTTGAATTTAAGAGAAATCAGACTATATTCAACTGAATATTGTTGACATTTTCCTCATTACATTTTGTTATATTTCTTATATTTGCCATTTTAAAATAAGGCCTAAACTAGTATATTTGAATCATCATGAGTAAGACAACTACAATTGCAGACTAATGTCAGTGTATTTGAGCATAAGCAGGACTAACGTCAGTGATGTGTCTTTCTAAATGGTGAACAACCCTTGTTAAGTTCTAAACAAAACAAAGTCCAGTCTTCATTTAGTTTTCATGGTAATTACATGCTTAGAAATTTGAATCTATAGAAATCTCAGGGTATATTAAATCCATAGGAAAAAAATTATTTGTATTTATATATAAAGCAGAGTTGATATCCTGGATCGAAACATTAAAAATGATTTTTCACCTTCATAACTGTCCAGGAGGACATTGAAAGTGGAGTAGAACACAGAGTCACCAAATCAAAATGCAATATCTTAGACATGTTGATATAAAAAACTATATTTGTCGTTTATATGAAAATTGATTTTAACTGGGTGTCCTGTCATTTATCTGGCAACTCTAGACATGTGGAAGTCTTCATTGTATGAGACTGTCCTGCATGTCAGCTAGCATCCTTGGCCCCCACATACTAGGTACTAGCAGGACCCTAACAGAAAACTTGGTTCATCTATACTCACAACACTCCTGAACCACTAGTGTAGGGATTTTCCCCATTCCAACCAATTCTCCAACTCCCCAGACACCAACTGGATGTCTTACAATTCAATTTTGACTACTCAGAGTTAGCACAGGCCCCATAAGTTAAGGCCTCAGTCCTATAGGGCTTCCCCTTTCCGCCTTCCACTTCAGACACCAACCACAATATGTCCCAGGTTGTCACCTGTACTCTAACTGGCTATAAATCAGAATTCCCACAACCCACTCCTCAGATTTGATAATTTGCTGTAATGGCTGACAAAACTTGAGGAAATATTTACTTGTTTTTACAAGTTTATTATTTAAAATATGGTAAAGTATACAGTTGAACAATGAGATAAAGAGGTACATAGAGTGACATCTGGAAATGTCCTGAGCACAGCAGCTTCTGCCCCCATGAAATTTGGGGTGTGCCACCCTCTCAATGCCTAGACATGTTCACTGACCCAGAAGTGCTCTAAACACCATAGTTTAGGGATGTTTATGGAGGCTTCATCATGTAGTCATGATTGATTATTAAATCAACCTTCAGCCCTTCTCCCTTCCCCAGTCCCAAGCTTCTAATCGTGACTTTCTGGTGAACAGCCCCCATCCTGAAGCTATGCAGGAGCCCATTTAGAGGTGCTTCTTTAGAACAAAAGATGCTCCTAATACCAGAAAATAAACCAAGAGATTTAGGAACTCTTGACATTACTATCACCCCTATTACTCAAGAAATTCAAGGATTTTAGGAACTCTGAGTCAGAAACCAAGGGTAAAACCCAAATATATGTATTTCTTATTATGTCCTGCCTACTTCTCCATAACTGTGACAACTAAAAATCCTCACAACTTTCCAAAATTTCCATAAGAGCTGTTCCTATCAAGAACCACTGTCCTACAGTGAAGTTCACCAGAAGCAAACCCTACCCATGAACATGGAGCCCACAATCAGCTTTTTAATGATTGACTCAAACACTCATGAACAGCTAAGGATCCACAGACATTTAAAAAAGACACCCAAGGTGAAAAATAAGGACCAGAACAAACAGATAGAAAAAATGGGACTTGGAGAAAAGATCAAGAAGAAAACAATTTCAGGGAAAAAATTGTAGGTAACCTTTGGAGAGATAATAGCAAGAAGATAAGGACCAGAACAAATAGATAGAAAAAAATGGACTTGGAGAAAAGATCAAGAAGAAAAAACTTCAGGGAAAAAAATGTAGGTAACCTTTGGAGAGATAATAGCAAGAAAAGGTTGCTATAGAAGGACAAGGAGAAGTAAGAAACCTATAAAAGCACTTGAAAATTAAATATGCAATAGCCAAAACTGAAAAAAAAAAAATTTAAGTTAAAAAAAATCAATAGAAAGGGTGGGAGATTCAAGAGAGTTTTCCAGAAAGCAGAACAAAATAACAAAGAAATAGACAATAGGATAGAATGAGCTAAAAAGTTAGAGGATCAATTCAGGGAGTTTAATATCCAATTAAGAATTCTAGAAAGAGAAAACAGAAATTTGAAAAGAAAAGGGAAGAAATTTATCAAACAAATAATTTAAGAAAAATATCTTAATACTAAAAAGCTTGAGTTCGAAAGGCCTATCAGGTGCCAGCATGGAGAATGCAATCCATATCATGATAACATTTCAGAATATCAAGGATGAATAGAAGTTCTTAAAAAGAAAAAAAAGTTACAGCAAAAATAACTAAGAATATGAATAGCCACTTCACAGCTACAATATAGGAAGCTAGAAAACATGAAGCAATGCTTTCAAAATTCTAAGGAAAAAAATGATTTTTAGTCTTAAATTCTATACCTAGCCAAATTATCGATTAAGTGTCAGGATAAAGAAAAATTCAGAGTTGAAAGTCTCAAAAGACTTTTCTCCTATGCATTCTTTCTCAGTAAACTATTTGAGAATGTGATCAATAAAAATGAGGAAGTTAATGAACAAAAAAGAAAACATGAGATCTAGGAAACAAGATCAAACACAGGTGAGTTAAAGGAGATTTCTAGGATAATAATGGGAAGTTCCAGAACCATAGCTACATAGCTGGTCCAGAAAGCAACAAGTCAGCTTGAGCAAGATGAGGCAGGAAAATTATCTGGTAAGTTATCTGATATATTCAATTATCTGTACAGTCACATTAAGAAGCCATCCATCAGAACTGAGAAATTTAAGCAAATAGGGGAAAAAGGCAATTACTAACCCTAGGAATATCAAAAAGTTTACAAGAAAAGAAGCATGATTACAATACCATCCTTGGCTCTGCAATGAAATCGGATTTAACCAAAAATTGCAATATTGCTATATTGGCAGCAAGAAAGCCACCACTCTATGAAAGAGCCAATAGTTAAAGTCTAAAATTCATGACTCAAACCAGCAATATATGCATATCACATAAAAAAAATAGAGATGAAAAAAGAACTAAAAAATAATTTAAGAGTAAATAGGACAGGAGAAAACTGTTTTACCTTATGAGTGCTTTTGCGGTGTTTAACTTTAAATAATGTAAAAGTTACGTAAGTAAAAATAAATAAAAGTAAAAATTATCTTAGACATGCTTCTTGGATAAAAGTAAAAATTGATTTTGAGAAATTAATATAGCTGAGATAGAAGTGGCCTGGGAACTTTCTCTAGAGCAGGAAGATCTGTGTTCTGAATTTAATCTTTGAGCTACACTTTGTGACATACTTTGAGCCCTGTCAAAGGCAAAGTAGACCAGTGCCTTTGAAAAGAGAAACCAAGGACTCCTCCAGTGAGAAGAGGCCTGAAGAAGAGGCTTGGGAAGGACCCCAGTGTGCACACCTGCTATGGGTATAATCTCTCTCTTATTCGGTGTTTTGCCAAGTCACCAGGAGCAGGAAGCTGCTTTCTCTATTACACAGAGCAACAAAGAGGGAAAGAGTGTTTCGATAATGAGGACTGATAACTGTCTCACACAGAGAAAGCCTGGGCCTCACAAAAGCTTTAGATTACAACGTGGATGGCACTTATCAAGGTTCCTGAAGTTGCAACTGGGACACGGAAAGCCATGGAAGATGAAGGGTGTTTTCTCAAACAGAAAGAAAGAACTGGAGACAGATTAAATAAAGATTTCCAGCTATGAAAGCAGATGGGTGGGAAAAAACTAAGAGATGTGTCTATCTTTTTAAATCTTGCTCTAAATTACAGGTTGCTTTGTATGTAGGGTGAAGATTAGAAATTGTATAATTACATTCGGCTTTAATGGAGAGTTTCATTTTGGTAGGAAAAAAGTAAATGGACTGGGTGGGGTGCTATAGCTTGTGACTCAGTTATCCATACTTAGGAAAAACCTGTCTGCTTGGATCACAAGCCCACGATTCACGTGAGTGGCAGTTTTACCTAGGCTATGGCCCTAGTGCCTAGCAAGAAAAACCCCCTTTGGCCTCGCCAGCCTGAACCTAGGACTTGATGAGAAACAGGCCATTCCTTTTGAGCCTGTATTTTCAACCAAGGCCATCTCAAGCCAGATCTGATTATCTGTATATGTTAGTTCATCACAAGTTCTGATGAGACGTTGGCATTGACTTGGCGCTGCAGACCAAAGTGCGCTGCATTACAGGTGTGTTTCAATAACTATCTCATTAAGAACTTTTGAATGTTCAGTAGGAACTGTTGAAGATCTACGAAATAGAGATTAAGGTAATCATTTCTGAAGTGGTTTTTTAAAATCAGACTTAGGTTGGTTTTTCATTATGTATTTTATTAACTAGACCCTAAATACCTACCCCCCAAAAATGATTTGATTCGACCAAAAAAGACAAAAAGATAGCCATAGGACATAAACATAATGTGTGAGTGGACCCTCAGTGGAAGGAGCAGCCCCAAACTCTCAGAGGTATTTCAACTGATTTTCCGCATCCGCAGGTCTGAACCACCATCTCAAACTACAGAGTTGTCAGCTCCCCAGATAATCTGTGGCAAAATCTCCCTCTATGACTGGTGATGTTTGAGTTCTCCTGGACTCTGGCTACAGGCACCTTTCTGTTAGTCAAGAAGTAAATGGACACTGGTTGCTCCTTGGGGAGCTCACAGTTGGAGGAGGTCAGCAACATGGCTGTCCTCACCAGCAATCCTTGCAGCAGGTCATGTGGACTTCTCGGGGGTGTCCATGTGAGAAGACAAGCTCCTGCCTTACTACCCCTTGTTTCTTGCCTTCCAACTTCCTCCACTAATAACATGCTAACAACACAACTTTCCCCACTCCTCAGAAGACCAGATACTACTCAATTCCTGCTGATACTAGCTACCACTTATGGCATATTTACCACACGCCAGGCACATATCTTATTTCTTTCAATCCCTGCAACAGTCTCACTAAAAGATGGGCACCATTTTCCAGCTAGGAAACAGAGGCTTTAAGAGGTAGTAACATGCTAAAGACAGCATAGAGCTAGTATTCAAATTTATACTGTCTGAGCAGACGTCCTGTTTCTACTTATTTTTTTATAAATATATTCGAGTTAGGTTTCTGTCACTTGCATTCAAAAAGGTGCTGTCTAATACAGAAGATTAATGTGAGAGTGACAATCAGCCATGGGCAAAACATAAAATTACCAAGCCACAAGAAAGGCAGCCACTGAGTCTCAGAAGCTTCTGGAGCTGGATGTTCACAGGCTTCAGTGCTTCCTCCCTTGTTCCTGTTTTTGCTTTCTTGCATTGAGTGGTTGGCAGTATGTTGGACAAGGGTGATTATTTCTGCGATTACAAGTGATTTTTAATGAACTTTAAGATTTTGTCAATTTGTTCTTTTAAACTTTTATGCAATGAATATGTACTTCTTATGTAATTTTTTAAAGTTATAAAGAAAACAAACAAAATCGAAATGAACTTCTGAACCACTTAACAGCCTGCAATCCCAGAAAACACACCATGCAGACTCCTGGATGCCAGAAAAGTGGGCTAAATGTGACTGGGTAACATGTCGAAATGTCCAATTTTTTTCTCTCTGATTTTCTCTTTTTCTTTTCCTTTCACCCCAATTAGAGGGGTAGCCTCCTCTACCTCAGGGGAGGTATGTGGTAGGACAGAAAACAAAAATAACATAAAACATACTTTCCTTTCTGACTTTTATTTCCAAAAGTGTAATCACCAGAGAGAGAAGAGGGATTGTGTGGATGGAAGCAGAATATACGGGAAAAGCATGAACAGAAAAGGATTTCCTCAATACCAGAAAAATACTCCCGGGGAGAGGAGTAGAAGGCTAGTAGTCTCAGAGCATTGGCACCAGAGATTAAGCTTTTCTTTTGTTTGTTTGTTTTTGCTAACATTAAATATTGTCTAAGAACTTTTAAAACGACTTTCTACTAACTCTTACACCAAAGAATATAAAAGTACACATGTAAAGCATATACATAAGACAATATTTTAGCATCGACGAGAGAACCGCCTAGACAGGTACGCCCACCAAAAAGTTTTAGGAAGCTTTGAAGTAAGGGAAAAGTCACTGAATCAAGGGTATGGAGTTATTTTTCATTTGAAGCCACTCCTTTAACTTTACAGCTCACTAGAGACAGAGATTAAGCAAGAAATGAAGTTCTGTGAAGATATTTTTGGCCTTCTGCTTTCTTAAAAACTTAAGGGAATTGCACATCCATGTTTTTTCTGCATAAATGCCTCTGTCCTGGTTTCTGCTTCTCAGCTTCTGAATGTCATCCACCAAGGATCCGTGAGCCGGTTGCTCCACAGATGTGATCCACTAAGTCTTCCCTGTCAGCCTTTTTCCTTCCATCTGGGGATCAGCCCAGGTCCATGGGTAAATCACATCCTTCTACCAGATAAATAACCAATTGCTCAAACCTAAGACAGAGTACAGGGCTGGGTTGGGGGAAGAGAAAGAGCAACATCTTATCACCTGATTCAGTTTTCTGTTTGTTTCAAAGGTTTTTAAAGGAATTTTATTTTAGAATAATTTTAGATTTATAGAAAAGTTACAAAGATAGTACAGAGAAGTACGTAAATCTCTTACCCAGTTTCCCCTAGTGTTAACAGTTTACATTACAAGATACATTTGCCAAAACTAAGTAAACAAATTAGTACATTACAGTTAACTAGATTTTATTCAGATTTCATCAGCTTTTCCACTAATGTCCTTTTTTCTGTTCCAGGATTCATTTCAGGATACCACATTGCATTTTGTGATTCACCATTTTAGAATTTAATTTGGATTTTTATAAAAGTTACACAGGGTGCATAATTTAAAAAATGAAAAAACAATCAGATACGACTTATAACAAAGAAAAGCAGTTTTCTGCCCAAACTTTCCTCACCTCCAGTTCCCTTCTCCCAGAGGCAAACAATTCTAGCTTTCTCTCTCCTTTTACCCTCTCTTCCTGCAGTCCGGCTACACTGGCCTCTGCACTCTTCCTTGAATCATGTTAAAAGAGGGAGCTTTAGAAAGATAAATTTGACAGTTATATGCTAGGTGGACTGGAGGCTAAGGGACAAGAGACAAGGACTCGGGGTAGCAATTTTACTACCCCAGGCAGAGAGTCATTAGGGCCTGCCTACAGGAGGGAAGTGACAAGGGAGAGAGAAAGAAGGGACTTTGCCAATCCATCTGTTATGGTTTGATTTGTATCTTCACCACTACCACCTAATTCATATGTCAAAGTCCTAATTCCCGGTCTCTCAGAATATGGTCTTATGTGGAAATAGGGTCTTTGCAGATATAATTAGTTAAGTTAGGGTGAAGTCACTAGGGTGGGCCCTAATCTGACTAGTGTCCTTATAAAAAGGGAAAATTTGGACACTGGCAGACACATAGGGACAGAAAATGATGTGAAGAAAAATAAGGAGAAGACAGCCATCTGCAGACCAAGGAAGGAGGCCTAGAACAGACACCTTTCCTTCACAGCCCTCAGAAGAAACCAGCCTTGCTGACACCTTGATCTTAGACTTCTGGCCACCAGAACTGTGAGACAATAAATCTGGTCCCAGTCCAGTCTATTGTATTTTGTTATGGCATCTCCAGCAAACTAATACAGCATCTTTTGGGGAAAATATTCCTGGATTCAAGTTACCTCTTCTTCACTTTCTCATAAGGAATAATTCTCCAAAGCCACCCTCCTGAGAGGGCTGGAAGCAGAGTTTGCAGAATGGGCATGTGTTTCCAGCCTGAGACACTGGATGCTCTTCTACTCCAGGAGTGAGTGACGGGTGGCTTTTCTGGGTCATTGATCAGTTTGTTCTCAGAATCCACCGGAGAAATCAAAGAACCAACTCTAGTGATCAGAAATTGCCGGACAGAAACGTCCATTCTCCCCGCTTGAGGAAGTGCTCAGTGCCAAGAATCAGACTGTGGGTAAAGCCAGAGGAGAAAGGAGATTCGTCTCTGTAGAGCCTTTAACATCTCACCAATTGCTCTTCAGAAGAGAAAAGAGCCACAAAAGATAAAACAACCTAAAAAAAAGGTAAACCCTGGCTCTGTCATTTTATGACCTAGGCTTGACTGAAATAACTATCGCTCTTGGCTAAACAAAGATTTCCCAAGAATTCTATATATCAAGGTCAATGGCACGATGATTAGTGTACCTTACGGGACCAGGGACAAGCAAGTCTACCATAGAGCTCTACCATCCAGCCGTTCAGGATGCCCTTGCTAAAGTCCTTGGACCCCTTAGCCCTTTTACCTGCCAATGTTCCCAACACTTACCCTCACTCTAGGTTACCTGCCATTTGCTCACTCCAGGGCTGCCAAGTTTTGCTAGAGAAAGTATCACAAGTGTACCACAGGGCCTGCTGAGTATTCCTGCCCCCCAGTCACATCTGGCCCTCCCTGCTCCCGTGGCTATCCATTTGGAGTTGGCTTCCTGTTACTTCCCTCCAAGCCCTTGTGAAGAATTTTCTAGGCTCCACAAGTCTCCAGTTTCATCCCCATGTCTCTCATTTTCATCTGAGAATGTCATTTTCATTTTCCTGTGAAGTGAAAAGCCTTTGGGCATATACTACCTCAAGTGTTTCTCTCCACTTTAGAATTTCTCTTTGTCCACATCTGTCCTCTCCTGGGCTCCTCCTGTCTCAGCAGAAGGGGCGATATTTTATTTTCTTGTCCAGGCAAACCCTTCTCTGCTCTGGATCCTACCCCTTCCTGTAACATCAATTATATTATTTATTTGAAAAAATTTATTACAGAAAATTTTAAACACATACAAATAATTTGATTTACTTTTTGTATCTTCAAACTCCTCCAGGTTTCTCGACTACAATATCAGACAGGTCTCCTCCAGCCTTAGAAATAAAATTTTTAAAACTATCATAATCTTGCTACTTCTTTGAGCTGCTTCCTAATTTTTTACATTTTTTAATGGCCAGATGTTGCCAAGTTCTTCCGTTTCTCCTCTTTATATCTTAACTTCCTACAATCTAGCTTCCATCTCTATCACTCTACTGAAATCCCTTTTTCAATTATTTAACTTTGTTATTTGGAAATAAATTCAGACATATAAAAAAAGTTGCAAAAACTGTGGGAAAATTCTCATTTACCCTTTATCCAATTTCTTCAAATGTTAATATTTTATATAACCATAACACATTTATCAAAACCAAGAAATTAACATTGTTACAATTTATTAACAAATTACAGACTTTCTTAGAAATTGACTATTGCTTTGCCAATGTCTAATTTCTAAATTCATCTTTTTAAGACAGCTTTTTACTAAATTCATCTTAAAGAACAATTTTTTAACTTCTTCAGTTCTGAATATAAAAGTAAGGAGGGATGAGTACAACACTTGAAGAGTGTGGAAAGACATAAAAAGAAAATACAAAAGACAGAAGAACACATTGAATGACATCACTGTCATCAGCAAAATCCATACTGTGCATTTCTTCGGCAAAAAAAAAATTCAAGGAACAATAGAAGAGATGAAGAGAGAACCTATAGTTGCAAAAAGATTCATGAGTTAGAGTAGCCAATTGCAATGTGTGGACTTTGGTTCTCAATTTAAATAAACTGTAAAACAAATTGTAAGACAATTGAGAAAATTTGAACTCTGAATATTTAGTAATCTAAGTAATTATTGGTAGTTTCTCAGTGTGATAATGGTACTATGTTTATGTTTAAAGAACATTTATTTTAGAAATACCTATTGAAATACTTATAGATGATATGACTGCTTCAAAGTGATGTCCCTTCCTGCCCTCTTCCTGATCTTCCCTGATCCTTCATACAAGTAGCTCCAAGCCCTTTCCAGTATCAAGCAATCCGGCCTTTCCAATCTCCTTCCAATTCTCAGCTCTGTCTATAACCCTGCTTAGCTCAACAAGAGCAGAAGAACCTGTCTGAAAACATAAAAAATATCTCAGTATATGTTATGTTAGTATTCTGTTCATGTTAAAAAGGTATGCAAACTAAATAAATTTGGTATCATGCTGTGTAGATGTTTGTATCCTCTCTCTCACTCTTATTCTATTTATTTATTTATTGCTAAACATTATGTCATTAGCACTTTGCCAAATCTTTAAACATTAAAAACTTTGTTTTTAATGTCTGCAGACTATTCCACCATACAGATGTACCATAATGTATTTATCTCATCCTCTAGTGTGAGATCCAGTGACCCTTAGTTGTCAAAGCAATTCAGTCCTCTTCCTCTTTGTCCACAGTCCTTGATGCTATTGACCATCCTCTGACTTGAAAAGTTCTTCCATTGGCTTCTGCGATATCCTCCCATTTCTCCCCTCCCCCTCTGACTAATTGTACTTCTGTGATTTGTCTTCCTCCAGTTCCTCCCCAAAGTTCTATCTAGACCCCCTCTTAGCCTCCTCTTTTCCTCTTTCCTCTCTCTCTTTAGGTGGACTCTTTCTCTCTTGGCTTCACTGCGAAGGATTCCTAAATCTATAACCTCAGCCTTAACCTGATTCCAGTGTCCCTGGTGAGCAACTCCCCTGTGTATTGTACATGACCACCAAAATTCAGTCCAGTATAGTTTCACCAACATTGTTGATCACCAGCTCTGCCTGCCCCCTTGTTCCCACTCATGTTGCTGCCATCTCCTCAGGGTTCAGCTTGATGCCTTGGAGTCACTCTCCATTCTTCACCTTCCATTTCACCAAGTCACCAAACCATATAGAATCTACTCCTGAAATGTCTCTCACAATTTCTAATGTTCCATTCTCACTGCTCCACTAAGACTTTGAATTTTCATCCTGTTATATTCACCTCTTACTCGATCCTTCCTCCTCTGTTTCTGTTCCATCCAATCCATCTTACCTCCAACCACCATATTAATCTTCCTAAAAGTTGACTTTAATTTGGAAGCTTACCTGTTCAATAATCTTCAGCGGCTCCCCATTACTCACCAAATAGAGTTCTGACATTTAAGGCGCAATTTAATATAACCTGCCAAACATCCTCTCCAATCGTATTTCTCACTTCTTCCCACACACATCTTGGAGGGGGAATAGCATGGCTCCAGAGTCAGATCCCAACCTAGTAATGCTCTGGTCTTGGGTAAATACTCTGAGCCTCTACTTCCCCATCCATAAAATGGGAGTACCAGCAGTACCTACCTCAGATGTTGTTGGGAGGATAAGATGAGATAAAGTACATAAAGCATAATACCAGGCATACAGTAGGTTCTTAATAAATGTCAGATACTGCTACTTTTATTATATCATTGTAATAAAACTGAGTTGCTTGGTTTTTCCATACAAGTTTTGGTATTTATTTCTCATCCCACTACTTTTGCTCATACCATTCCCTCTGCCTGTAGCTTTCATCCACCACCTTCACTTTCTGAAATCTCTCCTAAACCCAGAGGCTCTGCCCGTTTCTCTAAACTTTTCCTTGACCCCCAGCCACAGGTGCTCTCTCCTTTACCCTTTAGGTTTCTTTGCTTCCAACACTGCTGAGATATTTACACTGTCTGTCACAGAGCTGAAAATTGGTAAACTTTCATCCACTCAAGAGATTAAGTGGATGACATTTCTTATTTCTCAACAACAAATTTCATCTTGATACCTGTCTATTAAACAGATATTTATTAAGCATCCTATTAAACTTATTAATACATCTTTTTAAGCCTAGCATTAATGAATATGGTCCTCACCCTCTTGCTGCATACAGCCCAGGTCAGAAGATTATACTTTCAGGAAGAAAACTGAGAACAAGTTGAGGCAATTATTTGGCAATGTGTTTAATCAACTATAATCAAATTTCATAATGTATAATCTAGATAGTTTTCTGGGTGTTCAAGCTAGAGAGGAGTCTGAAGGCATTAGAAAGTGAGAAGGGGAGGAACACAGGCAGAAATCTTTACTAGAAGGTTGAGCGGATGAATTTAGGTATGGCAAGTAGAGGGAGGAATCATTCTACAGCAAAATAATTACATATGCTTTTATGGAGGGGGGCCGGATAAACTAATAGGACTTGCCTCCTGCTAAGTTAATGATTCTTTGTGCAGGAATACCAGTATATGACAATGAACGCCAGCTACACTGCTCACAGGTAGTCATTATCATAATTATAAACACTAGGGATTAACATTTACCTGCCAGAAGTTCATGTGAGTAATGGTTATCTCCCTAACCTGTCGCTGGAAAAAAGCACTTCAATTCTTAGAGAACCAGCTTTGATTAAAGAAGTTTTGAGTTTTGTTCTTTTTCTATTCTGAAGTTCTAAGTTGCTATTTTAATGAATAAGGTCATATTTCCATGCTAAAACTTAAGAGAAGGAGGCTCACGGGGAAGTTGGACTTCCCTCTCAGCCACATATGCCCTTAAGTATAAGGCATGAGCCGACTGTGAATTATGAGATGTAATTTAAGGAATCCTCGAGAGAAACTGCCCCCAAGAGCCTGTCCACATGACTAAAACGACACTGTTATATATCACAGTGTATCCAGTTCTCTTGCAAATGTAAGTACTACTAAGTCCACATTTAGTCTCTAATCTTTTGATTTGAATGTGATTAGTATTTCTTTGAGGGAGGAGAGAAGGCATAGAAAGAGACTGGGGACAGGTCTCTACACAGAGAAAGCCGGGGACAAAAGGAGAAGCTTCCTGTCGTGAGACGGCAGAGCCAGGGTGCATTCCCCTGCTTCTGCAGAGGCCTGCAGTAAGCCGGGTCAGCGCGGTGGAGCCGGCAGCAGCCCACCCCTGGGACGTGCAGAGCGTCAGGCCTCGCCTGTCGCCTGGAGAAAGAGCACATGGGAGGGCAGCTGACCGTGCGCGGATCCTCCGTGGCGGTGGATGCAGTTATGTAAGGAAGGGCTTATGAAACGCGAAGAGCCGGCCTGGTTCTGCAGTATGGGCGCGAAGGGACCGATAGTCACGAGGGATATTGCCCAGGCCCCTGCCCACAGCGGCGCAGTCGAAAGCTTCGGTGAAGGCCAGGCAGCGGATGCTGTGCCTGCCCGCCCCGGACCCGCCCTGCGCTGCGGGTCTCCAAGGCCCATGAGCCCTGCTCACGGGGAGTTTCAAGTGCAGGTAGACTGGAAAGGTTTTCGATGAACGACGTGTTTTACACATAGTCGGAGTTCACGGATCTTATTTCTGTATCTAACTCGGTTCTCATCTTCTAGCTTCAAATTACTCTGGGGGACTCACAGCCCCGAGTGCCCTCTCTGGACGGGGATAGGTGTTCGTGCTGCCACCTGCAGGTGAAAGGGGAAATTGAGCCAACTGTAATTGGGTGGCCTGTGACTGGAAGGACAATTTCAGGACAGGGTAGAGTGTATTTCAGATTACTGGAACTACCAGAATCACTGACGTTTAAACATATTAATTCTAAAGAGCACAGCCATCGACAAAAGATTTGATCTAGCCTCCACACATCCTCTGGAGGTTTTCCTTAGATTGGTTTTTCCATTTTGTGGATTTGGAAGAGGATTGATGATACATATTTGTACAAATGCAATTCGGTGATGTAAAACAGATGTTCACCACCAAAGCATGTAATTGATCCACACATATCAGCGCTGGTGTGTTATCAGTGCCACCTCCATGATGTCACTGTGATTTCCATCACAGTCAGTTCCACCCTGCCTATATTGTTCCAAGAGGCCCGTGATATCACCAGTGGTCTGGGTCACTCACAGTCCAGTGGGTTACCCCATTGCCCTGTACTCTGCACCATACTTACTCTTTCTGCAGACATCCCAATGCCATGATTTCGAAAGTGAATGATTATTTAAAAAATAATTTTAGAGCAATTCCATTAGGCTGATGGTTAAGAGCACAGGCCCTGTGGTTAGACTGTCTGGGTCTAAATCCTGACTCCGACTTTTTAACTTTGTGGCCTTGAGAAAGGTACTTATTCTCTCTATGCCTAACTTTCCTCACCTACCAAATGGACATGATAGTATAATCCTTACAGAATTGCTGTGCATTTTACATGAGATAATGCACATGAGCAACTGCAGGATAGTCTACTAAGACGATGTGCTCAACATTCAGAATACCCAGTTGTGTGTCCAGGCTTTGCCCCTTGCTAGTAGGGGGCATATGAAATAAGTTACTTCGCTTCTTTGTGCCTTGGGTTTCTCACCTATAAAATGAAAATTATAAGAGTATCTATCTCATAGATAGAGAATTAAATGAAATATGTCTATTACACTTAGACACAGTAAATACTCAAATGTTAACCTTTTAAACCTCAATTCGTTTTTGCTATTTTCAGCATTCTGTTGTTTGGAAGATTCTGGTTTTTAGACTCTCAGATAAATAATTTCCTCTGTTTGTCATTTTATAGTTGTCTTGAGTACAATTGTATGTGATCCTTCCATCACTTTGGGAGGTAGATGTCTTCATCCCTATTTTGCAGATGACGAAACTAAAGCTCAGAGTGGTTTGGTGACTTGCCAGATGTCACACAACAAGTGGCATCAGGATGCATACCGGCTCTTCTCTTCCCAAGACCAGGGCTCTTTTTACTACATCACAGGTGCCTTTATAATTCTTCTAAATGTGATGAGTACACATTTTATTTTACAATCTTTTGCCAAATATCTACGGAGTGCCCGAAATTTTTTGAATTATGGAGACTTTGTGAAATCAGACTTCCAAATATCAAGAAAACTAAAAGAAATACATTTAAAGCCTTTTCTTCATAACAAGCCTTTGTTTCATAACTTATTAATAGACCAGGCTATTAGGTACTGCTTTTGGAGAGGAGTGTGGAGGGAGGCAACAGGTCAGGCCATTGGGGTACCAGCATCTCAGGAACTGAAACTCTGTTAAGCCCAGTGCTCCTCCCCCAGCCCTAGCACCTCACACTCCCCCCTTTGAAATCCTCCCCCACAGTAGTGAAATTACTTATTTCTTCTTCTTTCTTCCCTGACAGACTGTGAGCTCTGTGAAGCTTAAGACTGTATCTAACATGTCAGTTGTCTAAAAGTCATTTCAGTTTCCCATCTTTAAAAAGGAAATGCAGAGAAGAAACATTTTTCACTGAAAGGAGTCAAGAAACAAGATGATGTTTCTTTAGACACTTGATAACAGATCCATCCCAATCTATAGAGAAAAAGATTTAGGATACATTTGATCTTTTTTTAGCCAAATATCCCATTGAAGGGCTTCCTTTCCTGATTAGTAATAATAATAACAGTAACAACTAACATTTATCAAATGCTACCCCTGAGCAGGCACTAGCCCAAGCACATTATGTGCAAGCTCAGTCAAGTCCTGTAGTACCCCTACATAGTAGGTACTCTACTCATCCTCATTTTACTCATGAAGAGGCAGGTCGAGAGAGAGCTGGGGCTTGTCAGTGCCACACAGATAGTAAGTAAAATAGCAGCACTGGGACTTGAACCCAGGTCTTGTCAACTGAGAGAGGAGTTTCTAACCTCTGGCCAGCCTGCCTGCATCCTAAGAGTGGCAGGCCAGCTGCTACAGGGCTTGTAGGGAGGTGCCCCGTGTGGAACAGCAGATGAGATGAGTGTGCACATGCTTCCTACCCCAACCATCTTGATTCCTTCTCTTTGATTTATTTTTTATTTCAGGCAGCCTGGGTTTATACCAGAGTCATCTTCTGTGGCTTCTTCCCTGCCTGTGCCTGGCACTCCTGGCCCTGACTCTGCCCCCAGTGTGCTTTCTCCTATAGTCCCTGGCCCCAGGGCAAGGGGGAATATCCAGTGTCAGAGATCAGCAAAGCCCTCCACATGACAGACAGGCGCTTGCCTCCCAGCGGACTGCACCCACGCCTCCCACCAGTGGTTTCGTGACCATCAGTAAGCCAAGACCTCATTTCTCCCTCAGCAAATCCCAGGTGCCCAGTTCACAGGGCACAGCTGCTCCTCACGTGCTCCTGGCCCCAAAGGCCAGACGTTTTCTCTTGGTTCACGCAGGCCTTAGCCTCCCCGTTCTCTTCCCATAGCCCTGTTTGTGCTTACTCATCAAATCCCCCAGGGCCAGATCCTTTCATGACCAATGGAACAGGCAGTTTGTTGTGGGGATTTGATTTCCAAATTTCAACAGCTTCAGTAATTTCAGCAATAACTGTACAGGGAGCCCAGATTATTTAGAGTTTCTGTTCTCAAGACTTTAAAAAAAAAACTTTTCTAAGGGTTGCTTGGAATTCCAAACTTATTTTCCTGTCATATGTGGTTCTAAATAATCGTTAGGTCCTGTGAGAGACCCTAGAAATTACCTACTACACGCTGAGCATCTACAGTAGAAGGCAGAGGAAAATCAAACACCTCTATGCCACTAAGGCCCTTGAGAAAAAGCAACTACAACTTAAGATTAAGAGGAAAGGTAGGTGGAAGTGCTGAAAGGAGGTTCTGAACAACTTCAGAGGCCAAGGAACGACAGCTTCTCCATTCTAGATGCAGAAGAAACACCAAGCTTGTTAAAATGCAAATCCCAGAGTCCCTCCACCAGAGGTTCTGATTCCTTAGGTCTGAATTGGGACCCAGAACTTTCAGGGTCAATGGGATGTCTTCAAATGCAGGATGTCCACAGATAACGCTCAGAGAAAGACTGTTCAAGGCACGAAGCATACCTAACACCTGTGCGTACCAAGGAAGCAGACTTAGAGAGCCAAGAGAGAGAGATGGATTTCCTGAGGAAGGTGTTCAGAAAGGAGAAGCAAGAAGGAGGAGATGGAGAGAATGTGCTATGGATGAAAATGATGTTCAGAGACCCCCAGAATCCCACATCCTGAAGGGACCTAAAAGTTAAACTCTTTATACAACTCATAAACCCCACCTTTCCAGAGAGTAGTCAGGCAACCTCCCAGAGTGCGGACAGTATGGGAAATACAACAGTAGTTCATCCCACTTTTAATTCTTCTTCTTAGAATGATTTTTATTCCATTGAACTAAAATCTATCTCCCTTCATTTTTCTATCTTATTCTGTGAGGATAATAAGAAAACTTAGAAAACTAATTAATGTGTGATTGACTTATATCGCATAACCTTCCTAGAGATGGTTTTTTAAAGTTTTTAAATGGCTGTATTGAGATATAATTAATACATAATAAAATGCATACATTTGAAGTGTACAAGTTGATAAGTTTTCACATATGGATACACCTGTGAAACCATTTCAACAATCAAGATAATGAACATATCCATCATGCCCTTTTGTGATTCCTCTCTGTGTCCCTGTCCCCATGCCTAGGCAACCACTAACCTGATTTCTGTCACTATAGATTACTTTGGATTTTATAGAATTTTATATAAATATTAACTTATAACATTTACTCTTTTTTGTCTGACTTCTTAGCATTTTGAGGTTCATCCATCTTGCTGTATGTATCAATGCTATGTTCCTTCTCATCGCTGAGTAGTATTCCATTGTATAGATCCCCCACAATTTGCTATCCATTCACTCGTTGATGGACATTTGGGTTGTTTCCAGTTTTTTACTGTTACAAATAAAGCTTCTATGAACATTCATCTAAACTCTGTGCAGGCCTACGTTTTCACTCCTCTTGGGTAAATATCTAAAATAGAATAATTAGATCACATGGTAGGTATATGTTTAAGTTTTTAAGATATTGCCAAACTGTTTCCAAATGGCTGTACCATTTTACATCCCCACCAGCAGGGTATGAGACTTCCAGGTGCTCCATCTCCTTGCCAGCACTTGGTATGGTCAGTGTTTCCATCGTTAGCCGTTTTTTTTAGCCATTCTAACAGGTAACCAGTAGTCTCTCACTGAGGTTTAATTTGCACTTCCCTACTGATCAATGATGTTGAACATCTTTGCATTCATCCGGATATCTTCGTTAATGAATTGTTCAAATATTTGGCCTATTTTGGACGAGAGAAATTGTTTTCTTATTATTGACTTTTTATCACAGTAAAATCAAGAGTAGTGTACTTAATTTATTGTATTGTAAAAACATTCCATATTTTGTCTTTTATTTACCCAAAGACACAAATTGATAAAGAAAATCTGAGCAAATGAAAAACTAAAAGAGTCTTCATAGAATAGCATAAAGTATTTATAAAGTCATTAAACAGCTCAAAGATAAAATCAAATGCTTATCTAGATCCAAGAATTGCTTGCTTCTGCTTTAAAAGCTTTATAACCTAAAAAGGACTTAAATAGAGGAAAAGAAAAAAGTAAGTTCAAGGCTTTAGATTTATGAAATTAAAACAGGCTCTAGAAAAAAAATAAAGGATTCTAAATGGAAACAAACAGGTAAAAACATTTTCTCAAGAGTCAAATACTGAACCAAACAATTAAAAAACTGTGGATTACACAGTGCAATTGACTGTTAGCAATAAAATACTTTAAAGTGTGCAATATATGCATATAAAATATGGTGGGTTTACAAATTGGCATCTCTATTATTTTGTATTCAGGTTGCTTACAAAATAACTTTTCTATCTTGAACATGAGAAAGCAGCAAAAACTGACTTTAAAAATACCTGGAAAATTACATTAGGCTAAATTGTGATCCTTTAGTATGACTAGACGATGATGAAATCATCAAAGAGATCATAGTAAGCCACAAAGGCCTAGGGAAGCTACTGACAATTTAGTATTTTCATATCATGTGGAAATAGTCATTCTGTTTACCAAAGATAGCTGCAGAAATGTATTCATGATGATTAAGGCATGTACATGTAAAAAGTTGAAACATAGCATCATAAAAATGATTTGTATGAAATGCTAATTTCCTAGATAGGTGGATTGAGCTCATTACACTTCAGCATGGGCACTAGTGTTTTCAAAAGGCAGCATGTTATTCCTAAGTAGCTTCTTGGATTATCTTCTGAGCATTGCAATGATCTATTCAAATGGTAAACAGCTATGGTATAATTTTATTCTTTTCATAGTTCTTTCTTCCTTTCTGATGTTGCAAGATTCCTTTTATCCTCCTGTTTCAAGAACTTCCTTCAGCCATTCTTTTAGGGTACAGAGGTCTGCTGGGCACAAATTCCCTTCATTTTCTTTCATCTAAGAATGTCTTGATTTCCTCCTTTATTCCTGAATAATGTTTTCACTTTAGTACAGGATCCTGGGCTGACAGTTCTTTGCTTTCAGCACTTAAAAAAAAGTTTTTGCCACTTCCTTCTGGCTTTAGAGGTTTCTTAGGAGAAACTGCTCTCATTCAAATTGTTCCCGTGAGCAAAGTTTCATTTTCTCTTTCTGCTTTGTTTTAGTTTCAGAAGATTGATTACAACGTGACTTACTGTAGATTTCTTTGGATCTATACTGTTTGGAATTCAGTAATTCCTTGAATCTTTAGGTTTATGTCTCTTGTCAAATTTGGTTAATTCTGTCATTTAAAAGAATTTTGGGGTCATTTTTCAGTTCTAATTTTCCATTTGGTTCTTTTTTATATCTTCTATTTCTTTGCTGAGGTGTTCTATTTTTCATTTGTTATAAACACGTTTATAACTTCTCATCAAAAATTTTCCATAATAGCTTCTTTAAAATTTTTGTCTACATTTGTATCATATCAATATTGGCATCTGTTGACTGTCTTTTCTCATTCGAGTTGAGATTTTCCTGGTTTTTGACATAATGAATGACTTTCTATTATATCCTGGACATTTTGGAATTTATAAGACTTTAGATTTTATTTAAATTTTCTGTTTTAGCAGGTTACATCTGACACCATGCCATCAGAAAAAGGGAGCTGCTGCCTCATTATCACCGGATGGGAGTGAAACTTCATGTTCCCCGCTTGGCCCCCATTGACAGACAGACTCTCCAGTAACAGGAATGGTATCTCATTATCACTGGATGCGGGTGAGAGTTCCAGCTCCCACATAGCCTTCACCGATATCATAGAGGGAGTCATTCTGGGGGACACCGCCCTGCAGGGAAAGATTGGGATGCCTCATTGAAACGTAGTGAGGGTGGGATCTAGGCCCCCCCACTGGCTTTTGCTGACAGAGATGAGGCCACAGTTTTTTACATGTTTTCTGCTGCTTTGCACACCTGGTAAATTTTTGTTAGATCCTAGACGTTGTAAACTTTATCTGTTGAGTGTTAGATATTTTTTGTATTTCTATAAATATTCTCCAGCTTAGTTCTGGGATACGATTAAGTTATTTGGAAATAGTTTGATCCTTTTAGATTTTGTATTTATAATATTTTGGAAGGATCCTGAGACATACTCGTTCCAGGGCTATTCATTCCCCACTACTGAAGCAAGGTCCTTCTGTGTACATGACCCAGTGCTCCATGATTCATGAGGTTTTCCAATCTGACTGTGGGAACGGACACTGTTCCCAGCTCCGTATTGTTACTTCTAATCCTTTCCAGTAGGTTCCTCACACTTATGCTGGTCAGTACTCAGCTAAATTCTTGACAAGAACCCTCTATAGATCTCTAGAGCTCTCTCTCTGTGCAGCTCTTTCCTCCTCAGTTCTCTGTCCTGCAAACTCTAATTGCTTTGGTCTCCCTGGACATCCCTCTGTTTTCTCATCTCAAAGAGTTCACCAGGTTCCACCTGGGTGCTGTGTGACCTGGAAACTCTTTCAAGGCAGTGGGCTAGAGCAACTGTGGGACTCACCTTATCGGTTTCTCACCTCTCAGGAAACACTGTCCTTCATTGCCTGATGTTCATATTTTGAAAATCATTGTTTTATATATTTATGTGGGTTTTTCCTTGGGTTTTGTTTCTTTTGGTTTAGTTTAGTTTTGTTTTGGTTTGGTGGCTATTGTTTTAGACAGGAAGGTAAATCTGGACCTGTTATTCCATCTTGGACAGATCAGAAGTCTCCTAGAGAAGTTTTCAACTTTTTATTTCAAAAAATATTTAAACTTTATAAAAGTTGTGAGACTAGTGCAATGAATGCTTACATACCCTTTTACCCAGATTCAGCAATTGCTAATATTTTGCCTCATTCATGTTATTTCTCTCTAGATAGATAGATACAGACATACATATATGCATAGATCATTATTGTTCTTGCTGAACCATTTAAGAGTAGGCTGCAGACATCATGCTACTATCACCGTCATTATACCCATTTTACAGATGAGTAAACAGTCCCAGAGAGACATAGCAACTTGCTCAAGACCACAGGGCTAGTAATAGAGGGAGTCAGCATAGGAACCCAGACCTATCTTTCTTCAAAGTCTAAAGTTTTAACCACAGCAGTTGACAAGGACCACTATCTTTACCCAGCACATGAGTTGTACCAGATACTAGTTCAAGCTGAAGACAAAATAGCTATGAGAAAATGAAAGTAAAATTCCAATAGCAATTCCATATGGAAAATGGGGAGAAGATCAAGAATTCTCCCTTCCTCTCTCCTCAGTCCACTGATGACTCATCTAAAGCCCCAATTATCTAAGCATTGGATTTGGTTTTTTCCTCCTGTTTACTTTGTTAGAGCAATTTAGTACCTGCTTCACTAAGCAGGAGTGAATTTAATGTGCTTGAGTCAGAGATTTGACAGTCACTCAGGCTCATTCATACATTCTGATTTCTTTCTCCCCTTGCAATCCAACCTAAAATGGGTACCAGGAATTCATACTTCTTAGGCCTCATTTTGCACCCGGCTGCCATCCCCATGTGTGCGTTTACTGGGGCTCCTTTAACATAAGTGGGACCCATAAGTGGGATCTAGCCACATCTATAGAGAACAGGTGCAAACTCAAAGACTTAGGAAAGAGACACAGGAGGGCCCTCCTGGTGGTAGCTCCTACTGGTTAACAGGGTCCCTGTGGCCTGCTCACATTCTCATGTTACAAAGGTTTGAAAGCAGAGGTTGTTCTGAGTCTCCAGAAGTTTGGTTTCCACTGAGTTCAAAGCCTGGCCCTGACCTGAAAGCTGTGTCCCTCCAGTCCATTCTGACTGGCCATGTGGGGTTCCACTGAAGCCACTGTGATGGTTTTCTGTTCCTGTTACAGTGTCTTCTCATTACAGCATATTCCTGGAAAAGGCCATGATTAATGTTTCATCTTAGCCCATTGCAACACGAGCTATTTCCTGGCAGCTAAAAGAAGGGGAGGAAAGGAAGGGAGGAAACTTGCTTCACTATTTCCAGCTAAATTCCACTCCCTTCATGGGACTTTTTCAGACCACTCCTGCCAACAAATCCTTGGGCCGCAGCCTTCCCCTCCTCTGCAGCTTCTCTGATTTTCTAGAACATTGCTTGTCTCCATCAGCCATTCACATAATGCCTTGTTTATTTCATCACTGATTGACATGTGAATGCCACCTTGTCTCCTTAACCAGATTGTGTGTTTCTGGAGGGCTGGGACTATATTTTAAGATAGTTTTGTATCTTCTCCCATCTCAAAATATGGTTTTATGTGCCTTCCCTTTCACCCTCCAACCTAAAATATAACTTATTTATTTTGTTTAATATCTGACCCCCATCAGAAAATTAGCTCCAGAAAGACAGGGAATTTTGTCTGCTTTGTTCACTGATTTTTTTCCTCTAGCATTTAGAGCAGTGTCTGGCACATAGTGAGTAGTAAATAAATGTGTGTTGAATTAAGGGATGAATAATGTGAAAAACTATGAAGTGAAGCACCAATATTTATGGGAAAATAATCTTTTTCATTTCAACTCTTCAACGAGTACTTTATGTATGGCTGTTTATGAATTTCAGGAGAATTTCTTTAGGCTCTCAAATCAATTTCATTTCTTTACGTCTGGCTCAGGGAAGAGTAACCACCAGTAGTTAATTGAGATTTCACTATGCACCAGTAACAATATATATCCTCATTTAATCAACATTCCTCTCCCCAGGTTGATACTGTTAAACTCACCATTTTACTGATGAGGATCTGAATCTCTTAGAAGGTAAATAACTTGCCTACTCTCACAGCTAGTAAGTGGTGAAGCTAGGACTTGAACCCAGGTCATTGTGGTTGGTTACCACTCTGTTTTCTTGCTTTAACTGAATCCAGGCTTCCAGAATGACCCTTGAGCTTCCTTCCCTGAGATCATCAGGTCCTGGGCAGCCCACCCCGGCCTTCTCCAGGATGAGAGACTGGATCCTGGGACCACCCAAGAAGGATTGGAAGCAAGCTACTAAAGTAGGGTAAGTTTGTGGCAGGAAAAGCAGTTCCTGATCACTGAGCTTTCTTCATTAGATGCTGACAAGCAATTTTAGCTGCATCATGAACATTAACTGTGACAGAGATGACTGTAAATAAAGCACATTTCAGGCAGAGGGAAGAGTTAAATTTTGGTCATCTCTAATTTGAGATACCTTTTTAATACTCAGGAGCAAATAGTGTATAAACAGTCAGACACACAAGCCTAAAGTTCAAGTAAGAGGGCTAGTGATACAAATTTGGGAACTGACAGCATCATGGAAACCTGTCTAAAGCAGCTGACTGAGAGCTACCAACCTTGCTTCTTAGCTGTCAGAGCCCCAGTGCTGAAGACTGTGTCAAATGTTTTGGAAAGGTTGATGAGTGCAGTGTTCAGGTTTCATTGTTTCCTCCATTCTGCAGCTGCTGCGTTATAAAGCTCAAGTTTTCCACATTTTCCTTCTCACTGGAGTCCCACTGAGATCCAGTGAGTATGTGTGTGATCAACTGCAATTGTTCAACAACTAAAATGGTTAACCCTAGAGACTGCCTCTGGGACTCCATTTTCCCTAGGTTTTCATGGCTGACCAAGGCACTTACAAAAGGGATGTATTCTTTCCGGATATGTTAAAACCATAACCCAGGCCTGGGATCCAACTTGTCTTCAGTGACTTTGCATATCTCAGATCTGAAGCACCAACACCAATTTCATAGTGTGATTTGAGGACCTCTAATTTCCTTTCTTTTCCTTTCTTTTTATGGGCATAGCATGCACCACCTTCACTAACTACTCAGCCAATATGCATCCCATCCCTGCCCCCAGCTGTGAAGATGGAGACTACAGAGAATGAGCAGATGAGGAGCTCAGGAAGCGTGGTCAGAACTCAGAGCTGTTGGCATGGAGTATCTGAAAAGTACTGACTGAGGAAGGAATAAAAAGATTTTTTAACAGCATTGGGAACTCAGCTGAGGTTGGAAATCATAAATTCATTCTGAGACCAGTCAGCCTGGCTGTGAAATTTTCTCTAGCTGAACTGCAGCAGAGAAAACAAATAGTAGAGCCACTTCACTGTTGGAAAATGGTCTGGCAGGTGCATAGGGAGAGCAAGTGGTGGGTTGTTGATGAGAATGTGGCTGAAACACTTGCCAATAGGCTAGAGAAGGGAGAGAGGTAAAACCAAAAGGAACTGATACTCAGAGTACCCCGGCTCAGGCAGGCTGTGGGTCAACCCACAAGGACCTCGATGGGATAGAGCTTGAGGAATATTCAAGAAAAGCAAGTCCAGGACAAAGCAGACAAATATAGCTGACACTTCCAAGCCCAGTCTGGCTTCGTAACCTCCACAGCCCCATCCCCAGAGATCCCCAGACATCAGGGCTCAATGAAGCCCCAGTTTCCCAGGAACAACTCAGCCCCTCCAGCTGAATCTCTCCAGTTTCACTTTTTATTAGAATGACGCTGGGTTATGTCACAGCATCAAAGACATAGCTGAAGAATTAAGTCTCAAGAAAGCAGGAACCAGGAAACCAGGGACCTGGAGGAACAGAACCAGGGACTCAAACACCATTAGGTCTCTCACTGTCTCTTTAGCTTCCTCCTCTCCTTTTTTCTGCAAGTTTCCTTCATTCTCTCTGACTGAAGAAACTTAAGATCTTGAACTCTGGGACCAGCTACATAAGATTGTAATCCTAGGTCTATTCTTCCATCTACCATCTGAATGACTTTGAACAAGTTACTTACCTTCTCGGTGCCTCAGTTTCCTCATGAAAATAATAACAGAACCTACTTCCTAGGATTGCTTGAGGAGGAAATAATTTAATACTTTTAAAGCATTTGGAAGGGTCCCTGCCCGCCCCCCCCCCACTCCCAGTCTCTCTCTCTTATATGAGAGAAGAGTTTGGACAGCAAGGGTGTCACTCAGGAATTTGCATTCAAGTTGAAGGTAGTAAACTGGGGTCCCATTCAGGCCAATAGTAGGATCCACAGGGACCCATTTTCATGAGGGCAGCAGAAGCTGTGGGGCTACTCTGAGTAGGGCAGGAGACACGTCATTTTGTTAGAAGCATAAGAATACATTTCAAATCTTAGCTTTTACTCTCAGCCCCCTAGTCTACGTTGCTCCCATTGGTCATCAGTAGACAATCACACCTGTTATGTTAAGGGAAAACTTGGCATACCTCTCCTCCAACTCTATGAATGAGATGCCCACTCCTGTTCAAGAAGAATCCTTCCTAGTCCTTTAATTTCCCCATCTGCCTTAGGACCCTTGATCCACTAGCCATCCTCTCTCTCCCCACTCCTTCCGCATCTTCTACTTTTCTATGGCATGACTTTCTCAGGGTATTTGTACTGAGTTATATTTTCATGGAACCACTCAATAGCTATGGATTTTGCATTACCCTTATTGCAGAGGGACATTTTATTTAAAGTTCTGTTTCAACAAAACCTAACCAGACAAGAGTTGAGGTTAGAGTCCCTGAATCTGGGTGGAACATATGGTCTAATGACCAAGCTAAGGAGGACATTTTTGCCTGAGTCTACAGATATCTCTGCCTTCTGGTAGAAGGCACAAGACTTAAATTACTGTCTGAAAAAGGATGTTTTTCACTTACGACCAGCTCCATGAACCTTCATGTGACAAGATACCCCATCTCTAAGATATCACCCTCCCCAGCCATCCATCACATGCCATGTACTTGTGCTTTCTTACTTACTGGGGTACTACAACCTCTGCCTCCCTTCTGCCTGTTTAAACCCTTTTACTATGAATAGATTTCCCTGATTTCCATCTGGTTTTTCATACCGAGATTTTCCAGCTCTATCTGATGCCTTTATATTGATAATTTGACTGGATTCTTTCCCATATTACCACCCATAGGCCTTACATTTTAAAGGGAGATCTGTTCTGGTGAGGAATGTACAGGCCCAAAGGGATGGTGCCAATCTGGAGTCCTAACCTCCCTCTAGGCATCCTCCAGTACCTGGGATGCTGGAAATCCCTGTCTGTATAGCCCTGAGCCTACTTCTAGGGCCTCGACAGGCCTCTTCCTTGGGTCTAGAGGGTGGACCTTAATGCCTGTGTGTGAATTCTTAGACCTGATGGGTGGCTGAGGCCAGTGTGCAGGGCTCCTGAAGATGCAAGATAGGGCCAGGGCAAGCAAGAGAAGAGAGAGGCTGGAAGCTTCATTTGTACTCTTGCTCCAGGCCCTGCAAATCCTACAAGTGCCAGGTATAAAAACGATGGAGTGCCAGCCCTGGGCCTCAAGAAACATCAAGGACACAGCAAACCAAGTTTTAAGGTAGGACTTGAACTAAAGAATGTTTCTTCTTCTCTCTTAAGCCTAGAGCCTAGAGCCAGTCTTCAATATGTTGATCTCTACTCCCCTGTCTGACCTGCAACTCCCCAGCAAGGGGCCACCCCAACTCAAAATTCTTTCCTCCCAAAATGCTCTCAAACTCATCAAGACCTCAATCTCACATCTGAGCTCTACTCCAGAAGATGAAGGGGTAGTAAGAGAGTGCTATCTCACCCCCTTGTGCTTCAATTTTTTCATCTGTCAAGTGGGAATAATAATAACTACCTTTCATCCCACAGGATCACTTTGAGGCTAAAATTAGAACTGATCACCTGATTACCCAACATCCAAGCCTATTCCTAGCAATGGCCTCTCAAAGAGAAGTGCAGGGAAAGCTAATTTGGGGTGAGAGATACTGATACTCTGGACTTGTGTATTGTCCACTAGCTATGCCAAGTTTTAAGTTCTAAGCTGGTTCCTCATGTTACCCAGCATGCCTCAGGACTAATGCCCCTCAATTGATGCCAACTGGTATTTATTCAAATGATAAAACAAAAGTTAATACTAGTCCAAGCTGAATATAAACTGAGAAGACAGATCTGCAACAAGGACTAACTTTAACTGTGGGGAAACAGGCACACTTCCACTCTGCTGATGGAAGGTCAAAATAGTACAGCCCTGTGGAAGGCAATTTGCAATATCTAACCACTCATGTGCTTATCCTTTAACCACACAAACCTACTTCTGGGAATTTATCCATAGATACACCTACATTCCTCTGAGATGACATATGTACAAAGTTATTCATAGCAGCACAGATAGTAAAAGCAAAAGTTAGAAGTAACCTAGGGGCCCATAAATAAGAACTAGTGAAATGTAGTATGATATCCTTACAACTCAATACTGTAAAATAGGACAAGGAAGCTTTCTATACATTGATGTGGGAAGATCTCCTTGACACATCATGTTAGAAAGAGTGGGAAATAAGAATGCATTTTAATCTTTTTCGATTGGTTTGTATTCTCACAAAGAGTCACTAGAAGGAACATAAGAAAATTAATAAGAGAGGTTGGGGAGAGGCTTTTCAATTATACCTTTTTATATTGTTTTCATTTTGAAATCATGTAAATATTTTGACTTAGCAAAAAATAAATTAATAAAGGGGAAAAAAACTTTCTAGAATGCATTTTAGAAGGGCAAAGAGTGCTGACTGGGTGGCAGAAGGTCAGATATGATCAGGCCTCTGACCACCCTGAATTTCATCAACTGAAGGACGAGAGAGGGTGGGCCATCTGCTCTTGGTTCCTTCTAGCCCTACTCTTCTATAAACAAGATTCTTTCCTGGATCGTACCCTGTTTTATATCATTGCTACCTTCTGTGTCTTTTGTCTTGCACAAACAATTGCAAGTTGACTGAGCATGTTCAGCATCATTTTCCAATGAATTCCCTGAATTTTACAATCCATATATGGCTATTTTTCCTTCTTGTATAACATTCGATAATTGTCCACGCCCCTGTGCTTCTCTCTCAAGCTTTGTTCAGAGGCTTTTAAATTTGCATTTTAGCTTGGATTACTCCTTTTAGTAAGCAATTTGGTCATATAAAAGGTAAATATAACATCCTGTTTCTGGGGTGATTACTCTCTCTATGACAAAGTCCAGTTCTGCTTGAGTCATTTGTTTGGAGTTACTTCTGTTAAGGGCGGTGGGGACGTGACGGAAACCCATGGGCACGGCATATGGAAGCTGAGATGGACTGGGTTGCTCTGCTGTGTCCTGGGAGACAAGGGCAAGGCTGGGTGGGGACTGACGAGGAGCCAGAAAGGCAGAGCACTGTGCCTGGGGTTTTTGGCGCTCTGCTCAGGACAGAAACACTGCTGGGCCCTTAGTGTTGTACACTGCAAGAGAGGCATGGAGAGAGCGGCCGGGCTAAAGGCTGACGGGGGAGGGAGGAGCTCAACAAACCTATGATGCCGGCTCCAACATGGGGTCTAGGCCCAGGCGCAAGAGGGAGGCATCTTGACTGTCCCATCTGGCCACATGCCTGATGCCAGTGTAGACAGTGTTGATATAACCCGCTGAGATGCCCAGAGATCCCAACAGCACAATTTTCTTTCTTTTTCTTTTAAATCATTTTTGTCCAAAAACTTAAAATTTTTAAATTAAAAAAATTCTAATTACCCTCCTCCAAACAGAACTGTTTTTGTTTCTCCATGTGTACTTTCAGGCCCTGATCATAAAAACTTACTTTTCTAGATGCAGAATAGTTGTGTAGGTAAATTTCTACTGTTTTCATTTAACATTACTTTATAAGCCTGTGGCCTCAAAGTCTTCATAACGATTATTTTGATGATGGAATAATTGTCCACTGCATAAATACACTACGGTTTAGTTAACCATTTCCCTATTATGTTGGAGCTCCTTGTACATTTAACTTCCCTATCCTTAGAAATTTTTCCTTAAAATAAACTCTCAGGACTCTGAGCTCTGGGATCCTTATCTATGAAAAGAACACAAAAGAGCTCCTGCTGTGGTTGAAAAAAGGATTAAAAATAATACACTCAAAGCACCCAGCAGAGCGCCTGGCTCTGAGAAGGTACTCAATACGTGATATTGATTATCATCTTTTTTATTTCCATCGTGTCCTGGGAACCTAAGTGCATAATCCTGGAGAGTCTGAAGGATGTGTGTGGCTATAGGAAAGCATGGATATCAAGAAGGAAGCGTGAAAGATATCCAACAACTACTCCCCACCGCCCCACACACACACACACGCAAGAATTCCAGGCCCAACTGTCTTTGCTGTGAATGTTTTATCAAACATAGGTCATTGACAAGTTATCTAAACTCTGACTATCTGAGTGTATTCATTCTAATACACTCAGCGGTCCCATTTCTGAGTATCTCTCTTAAAGTATTCCCACACATCTATGAAGTTATGTATTTATGAAGTTCCCCACTGTAGCAAAAGACTGGAAACACCACTAGTGCCCTTCTAGGGAACAGGTTGAAAACTATGGCACAACCACACAGTGGAACACACTGTAGCTATGAAAAAGAATGAGGAAATGCCCTATGAACGGATAGGGGGCAATTTCCTGGATGTGTTGTTCAGTGAAAAGAGTACATCAGGGCATAAAGCATTCTGCCTAGTCTGTGAAATTTCCAAGGGCAGCCACTTCTCCTGCCCAGATTGCAAAATCACTAATGCAGGATTCATCCCAAGAAACCAAGGCAGGCTGAGCACCAGGCTAAGGGGGAAAAACCTGTGCTCTCACTATAATGAATGCTAAAAGGGTGTTTGACCTAATTCAACATCCGTTCTGATTCTCTCATGAGAAAAACATAAAACCCTATTGGTGTTGGAGATATTGAAGGAGACTCCCCTGATACTATTAGTGCATTAGAAACCAACAGGGAGCGTAAAAGACGATGGTGAAATTCAATCCTAAAGGCACTGTTACTAAAATCATATTTGAGTCAAGAACAAGCTTGATCTGGGCTTGTTCTAGAGGTTCTAGCCAATATGCTGAAATAAGAAAAAGAAAGAAGCAACATTCATCACTATTTCCAGAGGACACGATGTTCAGCAATAGACAGCTCATTAATATAAGAAACATCAGAGAGGTGGAGCCATAGTACTCAAACTGATCAATTTCAATAAATAAATAAAGCAGATTAAAAAAAAAAGAGAAATATCAGGCAAGAGAATCCTATGTAGCTACCAAAGATGATGGTGTAGAACCTCATTTATCACTGTGGAAAGGTGTCTAAGATAGAGTACCACGGGGAAGAAGCAGGTTACAAACAGTGTTATACTATGGATTCATTTTAAAAATATATGTATACACCCACGTTGAATATAAATATAGTGAAAAGTCTCAAAGGAAATTCACCAAAATATATTTAGAGATTATATCTTTGGCCTACAGGGTTACAGGTGATTCTTATTTTTTTATATTTTTTGGTATTTTTCTGAACACTTTATAATACACATATTTATATAATTTTTAAAAAATCTTTTTTACTCACAAACACACACATGAGCATGCATGCAAAACTCATTTTGAGGTCATTAGGATAAGCTGTGCTTTTCCTAAAGTGGTTAGCACTAAAGCTACTTCTCAACTCATCCGCTACCTCCCTGAAAAACCAGATTTGTCAGCTCTGCCTGACCCCTTTCCCTCTGAAGGGAATCCCCAGATCCATGAGTCCCAGAAAGGCCTAATCTGGGCCCAATTCCCCAGGTGGCCATGGCCCCTGCATCGGCACCTGCACCCAGCCCTGGCTTCATCCTAGCTGTTTGTAGACTCCCAGTCCTCTAAGGCCGCCCACCTGCCTGAAGCTGAGAGGGCTCCTCCTTGCAGTCATCCAGCAGACGCTTTTGCCTTCCCAGTGGGTAGATTTGGAAATCACTCTGGCAGCCTCAAGGCTCCATATTCCAGGCTTTTTCACCCCACTACTGTTGGGCCGAAGGTCATCAGCAGAACATGTCAGGTCGGGTAAACTTCATCCCAGGTCTCTTGGGCTAACTTAAATATCCCTCAGCTGTGCCCCTTCCCAGGGGTCCCAGTCCTGTACCTTAGACAGTTTATTGAGCTCATTCTGCCACCTCTTTTCGGTTGGCCACAATTTCGTGTCTGAACCCTGCATCTGCCATTGCCCACCTCATCACAGACACATTGCCTGGCATAGGCAGCTGCTATATGTGGTACATCTGGTCCTCTTTTTGATTCTCCATTCTACACCCCAGAGATTGTGAAAAAGCCCTTACTCGGTCTCAGTGCCTATTGAGAAGGGAACTGAATTTGCCATCCCTCTGTTTCAACTTGAGTCATACTCTAGAAGCCCCTCCCTGGAGCCTCTTCTGGTCCCTCCTGGTCCAGAACCCACTACTCCATCAGAGGGTGATCAGGCCAGCTCTATAAGGCTGGCCATCTTTTCTCCTGCATTCCCTCCAAATTGCTGCAGCATTGGAATGAGTGGCCAAACCCAAGGATGACTCAGTCGACTGAGATCAAGGCTGGCCTTGATTATCTTAGGACTGTAAAAAAATACTGGCATAGTCATTCCTCACCTCTCCCGAACCAGCTCACTATCAGTTTCACCTTTGCATAACTCAGCTATTATGAACCAGGAAGAAACATACAAATACAAATGCCTTTAAACTCTGAAACTGGTAAACTTTACTTTCTACTCATTTCTGTCTAGTTTGGTTATTTGATTTCTAACTCGATAACATTTGAGGAAAAGCAAACTAGAAAATGGGAGAGCAGCAGCTACAAGGCAGGCATCAGAAGGTGAGAACCTGAGAATGATCACATGTAAAGATTAGAAAAGTGCGAGACCTCGAGGGGAGAAGCAAACAGCCCTGTGTATCTGACATTGCCACAGAGCACAGTGATTGATGTTTATAATGTAACCCCAAATTACACATAAGCATGGCTCCCATCCAGCATACTCCCCAAGGATGCCTAGATGTTTGCAGAGAAGTCCCAGATCTTTGAGGGCTACCCACCTTGCCTGAAGTCGTGAGGCTCCTCTTGGCCATGCACTCATCAGATTTTGCACAACCACACTGCACAAGTAGCATGGGTCAATTCTCACCATTTGGATGGCATTCCTCAGAAATTGATCCAAATGTATTTTTATTATTGATAATTTATATGCTAATATATTTAAAGCACAATTAGTGTTTGCTGCTATGTGCTAGTTTCTAGAACTAGCCAATGGAGGGGAAAGAGAACTGGACCCATGAACTGTTAATGGCTTAAGTTTTCTGGTTAACTTGTAAAATGGAGCATAGAATACCTGCCTGAAGTACTTCAAGAGATTAATTTAAAGGTAGGATGACTATGTGAAAGTTCTATCTGTAAAAAGGAATAAAGAGTATTACTGTAGTGATTCCTCTTACCTAGATTAGTGATGGATTAAAATTACAAGAGGAAAGAAAATTACAAGTACATAGTCCTTAAAGTTTAGAGAGAGATCTATCTTGTAGACAGATAATTGATTTAGATTTGGGCACTCCTCAGAGAGGATTCCACCCACCATTAGCGACGCGCCATTCTCAAGGAATGAGTGACATCTACTGGACACTAACTGTACTGCAACTGACCTGGAAAATCAGAAGACTTCAAACCAGCCAGACTTCCGTACAATTTTTAGTAGGGCAAAACCACTGCAAAAATAAACATTAAAAACAGTCACCAAATATTTTTCTTCTAAAAAATCACAATTTTCTTTCACTTAAAAATAACTTCTATTTTTTAAATTTCAAATATAGTGCATATTAATTGTAGAAAAATTTTAAAAAGAAAATAGATTGTCCAATGACATGACTATCAACACTTAACAGTTTAGAGCCACTGCCACTGCCATTGTCATCATCACACTCTCTTTATTCTTCTCCATTCCCTCTCCTTCTCTCTCTCTCTCTCCCTCCACACTTTTTTTTAAGAGACGATCATTGCTAACAGCTTTATGTATATTATTCCACATCTTTTTATGATAACAGTAATACATACATATTACAAAGAATAACAAGTTATACTGAACACGTGGAGGACTGTGGGGCATTTTAGTAAGAGGCTGTTAGAAAGAACTTCCAGCACCCGAGCTTACACTAGGTAGTTTGCAGAACGGTTTAAGGAAGCAGGGCTCTGATCTGGATGGGTGCTGCCAGGAAGTGGGGTAATTCTATGATTGGGTGCCTTAATAAATCTCACCCAGAAGGAGGGACAATTAGCTCGAGGCTCAAGCTGGAGAAGAATTGGTAAAGCAGCAGCAGCCACTTCTATTAGCCTGGACAGGTCACTTTTGTTTTTTTAATTTATTTATTTTATGGTGACATTGGTTAATGAAATCTGATAAGTTTCAACTGTACATTTTAACAGTAAGGCATATATATACACACACACACATACACACACACATATATATGCATATATATATATACATATATATATTTACATGTGTGTTCACCTCCCATAGTTAGATTTCTTTCTGTCACCACATATTTGACCCCTTTTACCCCCTCCCCCTCTCCCCTACCCTCTGGTTTGTTCACTTTTGTAGTTTGGACAATGTTCCTGTTTTGTCTATGTGCAGATGTGATTGCAGAATGGTCTTGTTTTATTTTGATCCATCACAGCAGAGTGGCCTCGGCAGATGTTGCATTCTGTACAACAGAACTCCAAGGCATCGCGGTGGTGCCAGAGTAGCTCCCGGCTGTCAGGGCTGCTCTTCTTCCTTCTGGTTCCCGTTTTTCCACCAAACAACGTTGTGCATATTTTCTCAAGTCAATATTGGGGTTATTTAAACAAATTTCTCCTGTTGAATTATTGGATTTTTCTAATATTTTAGGCTTCTAATTAACACTAAAATGAAAACCTTTAGAAATACATCTTTGCACAATTATACTGTTATTTCTTAAATCTCCAACAGCATAATTACTGGTTATCTCTTAAATTTCCAGCATCGTAATTATTGCCAGAAGGCCTTCCATACAGTTTGTACTAATTTCACTTTCAACAATAGAAAACCCTATTCACTCCCAAACCCTCGTCAACACAAAGACAATCTACCTTTTAAAAATCTTTGCCAGTTTCATAGACAAAAAAATCTTGTCTTTAAAAGTTTTATTATGTAAAATTAGATACAGAATAAAGAACAAATGAGGCATAGCTATGCCTCACTAGACCGACTGCATGCCACTAAACTGTATTAGACTGCCTCAGACTTCAAGAGAGTCTAGGTGGAGGGTACGAAGCCTTGTGTTGGTGTCGCAAGTCTGTTTCTCAAGCTGCCAGTAAAAAGAGATGTCTGCAGAACATGGTGGCTTTTGGTCCCTCGGGATTTGGGACATATCTTGACAATAGTGCTTTTCAAAATGTCATTATCTGCTCATTTGTCAGCCTCCCCACTGAATCAAGAGCTTCAAGGGAGGAGGGACTGTGTTTTATTCACTTTTTTCTCAATTTTTTTTACTGCAGTAAAATATTCATAAAACTTACCATCTTTACCATTTTTAAGTACATAGTTCAGTGGTATTAAATGCATTGGTGATAATGTACAACCATCACCATCATCCATCCCCAGCTCCCTTTCCACCTTGTAAAACTGAAACTACACCCAGCAAACAATAACCCCCATTCCTCTCACCCCCAGGCACTGTCCACCACCATTCTAATTTCTGTCTCTATGAATTTGACTACTCTGAGTACCTCATGTAAGTGGAATCATGTATTTGTCTTTTTGTGACTGGCTTATTTCACTTATCGTATGTCCTCAAGATCCATCCATGTTGTAGCAGGCATCAGAATTTCCTTCTTTTTTTAATTTTTTTATTTTTATTTTTTTAGGCGAGGCAACCTTTGGTTAACCTCACAGATTACAAGGACCTTGTCCAGTTTACAATCCCCACCTTTTTTTTTTATGCCTATAGCACCTGGTCCTCCTAGGTGGTCTCCCATCCAAGTACTAATCAGGCTTGACCCTGCTTAGCTTCCAAGATCAGACAAGATCAGGCTTGTTCAGGATAGCATGGCCGTAGACAGAATTTCCTTCTTTTTTAAGTAGTATTTGTAAGAAACAGGTTGTTTCAAGCCACTAAGAGTATGAAGTTGTTTGTTATTGCATTATAACAAAACCTATCCTAACTAATACAGCAGTAAACACCCAAAAGAATAAGACCGTATCTAGCAAAGCTTCTAATGGCAGCTTTGTCTTAAACTATTGTAGAGGTAGCATGTGGATGCCTTGGTTGGTTAACTAATATCCATGGGTTTATATTCCCTTCTTTCTGAGGACATTTACCTGAGAATTACAAGGTGATCACAATCTATGATGAGCTCTAGTATTATGATTAAACCAAAAATTGCATAAATCCTGTAAATTTGAGAAGTGATTGGTTTTGAGTCTGATAAAAGATTAATTTGGTAAATATGTGCACAGAGAAGCTACGTTAGGGGGAATGGCTCCCGCAAAGGGCTGGAGGAAGGTCCTCCAGTGTTCATTCACCATTACCCTATCTACAGCCAATTCTGCTCCCTCAGTCTATAGGCCAATTTATAATGCAGATGCTCCAGACTCAGCTGATTTTAGAAATGCCAAAATAGTTATAGTGGGCATGAATGTTTCTTCGCAAACTCACGGGGACAAAAAAAATTACTTTATTTCTATGAATCAACTTAAGCTGTTTCTGAGCTCCTGGTCACTTCAGTGGGGAAATGGTCTATCTGTGCATCTTGGGGGTGGTCCCCTTTCTCCCTAGAATTGAATGTGAATTCAGGAGACCTCTGTGGTTCCCAGCAAAGGACAGAAGTGTCTCTGCTTCTTACAACTGCTGCTGAGAAGCTCAGCATCTGAGCCCACACAGACAAAGGGTGGGCAGCTCCTCCCTTCCACACCAAAGTGTGGGGACACAGCCACCAATCCTCAAGGCCAGGCTGTCTCCAACATCCACACCTTCCATCCCACCAGAGCTCATGTCACTCCTGGAGAAGGTGCAAGGCAGAGGAAACTGGTCTGCATCACTCAAAGATTCACCTCAGGGAAGGGCCACTGCTGCCTCCTCACTTCTTGTAGAGGAAGGAGCAGGAGCTTACCATCACACATGGAAGGAGAGTGCTGAGAACACGTACCAAATCTCTGCTCTCTTGGGCTTGCAGGGGAGAATTCCAGTGACTCTATGTGAGGCTGATCAGAACCCTTTCCAGGACTGATATGAAGTTGGCCCATGAAGGGCCTAAGTTTCCTCATGAGTTCTCTGCCTCAGCCTCTGATCAGAGAGGTCCAGTCAGTCTCCTCACTCTTTAACCCTCAGAGAGTCCCTAGAGTGAACCTCAGTCCCGGAAGGGTTTTGTTGACAGTCTCCTCAACTCAAAGGACTTGCTTAACCCTAAGGTGAAATGTTTATCTTTGGACCAGCACCATTGCTGACTCCTCCTGCCCCAACCATGCCTCCAGCTGCAGGTGGTACAAGCCTTTAGCTTTCATTTCATCACTGTCAAGTCTTGGACTCCATGAGAGGGGTGCCAACTCTGACGTAAATGGGGAGTACCATACCCACCAGTGGGTAGGTCTGGGATTCTTCTGTAGCCCTAAACCCCAGGCCCAGTGTGTCTAAGGGAAATCCCAGTCCTATGGGCTGGGAAACCTCCCCAAAAAAGGGAGGAAGAGAGTTCCTAGCTTACACTTATTTATCCAGATGGCCTGGAGCAGCCCTCCGAACCTGACCCCTTATCTTGGCCCTTCCAACCACCCCTTGCTGCACACGACACCCTCAGGAAGTGAGATCTTTTTCTCTGTTGCCTGCCCTTCCCGCCTCAAGCAGGACCTGGTGTTTCACATCAGTCCAGATGGACTTCTCTGGAACTGCTCCTGCTGCCTACTGGCCACACAAATTGCTATGTCACAGAGAGGCCTGTCCTGGGGCCCCACCAGGGAGAACTTAAAACTGCAGAAAGATTTCTGGTGCTTTTTTTGATATTTTTTCCTCCAGTTGATGAGAATGATTTTTTAAAATTCCCACCTTGCCTTTGCTACAACCAAAAAGGCAAGTTTTATCCCTACGCCCTTGAGACAGGATTTGTGTGCAATTGACCAAAGACAGTCTGTTGTAGCCCTCACCTCAGGCAAAGGCCACTTCTGCCTCCTTTATAGAGTACTCAGGAGAGTCAGGGGCCAGGAGATACCAAAAGGAGCCCTTTCCTGATATCACTGAGGCCACTGTCAATGCGTGGGGCTGCTATGGAAAGGGAGGGAGCTAGAGGTCTCCAGAGAAAGGATGTGAGTCAGCCTCCTGTTGAGTTAGGGCCAGTGCTGTGCTAGAGCTCGCTTGGCTCCTAAGAGCCAACAATGAACATCTCTTTCTGGCTCTATTTTCAGTAAGGTCACGTGGGCAGCAGCAGACCACTGGTTAGGAATGACAAGCTGAGAGTCACAATTTAGAAACCAGGGACCGGGGACCAAAGCCAAAAACAGAGGGGAATTTAAGAGACCCAGAAAGTGGGCAATCCTTGGAGACAGAAGGTAACACAAGCATAAGCCCCATCCTCACCCCTACCACTGGTTGCTTTAACAAGTGGAGCCAGGCATGTCTCTGGCTGCCAGAATCCTCACAGTTCTTTCTGCAGAAACCCTATACCCTTCTCATCTCCTTTATCCACAGGTCCTTTCTCTTCCCACACCCCACAGCCCAAAGGTAATGCAGTTGGCTACACTATTTCTCTAGGACTGGGCTTCACATTCTTGTGCTCGCCTTCATTCTTGGGGCTTGAACTTTCCAACTAAGAGGTGGCTCTCCTCCCTTTGGTCATATTCCCATCCTTCCTCATTTTTTCTACATTCTATCCCATTATCCTCCATCCAGAGCCGCTGTCCAAGAACCAAATGCCCCAAATCCTCTATGGTCTGATCCTTCTCCTCCTTGAAAGACTCTTCTCCTCCTCTCCTCACAGGGACCCCAGGAGAGATGGACATCTCTCCATCTCCTTTCCTCCCCACAACTGAAACTAACCCATAACCTGGAGAGAGTAGAGTGAAGTGAGGATAAACCCAAGAACACAAGCTTTCCCCCTTTCCCGTGTAGAAGGACTAATAAGGTCACTGAGGTCAGACACATCTGAGGATTATAAAAACCACAGGCCCCGCCTCCCACAGGCCCCAGACAGTGGCACCAAAGATCTGACCAGAGATGACCCAGGACAGGACACCTGTGTGAGGCAATGACCCTCCTTCCACCAAATGAGGCTTAAAGTAACTGCATGTGTCATATTTATCATACGGTTAAGCTATATGATTATGGTATCATTAATACAATTTTTACCACGACAACCTCTACTGGTATAGTGCTTTATTGTTTACATGTTCTCTCATTCAATCCTTGCAGCAACCCTGAGGTAGGTATTATTATCCCCACTTTACAGATGGGCAAACGGATGTTATTAGGTTAGATTACTGGCTGAAGATCATATGCTTATTAGGGCAAAGCCGCTAATAATTCCAAACCTAAGGGGACTGTTTTGAGTAATTCACAGGCTGCTGCCAAGGAAAGTAGAGCTGAAAACTTCAGTTGGGAAGGGCTGGATCTTTCATTGGAACTCACTCAAGGGGTTCCCTCACCAGGGATGAACGAGGCACATTCACAGGCCAAGACCGGAACTGAGCGGGAGAAGCCTAAAGCATCTGCAATTTGTGAAGCAGGAAGTTTGCTGAGAGTTGACAATGTCATCAAATATGCAGAGAGCCCAGCTTCCAGAGACTGGGGAAACGAGATGGCACCTGGCAGCTGCAAATCCAGGGGCTGGCCACAGGGCAGGTAGGGTGAGGCAGGAAGAGCTGCCACTGAGTGGCACCTCTCAGCTTGGCCATGGTGTGGTATCCTTGGGGCAGCTGTCCTCTAATTTTGTTAAGGCCTCTGAAATCTTATGAAGACCAAAAAAAAACCTCCTCCCAGCAAAACACCGACACACAAGTACAAACAACATTTTGCATACAATTTCAGGGAGTCCATGAACCCCCAGGGGAGAACTCCTGCTTTAGGGAAAGGGCGTCAACCTGAGTAACATCACTGATTCAAACCTATCTCCATGCTGCATGTATTTCCCGTGACCGTTCCCCTTTTGTTGTCCCCTAATATTTAGAATGTTGTGAAGTTTATTTTCAATGGGAGCCAAGGAAAGGGGGTCCAGCGAGAGAAAGAGCAACTGTGCATGGCAGTGGTGGCAGCCAGGAGGCAAAAACAAAGAAAAAGATTGGGTCACATGTACTTCTGCCCTTCCCACCCAGAAGGTCACTTTGGGAGTTTTTCTCTACTCAAGAGAAGAGTTGTGGGAGGCGATGGGGAAGTGCAGTGGTTTGCTTCCTTTTAGAAAGAAAAGCCATCCCCTCGCTGGCTACAGGGTCTAAAGCTCTGCAGGCAGTGCTCCCTCCCAGCCTCCCCCTCCTTACCCACTGTGAAAGCTCCTGAGCGCTGGCCCTATTATGCATCCTTGGCCAGGTCTCCTGTGAACACACATGCTCTTTCATGGAAGAAGGAAAACTGGGATGGGGGAAGATCTCAGGGCAAAGATTCCATGTTGCAGCATGGGGATCATGCACTCCCCACAGAGAATCAGATAAATTGGGAGAACCAGCAAAGCTACCCCAAGGACTCAGTGCACATCAGCCCCCAATCGCATCCACAGGTCTCCCTTCTGGCCAGGGTCTAACCAGAAGGCAAAGTCATAGCTATGTCCCATGCCCCATTCCCAAACTAATGGGCCCAAGATAGTGGACCAGGGCTGAAGGGGTCACAGCAGTTCAGACCAGGGGTGGAAAAAATCCTGATTCTCTAAAGAGAGAAGTTCTGATCTCTCATAAGACTCAGGAATCAGGACTCAGACAAAGGGCTGGTTCAGAGCCCATCCAGGGCCAAAGAAGGTGGATACTGAAGTCAAGTGACCACTCAAAGGCCAAAAAGAACTGAGGCCATGACGGTCTTCTAAGCCCAGTGACCCCCAGAGTCTCAGCAGTCATTCCATTCCAGTGGTCACTCATGCAGTAGTGGTCATTTGCCCAGCCCTAAATGGATGTTTCATCACATGTGGCCAGGGGAGCCCCAGTCAGCCGAATATGGGCTGGGCTCGGGCAAGGATCAAGCAGGAAGGGTGGAGGGAAGCCACCAAAGCCACTGCCCCGCTTAGCTAGGGCCAGGGGCAGCCGCTCATCTTCAGGAGAGGGAGAGGGAGGATCCTGGCTGTAGCTTGTGGTCCCAGATGGTGGGGCCCCTAGGTCCAAGCCCACCTTGTCTCTAGCCAGAAGTTCCCTCTGCCGCCGCCGCTGCTGACGCCGACCAATCAAGAGGAGAGTCAGGGATGCTGCAAGAATCCCCAGGAAGAAGCCAGCCAGTCCAGCCCCCACTGTGTGGACCCGGCTTGGGGGTCCCCGCTGGCTGCCCCACACCAAGCTGTAAGCAGCTACCACGCGGGCTGCCCCACCCTCCTGACATTCACAGGCATAAGCGCCCATGGCCCCTGGGGTTACCACCACCTCCAGCCCATCCCGCCGGGGGGTAAGTGCAGTCACTCCACTGGGCTGGTGCCACACACAGGATGCCCAGGCTGAGCTTGGGGAACAGGGCAAGACCACATGCGCAGCTGTAGCCACAGGAACTTCAAACACTACTGGGTGTTCTGCAGAGAGAGAGCAAAGGCACAAAATGTAGTGAGGCTATAGGCTGGGGGTGTGATCAAGAAAAATGTGGGGGGAGATCAGATGAGAGAAGGGGCCATAGAAGCAAAGCTGGGTCATCAGTTGCCATATCTGCCAGGACCCAAGTTTTAAAGTGGATCCAAGATAGACAACTTTCTAGCCCTTTTCCACCCACTCCACCCACATTTTCCTAAACCAGACAGACCTCCAGGCTCCTTAGGGCACAAAGAAGAGACATCTGCTGATTCTATGTCTTGGACCAGCCTACAAAGAAGAGAAAACTCAGTAAATCCAGTGTCAACATTCCTTTCTACTCTCCTCAGCATCACTGAACACTCCCTCACTCATTACATCTCCTGTCACCTTCTAAATTACTCCTGGAATTATCGGTCAACATGCTCTTCATCACTAATTTTTCCCCCAACACCCCTTACACTGATCATGACACTTGCCACGTCAAATTCTACACATATTCTAGCAGACCATAGAGAATTAAATTTGTGCTAGTTCTGTTAGAAAGGTAACTGGTGGGGTGTTTTAAAAGAAACAAGGGAAACTTCCGAGAAGTGTAGCTGGCTATCCACAACCTCAAGATTTCTCCGGGAAAAACACACACACACACACACACACACACACACACACACACACACACACACATAAAAACTGCAAGGTTGGTTGGTTGGTTGGTTGGTTTCTATTAAGAGAAACAGAAAATGTCATCTCTACAAAAATTAATCAAAATTCTGTGAGGGTTAGTGACACAATTTTGTTTCATAAAGCTGCTCGTCCCTGAGTAGGAACTCTCTCTCCAACAACTGTTGATATCTACTGGCCTCTAACAGATCTGTTTCAAATAACACAAGCCCGTTACTTCCAGGATTTCAGTGGACTGCGTCTGACAGAGGGACAGTAAGACAGACTGCTGACTCTGGACTCCCTGGCACCACTCCCAGAGGTAGGGAGGCCACGGAGACCCCTACTGGGCTGTCAGTGAAGACCAGGTGGAAGTTCAATGTGAACACGCAAGAACCTCAGCCAAAGGTAGACTCTTTTTGAGTATTAACTCCTTCAACAGGAACTGAGGCCCCTGAAAGGATCTCCAGGACCCATATGAACACATACTGGGTAAAATCAAGTTTTCTTTGTCTAGCTGAGAGTAGGCAACATGGGGAGGCCTTATGTGCAGCTATAGCCTCAGGAACTTCATGGTCTATGTTTTTCTCACTTGTATGAACTGAGGTATGAAGGGTAGCATGCATAAAAGTACCAACTTGGTAATTTCTTATACTACCAAGAAGTACATTTGTATATATATCCCCCACCACCACCACCACATATATATCTTAAAGAGACCCTGAGGCTCAAGTACACAGGATACCTAAAACCAATGAAATTCTTGTTTTAGTGGATATTAAAACAATAAAGGAAAGAATAAGGCACTTGTTTTTTTCTTAGGTGTTTCAAAGTTCTCACGAGAGAAATTAAAAGATCGGGTCAAAGTTCTTAACCAAAAATTGATCCCAAAGACAATTACTTTCACTTTAAAAATATTTGTAACTTTGGGGTTCAGTAACATGTACAAATGTACAGTAAATTAACTGGGCTTCAAAATAGGAAATCACAAAGTCAATTCGAAAAAATATTTTCCAAGCAATCAACTAAAAAAACTTCATTGAAGGGAATCTTAAAGATTAAAAGACTTAAGAAATGTCATATACCAATTACAACTGATGGACATCATTTGAATCCTGACTTAAGCAAACTATTTTCAAGTATAAGCAACTGGGAAAATCAGAACGTTGGATATTTCCTGACATTAAGAAATTGAGTTTTTGGTATGATAATGATAATATGGCTATGTTTTTTTAAAAAGCGATACACACAGAAAGATTTATGGATGAAGTAATATAACGTCTGAGGTTTGCTTTAAGATAATTGGGAGTGAGTGAAGGTATTGATGAAGCAAGATTGGCCAATGGATAGTTGTTGAAGTTGAGTAATAGATACATGGCAATTCATTATACTATTTTATTTCTGAATGTTTGAAATTTCCTATAATAAAATGTTTCTGAGAGAGTCCTTATCCAGTAGAGAAATATATTGAAATATTTTAGATGAATATGATGTCAGGGATAAACTTCAATGTGACATATGAGTTTAAGCTAGCTGCTGAATGGAAAATGGATGCTGGGAGCCCCAAATGGACAAATGGAGACCAATTTGGAAGTTATTAGAGTAATCCAGTTAAGAAGTGATGATGGCGTGGGCTAGAGTGATAGCAGTAGAGAAGTGGCTGTGGACTGAGGGTATGATAGAGCTAGAGTCAGTAAAAACTACAATACAGTGTGAGCAGTTTCTGGCTTCACCAACTAGATGTATGAAGGTCCCTTTTTTGAGATGAGGAAAACCAGAGGACCATGTGAAAGAAAGAGGAAACAACAATGCATGTTAGATTGCTAAGTCTGAGTTGCTTGTGAAGTATCCAATGGGAATATCAAGTAGGCAGCTGGACAGGGAATTCCGCAGCTCAGCTAAAGATACATCTGTAGTTGTCAACAGCACTCAGTTGGGAGTGAATGGGGATGAAATCACCTAGAAAGGCTGTGCGAGTATAAAGAGAAGGACAGAACCCCGAGGAACATCAACATTCAGAAGCTGGATGGAAAAGGAATTAGTAAGGGAGACAGGCTGGTGAGGCAGGTAGGAAAATCTGGAGAAGGCAAGAGGAAAGAGTATTTCAAGGAAGGAAGGAGGGAGTAGCTGACTGTGAAAACACTTTGAGAGCTCTTATAAAATGGAAACTGAGACATATCTGGCAACGTGGAGGTCAGTCACATGGTCTGGGCAGGTCCAGCAGATAGGCAGGACACTGATGAGGCAGCACCAGATGGACAGATAGATGAGTTAGTAGGAACTGACAAATGGACACACAAGTTGCACTACAAGAAGAAACACGCATACACATACACAGAGGGCAGCATTAACAGACGAGGAATAGACAGACATAAGTATCAGTCAGAGCCCTGGGATAGCAGGCAAGAGGCGAGGGCAGACACACTCACCCTCCATGCTCCCCAGCATGGGCCACACATGCATCTAGCCGGAAGCTCCAGGCACAGACAGGGTCTTGGGCCAGGATGCACTCTGAGCAGCTCTGGAGACGGCCACAGTTGGTTGTGTTCACTTGTGTCACCTCAGCACGGGAGCCAACCAGGAGCCAGCTCTACAGAAAGTGAGTGAGAAAAAGGAATATGCTGCATCTCTCAGACTTCAGTGTCACAACTTGGCTCTGAACTCAGATGTCTCCCCACCAGAACCCCAAAATCTACAACTCACTTGATACAATTTCATATTCTCAACTGGCTGTGGCTCTGGGAATAAGGCCAGATCCTCAAGGACGCTGAGCTTGGCTCCAGTCCGTACAGCTCGGTGGAGATGTCCATCCTCTAGAAGCCAGGCAAGGGATACAACATAGTGACATAACTATAGTTGTGCCTGGGACTCCGATGCTTGTATGTGCAGGTCCCTCTTTATGATGAGAGCATGTGTGCACTGGATGCGCGATGTGCTTGGCTATTAAACATACCTGTCCCCAGGTAGAGCACATCATACTCTTTCCCTAAGAGGCTGGTCACCCTGTGGGCCACGACTCTGAGATAGGCTGTATCCGTAGTTACGAGCAGTGGGTGGTCATCAGCTGGAATCACTGGCTGGTCCATGAGTGGGTGATCTCGAATGAAAGTGAGTACACGGTCAGGCAGAGAGAGCGATGAGCCAAATTGCTGGAGCTTCATGTTATTGGTGATGCACTAGAGGAAACACAGGATGAGAGACAAAGTTTCCCAGGGGCCAGAAAGTGCCCAAGATGTTAAGTTGGGCTCTTGCTATAATGGGGCAATTCTGGTGTGGGTTGAAGAGCTGCCCCAGCCCTCTCACCTCTCCAGGTCTGGGCTGGGGTACATCATTGTCCACGACAGGCAGTCCCCTGTTGCAGTCATGTTTCAGTTCTTTGAAGGGACCATTCAGTACTGTCCGAATGTCTTGTGGTCGGAAGGCACAGACAGTAGAGATGGCGGCCCCCTCCCTGGAAGAGTCACAGGTTAGAGCCAGACACATGAAGGGACCTAGGGGACAGCAACTCATCCCCTGTCAAATGAGATAACCCATGAGAAATGCATGGGAGCCACGTTGTCTACTCCAGGGAGAAGCCACCCCCCTCCCCTGGACGAGACAGCACTGACACTGTGCCCACCCCATGTATCTCCCACCTTGTAACTCTACTTCACACCATGACCCCCTCACCACTGAGAGGAAAAGATGCCGTAAAAGATGGGGGTCCCCCCTCCATGCTCAGGTCGAAGAATGGCCATGTCCTGCAGGACACTGGAGGCCCGGCCATGCTCAGGCCCTGGACATAGCAGGTCAGCCTTCAGAAATGTCGTCCACCTCTGCCGGAGGGTCTTCCGGCCCCCAAGATCCCCCTGGGGTGACAAGCATATGCAAAGTTATCTTTAGAAGACCAACATTATAGAAAGAGTGTGAAGACCAATATAAGTTTCCCCCAGACAAGGACAGATGGGGAGGCAGATGTATAGAAATGCAAGGACAGAGATACAGATAGACTAACAGCAGGGGATAATAAGATACACCAGTAGATAGGGTCACAATGACAATGACAGTGACTAAGTTCATTGAGCACTTAAGAAGTACTGTACAATGTGCTTATATAACTCACCTCATTTAGTCCTCAAAACAACCCATGTAGCTAGGCATCATTAATATCCTCATCTGCAAGGATGCTAGAGAACATGCCCAGAGTAACAGAAGCAGTAAGTAGTGGAGGAGAAGCTGAAGCCCAGGTCTGTCTGTCAACAGTTCCTGCCTTTAAGTAGTCCACCTCCAAGGAGCAGAGTATCACAAGGGTAATTATGGGCCTAAAGAGGATAGAGCCCTTTCCCACACTCCTCGAGCTCCCAGAAAAGAAAACATAGGAAAAAAGGAGACAGAGGAGAGATGCACAAACAGAGACCCAGAGAGGAAAAGACACAGGCCAGGAAGAGCAGGAGACAACAGACAGCTGGGGTCGGAGTCTCACCGCGCACACTCGGGCCACCCGCGGAACTTTAATGTGCTCGTATGAGTCAAACGCTCGGGAAGTCTCGGTAAAGAAGAAGTAGATTTCATCGTCTCCGTCTTCATCCCCCCACTCGGCTGGCCTCAAGGCCACTGCTGCGGCAAAAGCTGGAGCTGGGGAGACCTGCGGCCTCAGATCCCACAGACGTAGCCTGGGACCACCAGGCCTCCACCCGCCCACTCGGTTCCCAAAGCACCCCTCCCCCTCTCCCCACCGTTGAGCCAGGATGACAAGGTCTCTGTCCGAATCCAATCCTCAGCACGACCCACAGCCCGGGAGATAATCGGCTCCGTCCCCAGGTAGTTTTTCACAGTGGCAGCATAGAGGACCCCCCCTGCAGGGCGACAGGGAGATGAGCAGTAAGAGAACCACTGAGCAGAGCAAAAGAGGTCACAGGCAGAGCAGGGAATAAAGCACAGGCAGGAGCTCTCAGAGGCTGAGCGCCCATTAAGTTCCAGTCACTGCTAAGCACATGAAAGGTATCACCTCACTTAAAAATCATCATGGGAATAAAGTGCTCCAGGGCAGGAAGGGGAACCAGTGTTAAGGGAAGAGTATCAGAATGTTAATGTGTATGAAGGGAGGATAAAGGCCGTCCTTGTGGAAATCAGCCTTTGGTTAGTTCCTTGTTGTTTCAGGTACTTCTCTACCCTGTAATACACTAATTATACTGTGACTCTCCAGGAAGGGGGTTTGCTTTGCAGCCTGTCCCCATCTTACTTAAGTTCTCCCTCTATGGTAAATGCTTGAAGGAACTAGCATTCTTTCTGAACATTAGTGTATGTACACTGCTCTGAAACAAGTCACAACTTCAGGGTATACCAGTATCACTCCAGAAATTGATCAAAATGCAGATTCCTGGGGGAGAAGGGGAGGTATCCTCTGTGGGCTGAATGTTAAAGCACTGTAGCCACTCTGAGAAACACTGCCAAGGGTTCAGACATGAGCAGGGGGAAATGATTCTGGGGAGAGTAGAAGGTTGAGAACTCCCTGCAGTTTTGTGTATCACAGGGGCTCTGGAGAGGGCACAGTGGCATTCCTTCACCACTTACTGCATATGAGGCACCGTGCTGCATGCTAAGCACATTGCTTCCCCCAAGAACCCCACTCTGAGTCTGGAAGACAAACATGTAACCAGATATCAGGAGGCGTGGATACACAGACATGTGTGGGAGCACAGAGGAGGACCCAGCCACATCTGACTGCAAGCAGAATCTCAGAGGTAATGTCTGAGCTGGGTCTGAAGTATAAGTATTTTCCAGGTAGAAGGACTTCAAGGAGAAAGATTAACAAGTGGGAAGAGGGGAGCCATGTTTGGGGATGTGAGGCACTGCCCACAACTGAAGCACTGGTGGGGCACAGGGGCTGCTGGGCAAGCAAGCAGAGACGCCCGGGAACATGGACTTTATCCTACAGGTAAGAGCAAAACTATAGAGATTTTCTTGAAGATGAGGTGACATGATCAGTTTTGGTTTTTAAGAAGATAATGCTAATTAAAGGCAATTCACAGTCCATGCAAGGGCCAAGGGCCTGAACTAAGGGAGGGGCAGAAGGAACAGAGGGACTAGACTTGGGAAAAATTTCTGAAGCAGAATCCATTAACAAGATTTGAAAATCAACTGAGCATGAGGTGTGAAAGAATGGAATAAACTATGTCTCTCAGGTATCCAGCTTATAAAATAGATGATAATAGATGGTGATATCATGAACCAAGACAAAATGACAGGAGAAGGCCCATAAAGGAGGCGGGTGGAGAGGAAGTGAGCTCAGGCTGAGGTGCCTGCAGGACATCTGGTCAGAGGTACTGGAAGGCAATAAAACAGAAAGGGCTGGGCAGCAGGGCTGAGTTAGGCAACTTGGGAGTCATGCTTAAGTCGTGATATGAACACAATAGCCAAGGAGAAAGGGGAAGCAGGAAGAGAGCCCTAGGACACCACCATTTAGGGGGAAAAGCTACTGAAGGCAATTTGGAAGATCAAATTAGAGGGCCTGGAGGAGTGAAAAAGGCTAGTGTGTCAGAAGTCAGTGCACAGAAACTCCAGTAAGAGCCATGGGGGCTCACACCCACTAAGGGAAGAGTAAGGAGTCGGGCAAGTAAGAGTAAGGAGTCAGGCCACTATGAGGGAAGCACAGTCATGATGGGGACACAGGTGCTCCAGCGAGGCTGCATGCACCAGGTACTGGAAAGATAACCGCTTTGTTAAAAATACATCATGCAGAGCAAAAAGGGTCAGGAGCCCTCTGAGGGCAGCAGTAGAGCTGAGTTAGAAACCTCCTTGTGGGGTAGGGAGTGGAGACTATACTATCACTTGGGATTGTGAGAAGTATCCAAGCTTTTTGGAGCCAGGAAAGCTTAGGTTTAAACTCTGAATACCTACTGGTAGTATGATCTTGGGCAAATTAACCTTCCTAAGCCTCAGGTTTTCCAAACGCTGAATGGGGATAAAACCACCTTCCACTTAGAGCAGTGCTGAAGCTTAAATGAGATAACGAACACAGAGACCCAGGTAGGGCCTGGCCCATGGCCACTATTTGATATATGTTGGTTATAGCTCCTTCTCAAACCTCAAGAGGCCACATGCTTGAATTGTTGTCAGAGATGGGAGGACTATAAAATGGCATCCATTTCCTTTCAGAGTATTTCAGAAGGGAGAAAACCAGGTGTGGGGCATAGGTCCTGACAGCAAATGGAACAGCAAATGAGCTAATCCTCTGTACTTCTAAGGGAAAAGAAAGTTGACAGAAAAGCCAGAACTGGAATGAAAATTCTTCCTAAGAGTGTTGTACACAAAACACCCTAAAACCAAAACTCTGGCAGAAGCTATCTCAGGGATACCCTGAGAATGAAGGGAGATAGTTATGAATATTTGGGGAGCATGACTTGGTGGGGGGGAAGGAATAATCATAAATATTCTGCAAACAGGAAAGGACCTCATATATAACTATGCAAGGAGGTAAAAGGTCCCAAAACTTTCTAAGGAATCAATAGTGGCATTCAGCAACTCTGGAGCCTAGAATTGAAAAGCACACTCAGGGTGGAATAGTAGAAGGTCACTGACACTAAGGGACAGTAGGAAGAATCAGACACTTTGAGAGGAAGTAGCAGATATACCAGGATACCTACGGGCTTGCAACAGTCTTACACACACACACAGAAGGAACAGAAGCCATCGGTAAATGAGAGCAGAAATCCATAGGAGGACACAGGATCACCACATGTCCTAGACGCTTCAAGGCAGTCTCAACTCTAAGTATTCTGTTTCACTGTCCATATAATAAAATACCCCTGAATTTATTACTGAATGGATCAAGTCAGTAAACATTAAAACACACATTTGCTATTGGCAGAAGATGATGTGCAAAAGAGAAAGATGCCCACAGTGCTGAGTTCAGTAAACAAGTTGGTTAGAAAAAAACACTGGATACAATTCAACCCAATTTTTTAAGATACAGATACTCGTCTGCGGGCCTAGGAAAGACTGTTGAGGGAGCTACATCTACAGTGTTAATGATGTTTGTTTCTGACTAATGAAATAACACGTGATTTTTATTTTCTGCTGTATACTTTTTGTATTCACTGAATGTTTTTTGAAGTTAGCATCTTTAATTTTATAGCCTGAAGAATTAAGATATTTTTATTTTGGAAATTAAAAAAAAAAAAAGATTGAAAGCTGCAAAAGATGAGGAATCACAGTTATTTGTAGAAGTAGATCTCTATTTGCCCAGATGTAAAGCCTGTGAATACAGACTTCTAGTATGTTAGAAGTCAACTGACAGTCTAGGGTAAAGTCATGGCAGTGAATATTTCACTACTCTAAGGGTTTCAATTTTTCACTCTGGTATCAAAATGCTCTCACCTTTAAAGAAGTTTACAATAGAAATTATCATTCATTAGCTTTAGAAAGAGGATTTTAAACATGCCCTGGCCTTTCTTCCTCCATTCCTTTTTTTTTCTCATGGTCAGAGCTTTACAGGATTAATAGCTGCCTCCCTAATAGTCTCCATTTCCTTATCCAAGGATTGGGACAGCTAGCTACCTTTCTTTTTTAAAAAGCCTGTTATTGGGACAGAGTTTGGTAGTGGGAGATACAATGTTTGTCTTTTCCTTTGTTGGCCATATAGTATTTCTATAATTGTCTTGTTTCAGTGTGTGAATACTAGTCTTGGGGCATACACGCCTAGATTTAAGAGGTAGGTTTGGATGCAAAATGCTGGCAGCACTCAGTGTATCTGGAACATTTGCAGTGCTCCTTGGCAGATGCAGTAACCATAAGATGCAATGAGACCAAAAGGAGATGATAAAAACACAGGAACTTGTTCCCAAAGAGAAAGAGCAAAAGCTGCCTCCCTCGGCCCTATTTATTACAGGGTGTGCTAGGAAGGACCAAAGATGACAAGCTGCTGTCTCTAGCTCGGGGACCTGGGTGGGTATGCACTGAGAGGAGGAGACACTGGTAGGGGAACAGGTTTGGGGAAGGTAAGTGAAGATGATGAGCTCAGTTTGGGACATGCTGATTTTAGTTTCCTATGGGACATCCAAGTGGAGTTGTCTGGAAGGCAGATGGATGTAGCACCAGACAATAGCTGGGAGGCATTAGAATGTGGTGGAAACAGAATTCACAGGACTGGTTGAGATCATAACCATGTAGAATGAGAAGAAAAGAGGATCTTGGGTGGAAGTCTAAAGAATTCCAATATTAAAGGATGAGTAGAAGACAAAGACCCTATAAAGGAGACTGAGAAGGAACTGCTGATGTTCTTAGGCTAATGTGAATGTTATTGTCAAGATATTTGCATTTTCCCAAATTTGAATAGTGCAAATAAAGATACTGAGATCATTTTGTTAATTTTATCTACTTTCAGTACAGATAAATGTCATATTTGAAAACAAGATTTCTGAAGTTTTTCCTAAAAGAACTACAAATGCCAGTAAACCCATGAAAAGTTGTTCAACCTCACTAATAGAGATGCAAATCAAAAATACATCCAATTGGACTTTGGAGGCAGTCACAGTTTGTATGTTTATTAAGTATATTACTTGGGACTGACAAGAGTGCAGTGAAATAAGCTCTCTCATCCCAGCTAGTGGGGCTAACTGGAGAGATATCCATCAAGTACCACAAAAATCTTTACACCCTTTGCCTAGCAAGTCTACTTTTTGGATTAACTCATATGTAATTAATTACATTTATGTAAGAAGATTTCTTCTGCAGCATTATTCATAAAGCAATAATTTATTTTAAAATTTGAATGTATAATTATATGGGAATAATTAAATTGTACCACATTCATATAATGAAAGTCTATAATCACTAAAAATCATGTTTTGAATAATAAACAATTTTTATGAGAAAATTATTAGTATAAAATACTAAGTGAAATATGCATAACAATTCCAATTTATTATAAATACACACACACAGTGAAACAGAATAGAAGAAAATACTCTAAAATATAACAGTAGTTACCTGGTAATGACTGAATTATAATAACTTTTCACTTTCTTCTTTATACATTTCTACATTTTCTCAATTTCCTACAATGCACATTGTAAATTTTTATCATTTAAAAAATATTTTATTAATAAATATTACATTCTAGTAATATTTGCATTACTGAAAGCTCTCTCTACTTCAAAATATCCCTATTATCTTTAAGGACATTTTTTTATAGCTCCTAACTGGGAGTTCTAATTCTAGTTCTTACATAATATTGGCACTATTTTCTATACAATGGCACTATTTTCTGCCATTTTCAAAACAGAGGGGAATAGGGCATAGTGGATCAACATTGATAGAGCCAACTGAAAACTGACACTTCTATCAGACCAAGAAAAATTTTAAGCTATAGCCTTATAAAGTAAGAATTTGAAAGGAAAATTTATAATATTGGTGTTGACCATGATTTGGATCTGAGACAGAAAGAAACATGGAGGTTCTACATTACTTTGTCTAAAGCTAGCCATTCTAAACTGTTAGGAAGATATTTCTGATTACTTCCATCAATTATTAGAGGGCCTATGGCCATGCTACCCTGAACATGCCCGATCCCATCTGATCTTGGAAGCTAAGCAGAGTCGGGCCTGGTTAGTACTTGGATGGGAGACCACCTAGGAAGATCAGGTTCTGTAGGATTAAAAAAAAAAAATTAAATTATCAGCAGAAAGCTAACCCTGAATTTCATTATCTAAAAAAAAAAAAAAAAGAAAAAGAAAAAGAAAACCTTGACATCTTTTTAAAATGTTCTTCCTTTTTGAAAATTTGCTTTGTCATACAATGATTTAATTTATGAAATTTGTGTCCTTATACCACATGCCAATGCAAATCCACCCGCTAACTAGAACACTAATTACATGCAGAAGACTGAATGTACTTAAAGTTTATTGCTTGAAACAAAGATAGTATGTTGATTATCTTAGGTCATTGCAATGGAGAAGTCATTTTGGTGGTAAAAAATTATGTAGACTCAAGACATTCACAACTGCTATCTTTCTTAATGATCCCAATGACTGACTCAGAATTTTGCCAAATGTGGTTGATAAAAAGCCAAGAAAAATAAACTATCGACTAAACAGTTTTATTTAAACATGTATGAGTATAATAAACAAGGTTTCATCAATTTCAACTATAAATGAATGATAAAAATGACAACCCGAATACTCTATTTACTAGATGTATACTAATGTTCATTTCAAAACTTTTATGTTATTTTATTACTTTTCAGAAAATGTAAGTCATTAATTATCTGACTTAAAGTGATTTAATTTTTATAGCTTCTAAGAGTTTGCCTATAGTCATGAATAAGAAAAAAATTTCATTAAAAAATTTATTGTAAAAAAAATTCATTGTTAGACCTTATATCTCAATTTTTGTTTCTTGTAAAATATTGTCCAAAAGTAAAGGTAAAAATTAATTTTATGATAATGTTCAAAGAAAGAAAAAACAGTATAATGAATGATGCTGAGTCAACTGATTAGCTAGCTGGGAAAAATTAATTTCAATTCCCATCTCATACTATTCATCAAAATAAGTTTTAAATAGATCAAAACATTAAATGATATAGATTGGAACACTAATATCTTACCTTGTAACTTGCCCAAGAATGTGAACAGAGGATTTATTGAAGAAGAAATAAAAATAGTACTAAAACATGAAAAATGTTCAACTTCACTAATATTCAAAGAAATACAAATTAAAACAAGGTACCATTCTTAATCTCAAAGATTTTTTTTAAATGACAATGATACATTCTGGTGAAGTTTATGTGAGGAAAAAAACTTTCATTCACTGCTGACTTAGAGTGTAAGTTGGTACACCTTTTCTAAAAATGTAATTAGCACCAGATAATGAGCCATAAAGTGTTCACACCCTTTGATATAGCAATCCATTTCCAGGAATCTAAAGGAGATGATCTAAAATGAGGACAAATGTATGCATAAAAACGTTCATTACAGTGTTATAGATAATAGCAAAAACTTGGACGTAAACCAAATAAACCTGGAAATACAATTAATTTATATAAATAATTTGGAATTGTTTGATTAAATTATAGTATGTTCATAAGATGAGTAGTAGCAGGATATCATTAAAATTTTCCTCAAAAAGAATATTTAAACTACACAGAAATGTCTATGATGTGAAGTTACATGACAAAATTCAAAATTATATCCATGTAGCATGACATTTAAAAGTTTCATAATATACACACTCATAAAATTTCTATTAACCTTGTTTTACACTAACATGAGAAAATGGCTGGATTCTCACTGAATTTGGAGGGTGCACATGGAGTATTCCAACCTAAAATACAGCTTATGTAGCTCACAAACAATTCACTTTGTGACTACCAAAGAATTAAGCAATCATTCCCCAGAAAAGGTTTAGGCATAATCTGTGATAGAACCTTCACTACTTGAGCAACTATACAGAGCTTGTTCAAAGGAATTAACAGAAGGAATTTATTTAATAGTCATTGTTGATTCCTCTGAGCAATAAAGGACTGGCCAGCAACATGTGCATGAGTGTATATGAATATGTATACACACACACACACACACATACACACACACATTTAAAAGGCTAGAAGGAAATATCCTAAAATATTAGCAGTGCTTTTCTGAGCAGGAATACTCTACACCTGGGCTAATATGGTAGCTACCAGATACATGTGATGATTTACATTTAAGTTAAAATTAAGGAAAATTTAAAATTCTTTCCTTCAGTTGCACTAGTCACATTTCAAGGGCTCAACAGCCACATGCAGCAAGTGGTTACCACGGTAAACAGCGCAGATACAGAACATTCCCATAATCACAAAAAGTTCTTTTGGACAGTGCTGTCCTAGAAGATTTCATATGTTCTTTATACTTTTTCCAAATTTATTACAATATTCGTTGTAGTAGATTCCTCTTATAAACAAAAAAAAAATGAGAATATAAAATGGGGTTGAGAGAGGAAACACTCACACTAGAGGTGCAGAAAACACATTCCCTAGAAAGAACACAGGGAAATAATACTCTGGAGAAAAGCAGGAAGAATAGGAAGGGCTAGAAAGAGACATGAGAATAATAGACATTCCTAGGAAAGGAAAGAAGAGACACAGAAATTCCAACAGCAGGGTGGGGAAGGAAGCAAGCAGAGCAAGAAGTCACAGGTTCTTGTCTCTCCCACTCACCAGCCATTACAGCTGCTGACCGCTGAGCTGGCTCAAAAGGACATTTCCCCCGGCCACTCTCAATTCTTTCAACCTGCTGGAAACTGGACACAGCCTACAGACCAGAAGGGGGATTGGTTTAGGGGTCATGCAGAGGTTCATGACGAAAATTACAAAGATGGTCAGACGAAGGAAAAGCCCAATTCCCATTCATCTCCCACTGCTCTGCTGCCATCCCCATATTCTCAGTCTGCCACTTCTGATTCCCCCACTCATTCCTTCATCTCCCAATTGTGTCATCACTCTTTTCATTGATTTATCCTTCTTCCCTTAATTTCTCTCATACCCAACACCTGCATGCTCTGATGAAGGAGCACCTGGGATGGCCCTAGAAGACACCGAGAGGCTGAAAGGCAGATCTTCCCTCTGAAATGTTGCTGATTTGTAGGGGTTGCAAGCTGTCTAGAGAATGTGCTACAGGACAAAGACTGGGGTAGGCAGCAGGGCTGGAGCCCTTCGGAAAGGTAAAGAAAAGTACAGGCTTTATAGGACCACCTGAAGCCCAGAGGTTTAGAGAGAAGCACCCCTCCCAAGGATGAAAGATGGGACCAGAGTCAAGAATACATAGAAGGGGAGAAGGGAATCTGCAAAGTCAATGAAGACCTGAAACTCAGGTCAGCATCTGAGGATTTGGTAGGTAAGTGCCTTCCTCATGCAGGGACTCTAGAAGGACTGACCTGGGAGGGGTGCAAAGTATAAAAGTTCAACTAGAGCCAGCCAGAAAAAAGTTTGACCAGAGCCAGCCTTAGCTAAGCATCAGGCGCTAAGAGAGGCTTCAAGATAATGTCTAAAAATGGAAGTCAGGGATGATTTCAACCTAGGACTGACAAGAACGTTAACTGTGGCTGGTTAGGAATCAGATATATGTCCCTTGAGTATAAGTACACTATTGGCCCATTCTGATTGCTCATCTATTTGCTGTAATTGACAAACAAGGTTTTATTTTACTGAGAGAGCCTTTAAAAGGGCTTGTTAAAATCAGATGTAATCTGAGGTCCCTAAAAGAAAATACTGGGTCAAGAGTCTTCTGGAATGGAGGACCCCACAGAGGCACAAGCACCTTACCTGTGTGGCAATGGGAGCATTCTAGCCTGAGGAGAAAGATAACAGTTCGGTGAGAGACTACCAAAATGTCTGGGCACTTTGGAGACAGGGTTAATACCTGCTGCTGTAGCCCTTTTTAGCTCTCACCTAAACTGTGGCAGTAACCTCCTTTCCACCACACTGCCTAGCCTCATCTCCAATTTACTCTACATATACACTCCAGAATAATAATCCTAGACTATCAGTCCCTGATTTGATAAATTTTTGAGCAAGAGAATGAAAATAATGGCTCACCATTGCCTGAAGTATAAAGTCTTTAGCCCAACTTACTTATTTTCTAATACTTCTTTAAAAATGAACTCTTTCTTCTAACCAAATCTAGATCACCTGTTATTCCTAGAAAACAAATTATGTTTTCCCATCTCTATGCCCAAAGCTACTCCTTTACATTTCACCAAGAACCAAGAGGAAGAGCCTTTTCTCAGTTCTCATCCTCTTTAATCTTTACATACCTTTTGCTACTTTTGAATCACTCCTCTACTTGAAATATCCTATTTCTTGACTCATTTGAAACTGTACCCTCCTGGAGTCCCTCTTCCTATCTAATTGTTATTTCTCTATCTCCTTTGGTTGTTTCTCTTCTCTCTAGCCCCTAACCATGAGTCCTACCTAAAAATCTATTGTTAGTACTTCTCACATATACTTCAAAGATCTTATTCATTCTTACACTTCCAGCCAGACCTCCTATGCAAATGATTCCCCAAACTCTCCAAGTCTGATGTCTTCCAACTCTAGCCTGTGTTTGTGCTTGACTGCTGGACTTCCTCATAAAGATGGCCTATCAGCCCCTTATAACTCAACATGTCAAAACTAGTCCTCTTCCAGTTTCCCCAAATGGCATCACCCTTTTATCTAGGTTTATTGCCTTTGAGCAAATAAGACTCCTGTTAACTAGACAGGTTATGATTACTGTATGGTCAAAGTGACATTTAATAGGGTCTGAAAAGGGCAAGGCGACTCCACTACATTCTCTCTCTGAATTCTTCATTGTGTCGTCTTCGTGTCAATTGGCACATCTGTTGTGTTCAACATGAATTGTGGTGAAGGCAAGTCCCTGAAGCAGAATGCCAGAGCTAGGTAGGAAGGCTCTCAGTGAGCTGTGGGGTTGGAATCTGTCCTTTAGTCTTGGCCAAGGACCTTTCCCTAATGGTTGGGGAGCGGGGGGAGAGTGGTCCCTTTTACATGAAACAGGTCAGATGTCACAAGAAACTGAAGCCAGGTAAGGTCTTTTGGAATGCAGGCTGGACTAGGGGGCAGGGTAGTAGAGCCAAACAAACCTGGATTTGAACCTTGGCTCTGCCTCTGCTAGCTATATAATGTTAGACATGATACCTAACTTTTCTAAACTTTCCTTTCATTGCCTGTAAAATGGAAACAAATAATACCTAAATATCATGATGTGGTGATAAGAATTAAACTCAATCATGAATGTAAATTACCCAGCACAAAACCTGAGACAGAGTAGGTACTTAGCTAAATGTGAAGTCTTGTCATTGTGAGTCTAACATTTTTCTCTGTTAACTGCTGGAGTTCCCTCAACAAAACAAATTAAAATACTTTCCTCCAATATCTGATGAGCTATGACTAGAGGGAAGCACTTGCATTGTTGGAGAAGGTAGGTAGTAGGTCCAGTGTTTGAACTTCTTTTTGTAAGAACTTTCATTTCTCTGAGCAAATCAACGCTGAACAAGTTGTGTCTGGAGCAGCTAGCTAGTCAAAGCTCTCAGATAAAAGTTAGGCATAGTCTCAAAGTCATTCATCAGGGTCATAAGAGGTTCAGCACTAAGGATAAGGCAAGAACTTGCTCAAGCAGAGGGGTTGTTGCCAGATAGCCAGATAAGACAAGTAGGTAAAGGCAGAAGAGAGCATTCAGGAAGTCTGGAGGTCAGTTTTAGTACGTGGCTTGAAGGGTTAACACAGCTAATCTTTCTGTGTCCTATATTCTCCTACAAACAAGTCTGGACAAAAGGAGAGTCCTTCATTTCATGAGCCTGCTAGAGAAAGAGCTGAAAGCCATGGGTGTGCAGAACACGGACCCCTGGCTTCACTCTTGGTTGTTGATGTTCCTTGAAAGTGGACAGGGGTCCAAGTCGTACTAATCCTGATGGGTATGTCTAGAACACTTTCTGTCTGGATACCTAATGGCCATTAGGGTCCTACCTCAGGGTCCAAAGAAGAATAGAAGGCCCTGGGAGACTAGCTTGGAGTGACAACATTATCTATAAGCCATGGCTCTGGTATTTATACCCAAGGGATTCCCAAGCCTACGCAGACTGTCAAAGGATAAATATGGCAATGACAGTTCTACTGCTACTTTGTGAACTCTGTGAGGACTGTAAGGAAATAGGGAAACTAGATTCTCAACATTACCCAATGGGATGTAGAGATTTTCAATATTACCCCTGAACTAGGAAACCTTTCCAGGATGATAGAGCTATCCATACCTTGCAGGGAGTCTCTCAACACCTTATGAAAAGGACTCAACAAAAGCCCAACCAAGCCCAAGGGCAGCGCAGAGGGACTGACTGTATATCAAGCATATACAATTATAGTATTCTAAGCCAGAGATATGAGGATGGTCCTTAGCAAAGAGAGATGTGGAGGTACACACTGACTAGATACAGGTAGCAAGGATTACTGCAGACTGCAAAAGGGTCAAGTCAAGATCTAAGTTAAAGATCAGAGTCAGGAAAAGGAGATGTTGCACTCCCTCCTATTCCTCTATGGAGCAGAAAGGGAAGCTACTGGATATGAAGGACGTGTGAGGTTTTTGACTCATCCCAGGGCCTGTCACAAATGTACACTGCCAGGTGGCCAGTGATTGACTACTGGATAACCAATGGGAAAAGCTGAGGGTTAAAAAACATTAAGACCCTTCCTCAGATGTCACCAGTCCCAGAAACTTTTGTCACCATGACTAGCCTAGATGTGATTAGGGGTATATATGTCCGAAGCCTGCTTGGGTGTGAGCGTGAAGATGCCCAGGGCTTCAGCAGCAATGAACAGGACCTAGAAGAAAACATAGTTGACAGAGTGCCCACCTTGAAGGCAAGATCCAGAATATGGGGCCACTAGGTACTACATTCGTGGGCACTGACCTCAGAAGCTCACTGAGAGCAGAGGATCACAGCCCACATAGAATGAGGTTAGCAGTGCAGGTGAGAGAAGGTGGTGAGAAACACAAGTCATGGGAAGAAGAAATAGGCATGGACTGCGCTGATTAAAAAATGGACCCAGGCTGCCTGGACAAAACATACACAGACCAAGGGAAACATGATTACTGGTCTCTGAAGTCTCTCCAGGATTTCTCCTCTCCCCAACCCAGCTAGCATCCCTATCTTCCTTCACCATCCTATTACATCCCTATGCTTTGTATAGCTCACTTCTATAGACCACCTCCTTCCCCATCCTTCCATACCCTCCTTCAGTGGCAGACAAAGGCTTCACCCTATGGAGATATCCCTTACCCCCAATGTTTATCATGCACAACAGCTGCCTTAATCATGCCCCACATCATGGTCACTCACAGAAGACCCTTCCCATCCTCCCACCCCTGTCACTCACAATAACCCCGCACTTCGGATCAAAAGCGAAGGTGCCGCATGTGAGGAGGTGAGAGGCATTGGCAATGGCGAGAATCTGGACAAAATTGTGACATTCGGCCTGAGGGTCAGAGATGGTTAGAAAGAATCAGAAGCAGCAGGTACACGGAAAGGCAGGGAAGTGTCAGGCCAGTTAGATGCAGCTCTGGGATCAGAGATTATGGGTAATAATACAGTGTTAGAGTCCTGCCTGGGTCCATTGGGATGGCAGCACTGCAGGGGACTGACACAGAGTTAGGGCTGGGCCAAGGTCTCAACTGGCACTTAGGATAGGGTCTGGATTTATACCTACCTCCTTTTTGCCTTTCTTCCTACAGTTCTGTCTGTGGGCCTCGGGCACCATCCAGTCAATCTGAGAAAGAAGGAATGACCGTTTCCCCCAGATTCTCTCCCAACTCCTCCTAAGTCAGAGTAGGTAACAGTTCCACAACCTCTATCAATTTGGGAACTTCAGAGACATCCCTGCCCCCAGAGCACTGTTTTTTAAACTGGAAGTCTTTACCGATTAATGAGTAATGAAACTAATTGTGAAATGACAACCAACATTAGAATATATCAGAATGTATCATATTTAGGAGAGCAGATTTTATTTCAAGAAAGTTTTCTTTCAATACATACTTTGTGTAGTAGATCAAAATATACTATATACTTCTTACTAAGGGCTGGTCAAAAAAGTTTGAGAGCTATTGCCCTAGAGTAATGTGATTCCAATGATTCCTCTGCCCATTGTCACCTGAAATCTGGTCATTGTTGCCTCCACCCATCATCATGAACCTCACTCATAGCCTCCCTAGCCACCATGACTGCCCCCTCCCCCGCAATCACCCTCAGCTAGCTAAAAAAATGAAGTTGATGATTTCCTCTTATTCATTTTAACCAATACCCCTCCTCCTATAACAACACCCCCTTTCACATCCCATAAAACCATGGATCTGGAATCTGGGGTCTTCCCCACTCTCATCTCTCACCCTGCGGGTTCTCTCCCCTGAGAAGGGCAGGGATAAAGCAAAGATGGTGTCCCGGGCGCCAACGTAAAGTGTATGGGAAGCAGGATCCACAAGGAGAACAGAGTAATTGTATATCTGAGGAATGGTGAACCGAGTGAGATAGGAGTCAGCCTCTGGCAGGAAGAGAAGGAGAAAGGGAAGAATGATATCAGCCATTGCTTCATAAGGGTTGGGTCCACAAGGACATAGCCAAAGGGGCCAATATTTGTTTTCTTCCAAGTACCATTTATTTAGCAGTCATCAGGGGGAAAAAAAAAAAAAACAGAGAGTGACAGGCCATCTAACTTTCCCAAAGACAGATAACTGATGAGGCCAGAATATTTAGCACACAATCTAGCACAATCCAATCAATTATGCTTTTTCTATAAAAATAGAATACTTTATTTAAAAAAAGCACAAATATTAAGTTTGTAATTTCTACTCATAGCAATATGAGTAGAAATTTGAAAATACCTATAAAAGGTACAAGTACTTTCCTCTCTAAATTTCCTTTTTTAAAAAATCACTACTTAATAGTAACTTTTTTTTACTTAGAAGGGAAATGTTTCACTCTTTCCACTAACACATTAGGAGACTAGCTCCTTTCTCTCCCACCACCCTTGTCCTCCACTCACCTCTATTCCACCCAAAGAGGTAGAGAGTGTAGTGGGCAAGAGTATATGCTTTAGAAATGGGTCTGCCTGAGTTTAAATCTGGCTCTTTCACTTACCAGCTGTGGTCCTGAGTAAGTTACTTGCCCTCTCTGAGCATCACTTTCCTCATTCATCCAGGGTTGTTGACAGAACTAATTGGTATAACATAGGTGGAAGCATCTAATACATACTACATGTTTCGCAAATTGTTCTTTTCTTCCTTCCTTAGGTACGAGCTCTGTTTTGGTCAGATCTAAACCTTATGCCAGTGTTCAAAACTCTTATCTATTTAAAGATTATAACAAATAAGTTAGCATAAATTTACCTTCTTAGCTCAACCTCTGGCTCTGGGGACACTTTCCCTGCACCAATACATCTCTGTTCTACCTGCTTCATCTGCTCAGCTACCCTCAAGACTGACAGAATGGCCAGCAGCCATTCATTCCTAGGTGTGCTGATGTATGGACATCCACCCATCCTCTCACACCCATATTCATGACTGTGCTGTATCCCACTTGCTCTCATGCTTAGAATAAGCCCTGGTTCATCCAAACTCTTTGCCATATAGATGTATGGATTTCTGGACATAAACCCAGCCCACTAACCTCAACTCTATGTTGTGTCTATTGCTGCGGCACAAACTAAAAGCTCAGGCTCTGACTACAAGGTTGTCTTCTGGATTCAAAACATCCCTATGTATCACACAGGTCTGAAGTTTAGACTCTAAATGACTATCACCCAGTTGTGAGTTTTTGCCAAAAGGCTGTACTCTCAGCTTCACTGGTTCTGTCTGTCCGCGGTGTTAATACTCAATGGCCACTGAGAAGAAAATAAGATCTACAAGCACGCTCAAGTCCACCTCTGCAGAGAGCCTGTAAAGTGTGAATCACTCCAATGACCACTTTTAACCCTGTGGCGTTCCTTGTTTTCTTCCACATCTTTTGAACGGCCCATATCTCCCTCCTCCTTTTTTCCTTCTGAAGACTTTTTAAAATCATTTAAACAGAATTTTAAATCAACTCATTGATTGGTTTCCCAACATAGGGAATGGGTAGAGGGAGAAGGCAACGTTGAGGAAGTTAGGGTTATGGTGGATGGGAAAATGGGAGAATAGGAATTGGTGTCAGAGATGTGAGAGGACTACGAAGTGGGTTAGGGAGATTAGGGATGTGAGCAGGGCAAAGGGCTTAGAGGAGGGTAGAACTGATGATTTGGGAATGAATTGAAAAGTGGGCAAATACCGAGTTGGTAATCAGAAGGATGGGTGGTTGGATAAGAACGAAAGATCTCTAGGTTTGGAAGCAGGCGTCAAACTGGCGTCACGGACACAAGTGCATGTGTGGTAAGAGAGGGATAACGGAGAACGAACTCTGTAATGGATGACCTCAGGCGACCGCCATCCCCTCCCTGGCCGTCAGAGTCGGCGTCTGCACGACCAGTGACTTAACTCTCCCGCAGTTCTAACAATAAGGGGCTGCAGGAGCCGCCTGGGCGTGTAATGGGAGCCGAGGCGCGAGGCCCTGGGCCGGGATGCGGTGCAGCAGCCCCGCTGGGGTGTCCCTCACGGGTCTGGGCAGGGTGTGGGCGGCGCGGGACGCCATGCGCGCAGCTGAGGGGCCCCGATGCTGCTGCCCGGGTCGGGAGGGCAGGTGGGTGCCGGCACCTGCGGGCAGGGCCTGGGAGTGGCGCGAAGGGCTGAGGGCGAGGGTGCCCGCGCCTTACCGGAGATGGGAAGCGAGGTCCTGGGCACTGAGCGAGGGACGCGCCCGGACACCGGGTTGCTCAGCACCGCCAGCAGCAGCAGCCGGAAAGGCGAGGCCGGAGGCAACCCGGGGCCCGAGCGGGGCCGCGCAGGAGAGATCGGCATCTTTGGCTCCGCCTGGCCGTTGGGTGGGGTGCACCCTGCCGCGTCTGCTCCGGATCCCGGCGCCTCAGGCCTGGGACCTCACTCTTTTCTCGTCCGCGGGGATGGGCCTGCAGACGGCAGATGAAACGCAAGCCGGCTCCGCCCCTTCAAGAGGGAACCAATGGCCGCGCTGTTTCCTCCTCCAGCCAATCGGAGTTGAGTGAAAGCGGAGTTGCGTGAAAGCGGAGATGAGTGAGGAGATGAGATGCCCAACCCAGGTAGAGGCAGAGCTAGACTCAGGTGTAGGTGGGAATTCTACCTCAGAACTGGGCTGAAGGCATCAAGCCAGGACCTCGAGTATTGTGTTTTCTACTCTCCAAAAACTCAAACTTCCATATCTACACAAATAGGGAAAATGTGTGGGTAAATGGACACATGCACCAAGTTTCTCAAAAGCATTACCTTTGCAAGCATTTAATGTGCCAGGCACAACGCAAAACACAAAAAATAAAAAAGATACAGACTACAAAAAATGCAAATATATATATATTTTATATATATATAAATGCAAATATATATATATATATTCCTTGTTTTAGAGAGCCCACAATGTATGAGGCAGACATGTAAGCAAATAACTGCAAATAGATAATTGCAATACAAAGTAATTCACGTTTGCTATAATATACAATCAATAAGTGCTCAGAAGGGACAGATTTTGCCTGAGAAAATCGAGAAGGTTTCACATAAGTGACATTTGAACCGAGTGTCCAAGAATAGTCTTTGAGGGTGAGAAGCAAAAATGGACATGTCCACTTGGATATCCTGCTGAAGAGACAAACACAGAGCCTGAGCATAATTCACTATCTCTCTCATCCCAACCTCTGCTCCTTCTTCAAGTATTTAATCCTCCAGTTTATAGCTTTTTTGCAGGTAATCCTTGCTTTCTCCTCCTTCATCCTCCATTAGTATTAGTTATCTAAGCTGCATAACAAATGTAACAAATTAACATCAAAACGTAGTGGCTTAAAACAACAAACATTTATTATCTCTCACAATTTCCCTATATTATAAATTTGAGAGTAGCTTAGTTGGGTGGTCTGGCTCCCAGTCTCTCATAAGGTTACAGTTAAGATATTGGATGGGCTGCAGTCATCTGAAGGTTTGACTGGTGCTGGAGTATCCACTTCCAGGCTGACCTACTTCCATGCCTGGCAAATTGGTTCTGGATATTAGAAGTAAGTTTCTGTTCCCCTCCATGTGGACCTCTCTGTAGGGCCGCTTGAATGTCCTCACAACATGGAGTGGCTTCCCTAGTCAAGTGATCCAAAGGAGCAAAGCGAAAGCCAAAATGTCTTTTATGATCTAGCCTCAGAAATTACATACAATCATTTCTGCCATATCCTGCTTGTCACACAGGCTAACCGTGATGCACTGTGGGAAGAGACTACATAAGGGTAAAATATAAGGATTTTGGGAAAGCCATCTTGGAGGCTGCCTGCCACATCGATATGTAAGGAGTCATTGTATCCTGAAAATTCTACCTCATAAATAACTTAAATCCATCCTTTTCTGTCCATTATCAGAGTTCAGGACTTTATCATTACTCACCTAGACCAAGGGTCCCCAACTTCTAGGCCACTGACCAGTACTGGTTGGTGGCCTGTTAGGAACTGGGCCACACAGCAGGAGTGGCGGGTGAGTGAGCAATGAAGCTTCATCTGTATTTGCAGCTGCTCCCCAGCACTAATATCACCATCTCAGCTCCACCTCAGATTATAAGGCATTAGATTCCCATAGGAGCACCGGTCCCTAGTGCCAAAAAGGTTGAGGACTGCTGGTATAGAGAGTACAGAGAGAAATTTATTGTAGCTAGGAGCAATGAGTGGTGTGGTTTGGAGCTGAATAAAGATATTGTTGGGGTTGAGCCTGGTAAGGTAAGTAAGGTCAGTTATAATATGCCTTGTAACTAAAAAGGAAACACAAACAGTTTTTAAGCTAAAGAATGACGTGACCAAATATATTTTTACAAGGATAATTCTAACATCAGTATAAAAGATAATCTGGATATTAGATTCAGGGACACTAATTTGGACTATAAGGGAAAAAAGACCTGTTGAGATGCTACACTGAAACATAGGAAGTCTATTGGACATCTGATTCCAACACCTGAGATACCTGGATTAAATGTTACTCTGAGCAGCTGAGAGGAGCAAAAGTGATTTAGTGGGACTAGAACATAGGCAAGTGACTCTTCCTCTTGGTCCTAACCTGTCTTGAACTACTCATTGGTAAATTTACCTCCCCTCCCCAACCTCTATCTCAGGCAATGAACTGAGAGGAGGAGAAGATAGTAAAGAGAGAAACAGGAGAGAGTGCTTGTCCGTTTCTGGTTTGGTAGTAGCATTATCTTTTCCTCTCCTGTGGGCTAATTCGGAGAAAAATTCTTATTCAACAGGTAAAGTTGAAGACCCAGAGCAACCAACAGTTGAGGACCAGGACACTCCAACTGGATTTTGTCAAAGGGAATATAAGACTCAACCCCACGTAAATGAAAACGAGCGAGGAGAGAGGGCAGAGAGGTTTGAAAAGACTTTAAAGAGCTCCTGAGGGAAGACTAAACTTCCATGAGGGCAGGAACCATTGTCTGTATTTCCCCTGGATCCCAGTCCTAGCACAGTGCCTGGCACATAGTGTGCCCTCAACAAATATTTATTGAATGAAATAATGACTGACTCCATTAATGAATGAATGATGTGGAAGAGAGGTTAAAGCCAAGAACATCACGCGGGTGCCACTGGAATGTTTCCTGGCGGGTAACTGACAAGGAAGTATCAGGTTTCGCATAATATTCGCAACAGAGATCCAAAACCCCACCTAAGAGCCAAGGAAGGCGGTGCCCCAGAGCCCCGCGTCTTGGAGACGTGGCCCTGAGGCGCAGCCTGTGGCGACCCCTGAGGCGGCGCGCGCGTGAGCCGCCCCGCCCAGCCGCGGCCGGCCTGAAGGGGGCGCCTGCCGGGGCGCAGATGCGCGCGAAGAGCCGGAGGGTCAGGTAATGTGGTTTCGGCTTTGCCACAGAAAAGGGCAACACCCGCGGTTCTCCACGGCTCGGGGCAGGAGCCTCAGGGAGGAAAGAGGAAAAGCTACTTCGCAGGGTGGGCTTGGGCCAGCTTGCGCCTGTCCCCAGGCAGATGTTGGCAGGGGCCGGTCTGACGCCCAGCGGTCCGGGTCGTTCCTCGACATTCGTGCCTGAGGACAGGACAGGCAGACGCCGTGTCTCCTGGTCAGGCTCTCGCAGGCCTGCGGGCTGGCCACCCATCCATCAGGCAGAGTGAGCGCTGTGCCTAGGGCCCACGACACTTTGGGGGACGGGGGCGGGGGCACGAAAATCTTTTAACTTCTGGTAAAATTAGAAGAAAACAGTGAACTCTTAAGATTAAAGAAAATGTTTTGGCTTTTTTCTTACATCGGAACAAAAGTGAATTTTTAGGACCCACGAAAATTGATTTTTATTTTATTTTTTAAATGAGGAAGGAGTCCACGAAGGGAAAAGTGCTTAGATTCCACGAAATGTTCTAATGAAGCCCTGCGGAAGGGGGAACCGTTAAATCATTTATCACACACAAAATGTTCAGGGCTTGTAAATGCATGGTCTAGGCGATTTTATGAGGGTATGTAAAGGGGCGGTAACTTATTAATACCTAAAGGATGAGGGTTAAGAAGGGTAATACTCAGAAAAGAATGGCAGTGGGAGCCACAGTGAGATGCCCACCATTTGTGGACTTGAGAAAGAACCCCAGGGTAGGGATGGGATGGGAGAGGTTGGGCAGGGGATGGCAAGGCAGGAGGATGAAGAGTTGAAAAGGAGACACATGCAGAATTTCGGAGCCACAGTAAGGATTTTAGATTTTGTTTCAAGTGTAATTGGAAGCTACTGAAGGGTTTTTCACCAAGGAGTAACTTGGCTTTTGTTGGCTCAAGACCCAGTCCCAGGTTTAGCCAGTTTGCAGGGGGACACCAGTAAGTGAATATTCTTGGCAAAAGTGGAAAGTATTGGGTCAGAAATAGTGAGATGCTGCTTAGTACTATGCCCAGACACATCAGATACATTAATTGATCACATTTGAGGATATAAGGAAGAGAGCTGCCTCTTACCTCATTTAAACTAGTCTTGGAATTGCACACAGTGTGGGATCTAAAATTGACTGTGCAAGCTGAAACCATAAAAAGTGATCTTAATAATCAATGAGAAAATTATATTTGTTCCAGGACCTCTCAAAATCATCAAAACGTTAAAAGCCCTCTGCTGTCAGTTTTAAGTGTATAGGAAAATGAAAAATAGTAAAACTAATATCTATTTAGCACACTGTAATTTAAAATATTAGAAAGATTAGAAATCACAGTATTTTCTTTCTTTGTAAAAATTTCCCTAGAGTAGTTTGAACAATAACATGATAGAGCAGTCATCTTTTCTATGCCTTAGCCAATTGTTATACTCCTAAGTTTGAATCAGCTTCCAACATTTTATTTTTTGCTCTTTAATTTTGTAAAATATCTCCAAGAGTTTCTCCAATATGAAGTTTTTGCCAGTAGCACTTTGGGGTATCTTCATATTTTTTGTCATAACTGCTTTCCTCATTTATGTTGATAAGTCCACCTTCGCTAAGTTCCCCTGGCCGCTTATGTAGTCTATGAAATGATGTTACTGTCAATATTCTCACTGTCAGCTCTTTCTTCTTTAACTCTATTTATGTTTGAGTCAACTTTCACTTTCAATGTTATGTCTCTTATGGTTTCTTTTCTACATTCTCATTTTTTTTTTTTTTTTTGGCGAATTCCCTCTTTCAATTATCCAGTTTTGTAAAAATGTCACTTGGGTTTATCACTAGGAGATAAGGAAGTAAAACACTTTACTGTCTGTGCTTCAGCTGAGTAAGGGATCTGCAGTGATGGTCGCTGACAAACTTTGAAAGAAATGACATAAGCAGTCACTGATCATGATGTGCATCTGATTTGTGAACTGAAGAGCTAGCTTTGATTTGTACTTTATGTAATTATTCACAGTTAATATTCTATGGTAACTGAAATCTGAACTATGTTGATGGGTGCTGGTGTTATATAACTAAACTGTATTTGATTTGAGATTTGTGTATATTGGAACCATGAAAAGTGAGAACTGCCTATACTCTAAAATGGCAAGAGTTTCAGATGTGAGGGAAGATGGGCAAGGAGAATAGAAGCACATTCTGTATTATATAAGGCCTCTGTCTGGGTGCCAGTTTGTCTGTGTGAACCTGTCTGTGTGTCGGCCTCAAATTCAGCATTACATTGGTCCCATGCACTTAGTTTTTAAAAGTACAGTTAAAAGATATTTGTGATGTGTGCTCTCTTGGTAAATATATTAGTCGTTGATTTTGATTTCTGGTTCCAGATTACTTTCAACAGATTAACATCTTCATTCATTTATTTGTTCATCTGTACCCAGTACATAATTGGAGCTCAATAAAAAATTGTTGAATGAACGAACGTTGACCTCCACTATCTAAAGAGGAAAGTTTGAAAGAGACTAACTTCACAGATTCATTTTGAGAAACACATTTATTTATGCACTTAGATCATTTTTAAAGATCTTAAATTCCAAAACATTTCTGAAAATTGTCATAAATACCTTTCTCCTGGACCCAGGGGAAATCAAATAAGCTTTTATTTTCGTGCATTCTTTAGCTAAAAAACAATTATATAGAATCGTTTTACATTCACAGAAGTGGAAATATTTTTTTAATTGAAAAAATATTTTCTTTTATGCTTGTCTTAATGTTCTTTTTGTAATATTTTTATTGTTAAATATAATATATAGAGTATTTCATAAAATATGAACATATAGTTTTATAATGATAGTGAGCACCCATGCAACCACAATAAAAGTCAAGAAACAGAACCTTGGCAATACCCCAGGACCTCCCCTTTTGTCCCTTCTAATCATAATGCCCTCCTTCCTTTCTAGAGAAAATCACTACCCTTGTTTTTATGATAATCATTTCCTTGCTTTTTAAAAATAGTTTTAGCATTATATACACACTTCTAAACAATATATTTATTTTTGCTTATTTTAAAAATCTATGTGAATAATGGAATTATGCTATATGTATTCTTCATGTCTTGCTTCCTTCATTCAATATTATTTCTTAGAGTCATCCATATTGTTGCATGTAACTAGTCCACTCATTTTCACTACTGTATGTGTGACTATCAGAATTTATCCATTCTAATGTTGATTGACATATATGTTTTTTGCAATTTGGGGTAATTGTAAATAAGACTGTTATGAATAGTCTTTTTGTTTCTATGATATTATTTTGTTCATATATCCTCGTGCATGTCCTTATTCACAGATTATAGGATTGCGAACAAAAAAAATCCAAAAGGATCTACAAATAATTATAATTAGTAAGAGAGTGCAGCAAGTTTGTCGAATATAAAATCAATATACAGAAATCAATTTTATTTCTATGCATTAGCAATAAACTAAATACAAAACTTAAAAATATGTTATATAAATTAACATTAAAAACACTAAATCTCTAAGAATAAAATTTAATAAAAGATAAGGATGTTGCAGAAAAATCAGACCGGTGAGAAACCAAGCACCACTCAGAGAGTTGGAGAACTCAGGTTTATTAAGCCAACAGTTCCAGAAGAGCTAGAGCTCTGAAGATCTGGGCCCCAAGCTCAGGGGTAAACTTGCTTTTATAGGACTTATCAGCACAGTTACAATTGGCATGAACCAATTGGTTAATTTGTCCTCAGGTGGTTACAGAGCACGGGATTTGCTGTGGGCTATAGGCAGTTACAGAGCATGAGATTCAATACATCTGTTATCTAGACAGAACAAGCAAAGAGGATACATCTATTATCTAGACAGAACAAGCAAAGGGGAGGGTGAGTCTTCAGTTGATCTCCTGCCCTTTGGCCTATGCAGCAAGCATGTCTACAGAAATAAAACAAAGAGCTGATTACAAGATTAGCCATTCGAGTGGAAAATTCTTCTTCAAGGAGACCTTTTGGAGAAAATTATAAAACTGTAGATTTTTTTAGATTTTCTATATACACGATTATATCATCTGCAAACAATGAGTTTAACTTCTTCCATTATTCTTTTTTATATACTGCTATTTTCAATTTGCTTATATTTTGTTTAGGATTTTTACATCTAAGTTCATGGACAAGATTATCCTATAATTTTTTCTTATAATACTCTTATCTGATTTTGATATCAGAGGTTATGCTAACCTAGTAAAATTAATTAAATAGTGTTCCCTCTCTTATTCTCTGAAAGAAATTAAAATTGCAATTCTTGGTCTTTGTGTATTTGATGGAACTTATCAGTGGAATCATCTGACCCTGTAGTTTGTAGGAAGACATTCGACTACCAGTTAAATTTCCCCTTCAGTAGTTATAGAGTATTTAGGTTTTAAAATATTGTTTTTGATTTAGTATTGGTTAGATATATTTTTTTAAGAATTTGTCCAATTAGGTTGAAGGTCAAGTCATGAAGGGTCTTGAACAAGTCTTGAAGGGGAAAGTGCTTATATTTTCATTTTTTTTAAGTTATTATGTACCAAAAAAAAAAAAAAAAAAAAAAACAATGTACTAAACACTGGTAAATAAAGTTGACAAAACAGGTTCTCTACCCTTGGGAAGCCCACAATATAATAAGAGAGACAACCATAGAAATAAATTACAGTATAGTACAATAATAAACAAAGTTTATGAGGGCAGATAGCTTACTCTGAAACTGAAGTTTGACTTTTGTGTATCTTTTGATTAGTTCCACTCAGCATCTCTCTAAGAATTTTCAGTCTTACATTACAGGCAAACATCTAGATCCCTTAGGAGCTATTAAGATGGGTTAGCCTTCCATAACATTCATCACTTTAAGCTGTATAAATCATTGGGTTTTACTATATTCACAAGTGCATACATCCATTACACTCTATAATTTCAAAATGTTTTCATCCTTGTAAAAGAAACACCTCATCCATTAGCAGTCATTCTCCATTCCTTCTTCCCTCAACCTCTTGCAACCATTAATTTACTTCCTGTCTCTATGGATTTACCTGTTCTGGACATTGCACATAAATGGAATCATATATTTAAAAAAAAAAAAAAAAAAAGGTGGAGTAGCCTGCCTAGAGAAGCTTGAGTTAGTACCCAGCCTGACAGCCTGATTCCTTTCTGGACTTAATCCCCTAGACCCATGTTCATTGTTTCAACAGAGTACATAATTCAGTTTTATGAAAGCCAATGATTTCTCGCTCCTTCTCTATAGGTGTAGAGAATATCCAGGTAGTAGCTGCAGTTCCACCTCTGTCTGGCTGCCATGTATCATGGGCGAACTGGTAAAGGGTCCCCCACGCAGATTTACCAGCAACCTCCAAGGCTTCTCATTGTGCATATCACTCTACCATCCTGGGCTGACATCTGCTCCAACCTCTGTGAGGCTCTGCAAAACTTTTTCTCTCTAGCCTGCAGCTTGATGGGCCCCAGCCGCATGTCTCTCCTCAGCTTATACATGGTACAAAATCAACACGAGTGCATCCTCCCCTTCGTGGTGAGTATATTTATCATTTGTTGATTTTATCCTGAAAGCAAATACAAAGTTTCTGGGGAAGAGATCACAGTTATTACTTAGAAATAACTGTGCCTGTTCTCACACCCAATACCACACAGGCAACACAATGAGATCAGATGTCATTCTGCACATAAGGGGTGTTTGTACTGCAAAAGAGGAATCTCAAAATTATTAATATGGAAGTTTAAATAGGCCACATCTTGGCCCCCTCCACTCCTGAGGGAGGGAGAGAAAACTTGGCCTTTACAGACCTTTAGAATGTAAGCAATTGACTCTTTTCACACACACCCCTTTGAAATGCAAATGCAGGGAAATTAGTCTCTAAATTTCTCTATAGGTCTCTGGCTATTCTTTTTTTTTTTCCAAGATTTTATTTTATTTTTCCTTCTCCCTCCTCCCCTCTGGTAACCATTAGTCCATTGTCCATGTCCAGGAGTCTCTCTTTGTTTGTCCTGTTCATTTGTTGCTTTTAGGTTTATATCCCATATATAAGTGATATCATGTGATTTTCAACCTTTTCTGTCTGGCTTTTTTCACTTAGTATGATTATTTCCATCCATGTTGTCGCAAATGGCAGTATTCCATCTCTTCTTATGGCTGAGTACTATTCCATTGTGTGTGTGTGTGTGTGTGTGTGTGTGTGTGTGTGTGTACATACACACACACCACAGCTTCTTTAGCCAGTTATCTATTGTAGGATACTTCGGTTGTTTCCATGTCCTGGCCACCGTGAATAATGCTGCTATGAACATCGGTATGCAAATATCTTTTCAGATATGGATTTTCAAGTCTTTGGGGTAAATACCCAGGAGAGGGATTACTGAATCACATGGTAGATTAATTCTTAGTTTTTTGAGGAACCTCCATACTGTTTTCCATAGTGGCTATACCAATTTGCATTCCCACCAGCGGTGTATGAGGGTTCCTAGTTCTCCACATCCTCTCCAGCATTTGTTATTACTTGTCCTGTTAATTATAGCTATTCTAACAGGTGTGAGATGGTATCTCATTGTGGTTTTGCATTTCCCTAATAGCTAGTGATGTTGAACATCTTTTCATGTACTTGTTGGACATTTGTATGTTTTCTGGGGAGAAGTGTCTGTTCAGGTCCTCTGCCCATTTCTTGATTGGATTATTTTTTTGTTGTTGTTATTGAGTCATATGAGTTCTTTGTATATTTTGGATATTAGGCCCTTATCAGAGGTGTTGCTTTCAAATATATTTTCCCATTTGGATGGTTGTCTCTCTACCTTGTTGACGGTTTCTTTTGCTGAACAGAAGCTTTTTAGTTTGATGTAGTCCCATTCATTTATTTTTGTTCTTCCTTCCCTTGCCTTTAAGGTCAAATTCATAAAATCCTCTTTAAGTTCAATGTCCTTGAGTTTAGTCCCTGTTTCTTCTATGCATTTTATCATTTCAGGTCTTATATTCAGAAACTTAATCCATTTTGAATTAATTTTGGTGTGTAGTGATAGACAACAGTCTAGTTTCATTCTTTTGCAGGTGGCTTTCCAGTTTTCCCAGCACCATTTATTGAAGAGGCTTTCCTTTCTCCACTATATGTTTTTGGCTTTTTTGTCAAAAATTATTTGCCCATATAAATATGGATTTACTTCTGGACTCTCAATTCTGTTTACTGGTCCATGTGTCTGTTTTGCTGCCAATACCATGCTGTTTTCATTACTGTCGCTTTGTAGTATAATTTGAAGTTGGGCAGAGTGGTGCTTCCAGCCTCGTTTTTTTTTCTTAGGATGGCTTTGGAAATTTGGGGTCTTTTGTGCTTCCAGACAAATCTGATGATTTTTTGTTCTATTTCTTTTAAAAATGCTGATGGGATTTTGATGGGGATTGCATTAAATCTATATAATGCTTTAGGTAATAAGGTCATTTTAACTCTGTTAATTCTTCCAATCCAAGAACATGGAATATCTTTCCATTTCTTTGTATCTTCTTCGAATTATTTTAATAGGGTCTTATAGTTTTCATTATATAAATCCTTCACATGTTTTGTTATATTTATTCCTAGGTATTTTATTCTTTTTGTTGCAATTGCAAAAGGAATTATTTTTTACATTTCTTTTTCTGATGCTCCATTATTAGAGTATTGGAATACTATGGATTTTTGAACGTTGCTTTTGTATCCAGAGACTTTATTGCATTTGCTTACTGTTTCTAGTAGTGTTCTTGTGGAGTCTTTAGGGTTTTCTATATAGAGAATTATGTCATCTGCAAATAGTGACAGTTTGACTTCTTTGTTTCCTATTTGGATGCCTTTTATATCTTTCTCTTGCTTGATTGCACTCGCTAGGATCTGCAATGTTATATTGAATAACAGTGGTGAGAGGGAACAGCCTTGCCTTGTTCCTGATCTTAGAGGGAAAGTTTTTCGTTTTCCACCATTAAGTATAATGTTAGCTGAGGGTTTGTCATATATGGCCTTTATTATGTTAAGGTACTTTCCTTCTATACCAATTTTGTTAAGTGTTTTTATCATAAATGGGTGCTGTATCAAAAAAATAATAAAATAAATGAAATAAAATAAATGGGTGCTGTATCTTATCGAAGGCTTTTTCTACATCTATTGATATGATCATATGATTCTTATTTTTTAATTTGTTTATGTGGTGTATCATATTAATCGATTTGTATATGTTGAACCATCCCTGTGCCCTTGGGATGAAGCCGACTTGATCATGGTGTATAATCTTTTTAATATGTTGTTGCATTCAGTTCACCAGAATCTTATTTAGGGTTTTTGCATCTGTGTTCATGAGAGATACTGGTCTGTAGTTTTCTTTTTTTGTGTTATCTTTACCAGATTTCGGTATCAGGGTAATAATATTGGCCTCATAAAATGAGTTGGGCAATATTGCCTCCTCTTTGACTTTTTGAAAGAGTTTGAGGAAAATAAGTATTAAATCTTCTTTGAATGTTTGGTAGAATTCACTGGTGAAGCCGTCTGGTCCTGGACTTTTACTTTTTGATAGGTTTTTGATGATTGTTTCAATTTCCATACTGCTGATCAGTCTATTTAGATTTTCCAGTTCTTCTTGATTCAGTCTAGGAAGGTTGTATTTTTCTAAGTACTGGTCCATTCTTTATTAAATTTGGTGTTATATACTTTTTCATAGTATTCTTGTATGATCATTTGTATTTCTGCAGTGTCTGTCGTAATTTCCCCTCTCTCATCCCCGATTTTGTTTATTTGTGTTCTTTCTCTTTTTTCTTTAGAGTCTAGCCAGGGGTTTGTCAATTTTATTAACCTTTTCAAAGAACCAGCTCTTCGTTGTATCTATTTTTTCTATTTCTTTTTGTTTTCAATTTTATTTATTTTTGCTCTAATTTTGATGATTTCTTTCCTTCTACTGACTTTAGGCTTCATTTGTTCTTCCTTTTCTAGTTTTTTAAGGTGAAGCATTAGGTTGTTTATTTGGGCTTCTTCTTGTTTTTGGAGGTAGGCCTGTAATGATATGAACTTTCCTCTTTTGACTGCTTTTGTCGTGACCCAAAAGTTTCAATATGTTTTACCATCATTATCATTCATTTCTATGTATCTCTTGATCTCCCTTTTTATTTCTTCTCTGACCCAGTTATTCTTTAGTAATATGTTGTTTAATCTCCATGTATTTGTTGTTTTTTCCACTTTCTTTTTACAATTGATCTCTAATTTCAAGCATTATGGTCAGAGAATATGGTTGGTATGATTTCAACCCTCTTATAATTGTTGTGGCTATCTCTGTGTCCCAGTATGTGGTCAATCCTTGAGAATGTTCCATGTGCACTAGAGAAAAATATATAAGCAGCTGTTTGGGGATAAAAAGCTCTGTAAATGTCAAGTATATCTAGATGGTCTAATATGTCATTTAAGGATGTTATTTCTGTATTGATTTTCTGTTTGAATGATCTGTCCATATCCAACAGTGGGATATTAAGGTCCCCTACTACAATAGTGTTTTGATCTGTTTCTCCCTTTAGTTCTGTTAGTAATTGCTTTACATATTTCAGAGTTCCCTGATTGAGAGCATAGATATTAATATGTGTTATGTCTTCTTGGTGCATGATTCCCTTTATCATTATGGAGTGTCCCTCAATATCTTTCTTTACCTTTTTCATTTTGAAGTCCATTTCATCTGATATTAGTACCACTACTCCTGCTTTTCTCTGAATGCCATTTGCTTGAAATATCACTTTCCACCCTTTCAATTTGAGTCTATATTTGTCTTTGGAACTGAAATGTGTCTCCTGCAGGCAGCATATGGTTGGGTTTTGTTTTTTGATCCATTTTGCAATTCTGTGCCTTTTTATTGATGAGTTTAGTCCATTTACATTTAGGGTGGTTATTGAAATATGAAGTCTTCTTATAGCCATTTTATCTTTTGCTTTCTGGTAACTCGGTGTTTCCAGTGCTTCCTTGTCCTTATGTTTCTGTTTTCTTTATTTTGGTTGGCTGTTGTGGGTTTTGCCTCTGGTCATTCTTGTTTTGTGTTATATACTTCAGTTCTGAATCTTTAGCATGTGGTTATCATTACAGATATATAAAGGATAGTTATGTATATACAGTATTCCCTTTTCTTCTGTGTGTGCCTTATCTCCATTCCCCTTTGCAAATTTGGATCTTTGAGTCCTCCCCTTTTCAGTCATTGTTGTCTCAATTTGTCCCTATGTATGCTGAACATTCATTACTATCTTGCTATAGCAAATATCTTCTTATTTTAAGCTTATAATGCCATGTTTCTAGTAAGGGTTGCATTCCTCTGCTTTTATCAGCCTGCTAGTCACCTTACTCTTAATTATGGTTGTTTTTGTTTGTTTGTTTGTTTGTTTGTTTGTTTTTGTCATTTTGTTTTAGGTGAGTTGACCCCTCTCAGTATTTCCTGTAATGCAGGCCTCATAGTAAAGAATTCCCACAAATTTTGTATGTCTGGAAAGGTCTTTATTTCTCCTTCATATCTAAAGGAGAGATTAACTGGATACATTATTCTAGGCTGGTAGTTCCTTTCATTTAATAGTTCAAATATGTGATTACACTCCTTTCTGGCTTATAAGGTTTGTGCTGAGCAGTCTGATGATAATCTAATGGGTTTTTCTTTATACGTTACTGTCTTTTCGCTGGCTGCCCTGAGAATTCTGTCTTTGTCATTGATTTTTGATAATTTTAATGCAATGTGTCTTTATGAAGGCCTTTTGGGGTTGAGATAATTGGGTGTTCTGTTGACTTCTTGAATACCAAGCTCCAGCTCATTCCTTAGATTTGAGAAATTCTCATCAACCATTTGTCTGAAAATGCTTTCTAATCCCTGCTCCTTTTCCTCCCCTTCAAGAATTCCCATTATTCTTATATTTCCTCTCCTGATGGTATCAGCTAGTTCTTATATTTCTCTTTCATTATTTTTCATTCTTCAGTTTCTCTCTTCTTCCTTCTGATTTATTTCTAGATTACTATCTTTGATATCATTGATCCTTTCCTCCATTTGGTTGACTCTATTTCCCAAGCTTGTTATTTCATTTTTCAAACTTGCAGTGTGTTTTTTATCTTCAGAAGGTCTATTCGGTTTTTTTGAGGGTTTCAATCTCCTTGCTAAAGAACTCATTCTGCTCATCTAGTTGTTTTTCAATTCCTGAAATTGCTGATATGATTCGTTTCAGATCTCATTGAGTCTTTTCAGAAGTACCATCCTGAATTCTCTGTTATTTAAGTCACATATTTCTATGTCTGTAGGCTTATTTTCTGGATATTTTTCTCTTTCTGTGTGAGATGCCTTGTCACCTTGGTTGTTCACGGTGTTTAATGGACTATTTCTCCACCTGGGCATTAACAGAAGTATGTTCTACTTTTTTTTTTCCAGAAAGATTTATTATATAATAGTCCCTAGCCTGTTGCAAGTAAGTTGTTTTTCTTTTGGTTTCCAGTAGGTGGCATCTAAGCCTCTTGGATCTCCACTTTATATAAAGTCTTAATAATGTCTTTTTTTTTCCTTATAAATGTTTAATCACGCTCGCTACCCTCAGTCTCAGTTCCTGTCAGTGTTAGCAACAATTTCAGTAGCATTTGTTCAGATTTCCCTGGGGCCCTGCAGTGATCAGTCTCAGAGGGTATGGGGGGAAGGGCCTTCTGGGTTGGGAGATGGAAGCTGCGGCTCAGCCTTGGTTTTGCAAACATAGCTGATAAAAATCAACTTGTTTCTCTGACGTCCCCACTTTTCTTCCATCCCCATTCCTCCATCTTCTGCCCTGATGACTGGGCCCTGCCGCCATCCGCGTGGTGCTCACAGCACTCCTAGACAGGGCTGTTCAGGGAGCTTGCCTCACCTTCTCCCCTCCCCCTGCTCCTACAGGGAGCTCCAGCTCTGAGAGGCAACTTCTTTGTTTGTCCCAGTCAACGCCCAACACCCGGGGTTCTGACCTGTGGTAACTCTTATGCACAGATCCCATGCTCAGACGTGCTGGTGTGCAGTTTGGGTGTTTTTTGTTGAGTTTTAGATGTTCAGCTTATTGTTTCAAGGGGAGAGATCTGGGGACGTCTCTCATTCTGCCATGTTTAATCTAATCTTACCATGATTGTATTTGGTCTCTGGTTATTCAATCACTCTTTAATTTCCAAGACTTGTCCTTTAACCCAAGTTCCAGTCTTCTTTGTTTAGAAAGTGCTAACTGTGCAGAAACATGAAAATATGTTTTCTGCAGTTTCACATAGGACTCAAGTGAAACTCCCCTTAGGGTTTCAGAAGACAAAGGCTGAGCCAGGGACAGTGCTTTTACAAAACTCCCTCACATGTAGAGAGCTGTCTCTCCTCAAACAATTCAAATTTTCATTTTCTCCCCTATACAAAGTTCAGAACCTCAGGGATGGGAACGACTTCAGAGGTTCTAGTGCCTCCCCTTCCTGAGGCAACTTTGCTGCTGGAATAGTCAGACAAGTCCTACTGGAGAGCCAGGACTTTTATCCTTACCTGTTGAGAACAAGATCTCCTCCCCCTAGTTTCCATAGACACTATGTGGGACTCCCACCCTGCTAGCTAACATTAACAATATTTCTGGCCCTCAGGTGGTGTTGGAGGAGGCAGAGTGGAGGCCATATGAGAGTGGCAGTGTGGTACATTTTTATTTCTAAGGCAGGTTGGTGTCAGTGAAAGCCTAGTGGAAAGCCATGACTTTTATGCCCTTCTGATGGCAATGAAGCTTCCCAATCCCCAGGATGTCAGTGGGGCCATGTGGGAAGACTGAACCTTCACCCCTATCCAGAAGTAACAAGGCACCCTCCCTTCTGAGTCATAATCAGAGGCCAAATAGAGTCATATCCCACCTGGCAATAATTACCTGGAAACCTTACTTCCCCTATTGGCATAGTGTTAGAGAAGGCCTGCTAAGCAGAGGATTTAAATAAGATCCAGAGTCTTATAACATAATACCCAAAATGTCCAGAATACAATAAAGAAAATCACTCATCAAGAACCAAGGAAATCTCAACTTAAATAAGAAAACAACTACACCAGTACTTAAATGACAGAGATGTTAGAATTATCTGAAAAAGATTTTGAAGCAGCCATAGTAAAAATGCTTCAACAATAGTTATGAACATGCTTGGAACAAATAGAAAATTAGAAAAATTCTCACCAAAGAACAATTATAGAGAAGAACCAAATAGAAATTTTAAAACTGAAAAATACAATAACTGAAATTTGAAAAGCAAAAATCTTCAATGGATAGGCTCAACAGCAGAATACAGAGGTCAGAAGAAAGAATCAGTGAACTTGAAGATAGAATGGAAATTACCAAATCTGAGTAACAGAGAAAACAAACTTTTAAAAAATGAACAAAACTGTAGGGACCTGTGAAACGATAACAAAAAATCCAACATTTATGTCATCAGTGTTCCGGAGGAACAGGAAAGGAAGATAAGACTGAAAAAAATATTCAAAAACTAATCACTAAAATTTTCCCTGATTTGGCAAGAGCTCTAAATCTAAATAGCAAGAGGCTGGTAAGCCCCAAACGAGATAAATGCAAAGAAATCTGTTCTAAGGCACATCATAATCAAAGTTCTAAAAGCTAAAGATAAATTCTTGAAAGCGGAGCACTGTCACCTTACCCTATAAAGTAAAAAAGTCAAGTAATAATAGATTTTTTTTTATCAGAAACCAGAGGAGGCCAGAGAAAGAGTCACATTTTTCAAGTGCTGAAAGTAAAAGAGTGTTAACCCAGAACTCTGTATTTAGTGAAAATATCTTTAAAGAATGAATCAGAAATAAAGATATTCTCAGATGAAGGAAAACTAAGAGAATTTGTCACCAGCAGACTTACCTTAATAAAATGGTTGAAGGAAGTTTTTGAAACAGAAAGGAAATTATAGAATAACAAATTTTGGAATATCTAGGAGGAAGAAAGAACAGGGAAAGAAAATATAGATAAATATAATAGACTTTCTACTGAGTTTTCTAAATCGTATTTGACAGCTGACACAAAAATTATAACATTGCCTGATGTGATTGTTGATATAGAGGAAATATTTAAGATAATTACAGTATAAACAGGAGTGGGTAAAGAGACTTAAAGGACATAAAGGTTTCTACACATTCGAACTGGTAACATGTTGACACCAGTAGACTATAATAAGAATGTATATGTCACTTAAAAATCATACAAAGAGATAGACTCAGAAACACTATATATAAATTTAAATGAAATTCTAAAAAAAGATATTTAAGTAAACCACAGGGAGATAGGTAAAAGAAAACAGAGAAACAAAAAAACTGAGGGAGCAAACATAAAACCACAAAGAAATTGGCAGAGTAACATACCAATAATTACCTTAAATGTAAATGGTCTCAATACACCAATTAAAAGAAAGAGATTGCAGAGTGGGGTGGAGTGGGAGGTGGGATGATCCAACTATATCCTAGAAGAAACTAACTTCAAATACAATAAAATTAGGTTGAATGAAAAAAAGATATACCATGATATCAATCAAAACAAAGCAGAATTGGCTGCATTAATATATCAAATAAAGTAGACTTCAGAGCAAAAAATATCAAGTACAGAGAGGGATATTAGATAATGATAAAAGAGTCAATCCAACAAGAAAACATAGCAATTCTAAATGCATACCCACCAAACAACAGAGCTGTGAAATATGTGAAACAAAAACTGATAAAACTGAAAGAAATAGACAAATATAGAATTTTAGTTGGAGACTTCAATACCTTTCTCTTGATGATCAACAGAATAACTAGAGAGAAAATCAGCAAAGATGTAGAAAAATATTAGCCAACAGGAACTAATCAACATTTATAGAATAATCCACCCAATAACAGGAGAATACACATTCTTTTTGAGCACTCACAGAATATTTCTCAAAATAGACCATATCCTGAGCCATAAAAGAAACTTCAACTAATTTGAAAGAGTTGAAGTCATACACAGTATGTTCTCTGACTGCAATGCAATCAACTTAGAAATCAATAACAGAAGCATAGCAGGAAAATTTATGAACACTTGAACACTAAACACATTTCTAAATAATTCATGGGTCAATGAAGAAATGTTAAAATAAATTTTTAAAATACATTGAATTTAATGAAAATTAAAATACAACATGTCAAAATGCATGGGATTTACAGTTAAAGCAGTACTGACAAGGATATTTATATCACTAAATGTTTACATTAGAATAGGGAAAGTCTCAAATCAGTAATCTAAGCTTCCAACCTCAAGAAACTATAAAGAGAAGAGTAAAATAAGCCAAAGCAGATGGAAGGTAGAAATTAATAAAGAGCATATATCAATGAAACTGAAAACATAAAAACAGAAAATTAATGAAACAAAAAGCTAATCTTTAAAATGATCAATAAAATTGGCATACCTCCAGCAAGACAAAGAAAAATCGAAAATATATAACTTACCAACATTAGGAATGAAACAAGAAGGAGTATTATTACAGATCCAGGAGACTTCCAAAAGATAAGAATACTGTGAACAAGATTGCATACATAAATCTGAACACTTATATGAAATGGACCAATTCCTCGAAGAGCACAAACTACTACAATCTAATATAAAATCATTTAAATGCCCCATAACTATGAAAAACTTGACTTCATAATTTTAAAGCTCCTGAAAAAGACATTTCTAGGCCCATATGGTTTTCCTAGAGAATTCTACCAAATGTTTAAAGAATGAATTTTATACAATCTTTTACAGAAAATATAAGGGAAGGGAACTCTTACTCATTTTATGAGGCCAGGCATTATCCTAATACCAAAAATAGATAGAGTACAAAAAAAGAAAAGAAAACTAAAGACCAGTATTTTTCATGAATATAGATGCAAAGAAAAAAGAATCTTAATATAATTTTAACAAATATGATTCACAATATACAGGAAGAATTCTATGCCATGGCCAAGTGAGGTTTATTTCAAGGATGCAAGATTGGTTCAAAATTTGAAAATCGTTAAAGTAATTCATCATATTAAAAGACCAAAGGAGAAAATCACATGATCGTATCAATTAATAAGCATTAATACGCATTTGACAAAGTTCAACACCCATTTATGATAAAACCTACAGCTAACATTATATTTAATAGATAGAAGACTGAATTTACCCCTAAGATTGGGAATGAGGCAAAGATGTCTGTGCTCACCACTCTTATTCAACATAGTGCCAGAAGTTTTTTAATAGGTTAATGATTCAACAAACTAATATATCCATACCATAGAATACTCCGCTGCAATAAAAAGAAATGAACTATTGGCATACAATATGGATGGATCTTGAGCAATATGCTTAGTGGGAAAAAAAAAAGCCAATCCTTTATGGTCACATTCTTTTCAAGCACTCTGATTCTGTTTGCATAACACTCTCAAATGACAAATTATAAGATGGAGAACAGATCAATGGTTGCCAAGGGTTAGGAATAATACAGGGTAGAGATGACTATAAAAGGGTAGCATGAGGGACATCTTTGTGGTAATGGAATAATTCTGTATCTTGATTGAAGTGATGGTTACATGAATCTACAGATGTGATAATATGATATAGAACTCTATGCATACATTGAACCAAGGTCAATTTCTTGGTTTTGAAATTGTGCTATAGTTATGTAAGATGTAACCACTGGAAGAAATTGAATGAAGGTTCACAAGTCCTCTATGTATAATTTTTGCAAATTTCTATGAATCTGTAATTATTTCAAGATAAAAAAGTTAAAGAAAAAGGTGACATTACACACTCACTAGAATGCTATAATTAAGAAGACAGACAATACTGACAGGCAATACCAAGTGTTGGTGAGAATGTGGAGAAACTATAACCCTCGTTCCTTTCTGAGAGGAAGGTAAACTGATACAACCACTTTAGAAAATAGTTTATGACTTTCTTAAAAATTTAAATATATACCTTCTATATAACCCAACAATTCCACCCCCAGGAATCTACCCAACAGAAATGAAAACATCCATTCACACAAATACATGCACATGAATGTTCATGGCAGCATTATTCATAATAGCACCAAACAGGAAACAATCAGACTGTCTGTAAACTGGTGAATGGATTATCAAAATGTATAACTCTCACTGTATATAATCCAGTGATTATATATCTTACAAGTATTCTGAGGGCAGAGTGAAAGTGATAGTGATATTTATGGCCATGTGGCAGATATGTTCCTCTGTTGTGCCATTTTCCTTGCACATGTCTGTCCCATAACCACATTTGGCTGTGATATCTATCTTCCGTCAGAAAATAGGAGTAGAGAAGAGCAGAGAGTGAACTGGAAGGGCAAATGGAAAATATCCAGCCTGAGGCTTTTTGAGAATTGTGCGCATGTCCCAAACAAAGGTAAAAGAATTTTTTTTCCCTCTTCAAGCGACTATGTTATATGCATCTGCCACTCCTCAGTACCTTTGACTTTAGATGAATCCCTTGATCCTTTAATTACTCTATTAGGAGAGGCAGACCATTCTAGACTAAAAACCACTGACTGGTAACTCAGGAAAAATTGCAAGCCAAAATTTTTTTCCAAAATAACAAATCAACCCTGGTTAAAAGCTCAAGAAAATCACTAGAACATTACCTGTGTGCATAACACTGTGTGCATAATAGAACAACTGAATCTTTGTTTAAGGAAAAATGTTACCTTAAATTCATTGTCTCTGAGCTATATAAGTATCTGACATTTTCTATATACAGAGTTAGCTCAAAACATAAGTAAAGAGGGATAGCAGGTAGGAATCTTGCCCAAAATGAACACCTCAATATAATGCCTTATTTTTAATTTCTGAGTATAAATAAATAATCCTGAACTTTTCGTAAGGAATCATGACAGAGGACTCATAATAAAAATATTAGAATTCCTTTATATCCATTGTGCCCTTAATATAAATATATCTGACCAAAGTGATTAATTTCTCAAAACAGTTTCAGAAGAATTTCCTTACTGTGAAGATCTTACCAATTCTTTTATCTTTTTATGAGAACAAAGAAACTATTTAAATCACCTATGATCTACAGTGGGATATTAGACTAATATTGCTCTCATTTGGCTATCTTGTGGTCCAAGCTGGCCACTCTTATGCCTGTAGTCTAGCAAGCAAGAGAGGAAAAGGAGAGCAAAGGAATTCCCACACACTTTAAAGCCACTTAGCAAAGGTTGCTCCTATCACTGCCTACCATTGGCCAGAACTCAACCATATTTAAACTCCCAGGTGTATGAGACACTGGGAAATATAGTCATTATTCCAGATAGGCATAGTGCCCATGTAAAAATTGACAGTTTTTATACTTGAGGAAGAAGATAAATGTTGAGGGACAACTAAAATCTCTTCCACCACACTAAAAACTCACAAGAAAAAAATGAGAGAAGAAAAAATCATAAAAAAAATTTGGAAGCTATGTACAGGTTTTATTTTCTAACTTACATTTTTGGTACCCCTGAAATTTATTATATATGCATCCATTTATTCAAAATTAATTTAATATCAGCTGTGTTCCAGTCAGTATTAGGCTCTGCACACATTGTAATAAAGAGACAGTTCAGGTTCCTCCTTTAATGGAGTTTGTATTCTAGTGAGATAGACAACAGTCAACATACTTTGGAAAATGTCATTCTATTGTAGCTCTTTGTATTCTGAAGCTACTTATCTCATTTTTTGGTAGTTGGTGGAAACCAGGAATTACGTCTTTTTTAAGGTACCTAGTACATCGTAAGTACCTGATAATAAATATTTTTTAAATGAATAAGTGAATGATGGGTCTATGTCATTTACATAGTATAACTTTTTTTTTTACTTATTTTGTCAATTGTAGAATAGAGTCATTAAGTCAATACAAATCCCTTCTGTTTAATCAGCAATGTCTTAAGTGCTTTTAGGTTTTCATAGTGATAAAAATAATAACCACAGCTAACACTGAGTACATACTGTGTGATAAATTAACTCATTTAATACTTACTCTTTAAGATCAGTATTTTCATTGTCCCCAATTCCTAGCTGAGGAAATTTAGGCTTAAGGACTCACGGCCAATAAGAGGGAGAGCCGTGTTTGGATCTCAAGTCTGTTTGGATCAAAAGCCTGAGCTAAGACCTAGAACTTCTTTAACTAAAATGCCCACTACTTCTTAACAAGCTCCTCTACTCTTGTCAGGCACATTTTTTCATTCTCTCTGGCACATAGTATTCACTCTCATCCTCCATACCATTGCTCGTATTGAACTTTCTGCTTCTCTACTGCATCCCACACACACACATACACAGAAAATGCTGTATTTTTTTCACAAATCTTACCCTTTCAATTCTCAGCTCAATCTCACCTGCTTTCCACCAACACTTACCTTTCTTTTTCTAAACTCCTAAAGCATCCATAATCTATGACAGTCTCTTCAAACTGAGGTACATATATTATAGGGCTACAAGAGGACTCCCCAGAGTAAACAGAAATAGATAATTTAAAGAATTGATATACAGGTCCTGAATTTCCATTAGTGTTTTTTTCTAAAACTTCCCTAACTATGCCTGTGATGAGGGTGTCTGGCTGCTTCTCTATTCCCACCATCCCTTTCACAATTACCCTTGTTTCATTTCACAAATAAAATCCAAAGTAAAAAGGAAGAGGTGAGAGGTACATATCTTTTGCCTATTATGAATCTTACTGTGATGAGTGCCATGTAATTTTAAAACTTCCAGAGGCATCAAACAAAAGAATAATTTGAAATGTTGGTTATCAGTGTGAGAAAGTCAATGATTTATGACTCTGGGTTAAAAGTCTTTTGCAACCAAGTGGTTTCCAATTTTCACAAAATTGGAGCAAAACCAAATTGAGTGGCAGCTGATAGATCACTAAAATAATTTTTATTGGTAGATATATGTATGACTTTTGGCATATAACTCAGAGGAATTTGACAATTTGATTGACATCACATCTTATATTTAGGAAGATAAGATTTCTCAGCATTATAACAATAGAATATAAGAATAGAACTGATACTGAATGCACTGTCATTCAAGTGGTATGTAATTTATTCACATATACCTGAACTATTTGAAAAAAGAACCCAGCATGTCCATTCCAATAAGAAATGCATTTCCAATTAAAGTTTATGCTTAATGCCAATAGTTATTTATTAAAATCAATGTTTGAATCAATTGTATATGAACAGTAATTCTAATAACTCAGATTATCCCTTAGAGTCTATGGTTATAGGAAATTTAAAAAATCTTATAATATGTAAATATTTTTGATGCAGAGAAGTATGATAGGATGATCAATAAAAGATTGCCAACTAAAAAATTATATTACATTATGATAAAACTGTGTGGGAAAAGTGAAATGGAAATATGAGTTCAAGGAGAAAAAGGAATAATATAAATATCTGTTGAAAAGAAAAAAGAGCTTACTCATGTACTTTTTGACTGATAGTGAATATCAAATCTTTCTGGTGTTTAGATTCTATTGGATTGTGTTCTGAAGGTTGATGTTATAGTTTTATTTTAAAATATTGATATTTAAAATATACTGGAAGTTACATCCTTAGCAACTACTTACACTCAGAATTTTAAAATCTAGAGGTCAACTTAAAAATATATAAAGGAGTATATTATTCTTCAGATTCTTTTAGGGGTACATGGGAAGAAATACTCAAAGGCTGCTAGTCTCTACCTGTGGTCTCATTTGTTCTCATTTCTTTCTTGAGTAGATCTTTATCTTTCTATCTAGATTGCAAGTTCTCATTGTGTTAGAATTATATCCTATTTCCTGTGTTGTTCTCAGAGACTTAGGGAGAGGAGCATGTAAGCAAAGTAAGTAGCTATGTAAGTGAGTCAGGCAGTGTTGACTTAAGCAGTCTTTGTGCCTGGCAGTATTGTAACTTATGCTTATGAATTTTATGTACATTTGCAAATATTGCTCACTTTCATTTGCTCTTTGGTCAGGAAGGTTTCCTCATCCCAAAATATAACTCCTTCCCACCCACCCACACCTGATATTGATGCTTGGAATTTCTTCAAATAGTGTCATAAATTTGCATTCCACATTTATTCAAAATGCATATATTTTAAGAGGATGTAACACTGATCTAGAATCAGATTATATTAAATTACTTCTTGATAGCAAGTTTTTAAGAAGGAAAGTAAGGAGAACCAAGAAGTTTATTTGTTGCCCCTTGAGCTAACTGCAGACGAAACCAAGCATCTCTTATTTACTGAAGTGATCCTGAGGAACAGGTTATGTAGGACCTTAACAGTTCCGAAATGATCAACCGCATCGGCATCCTCATTTCTGGGATGACATCACTCTTAAATAGAGAAGTTTCCAGTGCCTAGACTGACTGAGAAATGAAGACATGTTTAAGAGTGACCCTGCTAGTCCTCCAGTTTATAGGCCACTCCAAAGTAAAACTAAGCAGTCACAACTGGACCTTCCTTTGAGTGAGTGAATCAGTTAAAACACTTGCTTTCCTATTTCTGGTAACTCCACATAATCGAAGGCCTTTGGCTGCAAGTTTTCTTCCTTCTGGTGTAGGGACTTGAGTGCAGTACCTAGAACACAGTATGCATTCAGTTAATGTTGGTCGCATAAACAGATGTTCGGGAAGAGAAGGGACTCCTGAGGAATGAATAATAATGATGTTAGACTACCAATTAATCTGAAACCTGGGTCACTAAAGATTTGTATCCTTGGTTCATTTTTCTCTGCAGCAAGTGAAAGGGAACTTTGCTAGGCTACAGGCCTGCATCTCAGAGCTCCGCATGTTACAAAGAGAAGGTTGTTTCAGACCACAAGGCACTTCTCTGCAGCTGGCAATAGAAGATGGGCTCCAACAGTTCAAACAGTATAGCAGACATATGACCACAGGCACGGTTCTGAGTTATACTTCCCTGGAGGTAAGAGATGCTGACCTTAGCGGTGTAAGCCACCTTCCCATTGCAGTCCATCTAGATGCTTCATTATTTATCATCCTTATATTGTTCTCTGTTTCATACACATTGAACATAAATTTCAAGTCTAGATTTTCAGCTCCCTGCAGGCAGGAGACATGTTCCCTTCTTCCTAAAACTTGTGCAATTTTTAGTACACAGCTAAGCATAGAGAGGAGTGCTAAAAATGTGGACTAAAGTGACTTATAAGGGAAAACTGAAATCAAAATAAAATCTGAATATGCCATCTGCCTTTGGATTTGGGAGACTTGTAAAGCAATCAGTAAACTGCCTACATTGGTTCTATATTTGTATTTTCTGAGTACGCTTAAAAATTTACAGTTGTTCTTAATTAAATCTTGGCATCAAATTTTCTTGGGGTTAGCAAATGTGCAAGAGTGAAAATTTCTAAAATTCTGGAGATAATCTTAAAATGTAATAAGTCATGACTGCATATTCCATTGAGTGTGTGGGTGTGAGTTAAAACACTTTCAGTCTCTGGTAACCTCAGGCATCAGACAGACTTTTAAAAACAGAATTTAAAAAATACTTGTGCTTTCATCTTCATCCCTCTTCATCCATCAAAAATGTCTAAGTACAAAAGAGAATTGCCTCCCAGAGTTTCAAATTCAAGACAAAACTGCTAATAAAAACATAGAGTATATTCATTCAGGTGGAATAAAAATTTAAGTTATACACAAACACCTCAGTATTCCTTCAGGTCAGATATACTGTTCAAGGGTGAATACATTTTAGAGTTAAGAGAACAAAAAAAAAAAAGGAATATGTAGGTTTTCGGATATTCAGAACACATTTAGTGAGTAGAATTCAAGGGTTCTGTTTCCTTTATTTCCTCGAAAAATCGAAGCATTTTTAAGCAGAACAGATACTACCAGAGCTCCAAGCAATCTTTAAAAATTAAAGTACAGGGATGGCTTCTTACAGGTCACTTTCTGCGGTAGACTCAGCCTGTTTGGAAGGACCTTGTGATGATCACTCCCACCAGGGCTCTCCAAAAAGAATCTGTTAAATGAAATTTGATTTTTAAGTTATAATTAAACCATCTTCTTTGCTCTAAAGATAGTAGCCAGTTCCACAGACTTCTCTTGTACTTCTCCTCTACTTCTAATCTGTTATGGTCCTCACTGTATACACCAGGGAAGGTAGACACATTGATTCTTGGATTTATTTCCAGATTACTGTTCTGACTTCCCAGGCTGGAAAAGAGGTGGTCAAACAATTGGAGGAAGGATTGAAAGATACAGACCTTGGCAGGGTCAGGAAGCTTCAGGTGGTCGAGATCACAAAGGGAGCGCTAGGGTGTATGGACTCAGCATCCCCTGTTGAAGAGCCCAGCAGTGATGGTAAGAATTAAATGAAAAGGTTAAAAAATGGTAAGAATTTTAGTGAGTAGTGTTTTTCACAAGTCAGAAAGATTTTTTTCCATGGTCTTTTTATGTTCTTAAATGAAAGGAAGCCAACATATTTCACTGTGGTTCAGACAGGTTTCTAGGTGTTAGAGTTGAATTTTTAAATCATATTTTTAATTTCAAAAACAATATATGTTAATGTAAGACTTGAAATATTATAGGTATAAGAAAATTGCTTCCTCCTCTAATCATTTTTAAGAGATTTGGGGATTCAGGTATCCTTCCCAATGTTCCTTTATATAGACATTCACACATACACACACACACACACACACACACACCCCTCTATATCTGTAGGGGACTAGTTCCAGGACCTCTGTGATACCCAAATCCAAGGATGCTCTAAGTCCCTCATAAAATGATGTCATTTTTGCATATAACTTACATACATCCTCCAGTAAAATTTATATCATCTCTAGATTACTTATAAAACCTAATACAAGGAGTCTATGACTATGCCACCTTGAACACACCCAATCTCGTCTGATCTTGGAAGCTAAGCAGGGTCGGGCCTGATTAGTACTTGGATGGGAGACCACTTAGGAAGACTGGATACTGTAGGCATTAAAAAAAAAAAAAAACAAGATAAATGCCATGTAAATAGTTGTTATACTGTATTGTTAAGGGAATAATAACCAAAAAAAAAAGTCTGTACATGTTCAGGACAGATGCAATCATCGTAGGCCTAACTACATAGTACATGTCAGTAACAATCTAACTTTTTGCAAATATTTTCAGTCCACAGTTGGCTGAATCCACAGCTGGCTGATTCCACAGATGCAGAACCCACAGGTAGAGAGGGCTGACTGTATTTACTACTTAAATCAATGCATACATAATATTCTGTAACCTTAGTGTTTCGGTCAGCTATCTATGCTAGTATCTGTCTCTTATTTTTTACTGACTACATGATTTTTTACTGTGTAGTAGGACCATAGTTTGTTTCATTGCTTATTAATGAACAATTTGGTTTTTTACATTTTGCTCTTATAACCAGTGCTGCACAAACAGACACGTATGTGCGGCTGGGTTCATGGGCTTATGGTCAGTGCAGTCATACAGGGCTCTGCTCTTGAGTTTTGCTGTCTTGAAATTCTTAATAATTTTTATCTTTGAATCTGTGTTTTATAAGTGAAGTTTGGTGGAACAATGGAGTATGTGCCAAGAGATTAGAGTCTTGGCTCACACACACCCTATCTCCTGCGTCCTTCTCATCTCTCCAAAATGGGTTCTCAGTCATCAGCTTCCCAGCTTTGTTGTCCTCAATGTAATGACCCCCACCCAGCAACCACTGGCATCCTGGTCCCTGCCAATAAATCTTACATAAATCACCCATAATCACCAATAATCCTACATTTCCTAGAGGAAAAAAATCATCAAACTGAGTTTTAAATGACAAGTAGGATTTAGCTAAACAGAGAAGAGGAAAAGGGCACTCAAACAGGAGACCCAAGGGCATGAGAAGACAAGATGAATCAACTTTCAGAGAAGTGCCCATGGTTCCCTATGACGGGAGCCTGATCAGGCAGAGATGGGAGTGAGGCTAAAAAGGTAGGCAAGTGTTAAATCAAGGGCCATATATGCCCTAAATCCATTCTAAGACATAGCATTTCGTTCTAAGGCATTGGAAATTTAGAAAAAGATTTTAGTCAGGAAGTCAGGTAGAGATTCCCAAATTATGGCATTTGAGAGGTTTTTAACTGATTTTAATCTATCCGGCACTCAAGTTATGGTTTGCCCTCCAGCAGGCCTTTCTGGCTATGCTGGCCTTCTCCAAGATTATGCACACAGGAAGGTGCCCGCTGTTCTGATACCTTTGATCTCCTCCTGGACCCCGGTGGATAACCTCACTCTGCCCATCAGCCCCTAAGATCAGGGGGTTGGTAACTAAGGGTATGTTTCCCATCAAATTCTGACACATGTGGATCCTTCCAGCATCATGAGGCCACTGAGATTATTCTGGTCAGGGAAGTAGGGTAACTGTGTGGTTTATGAGCTCTCACTTTCTGCACACATTGCTTTTCTCAAGTCAGTCTTCTCACTGATTGTCCTTTCTCTCTCCATCTCTCCACTCATAATAGCCTTTTCCTCTGAATTCCTTCCCCTATTTTCTTGCAGCCAAATCCTCCCCATCCTTGAAGGCTTAATTCAGGTTTGCGACTACTGTATTGATTTCCCTTTCTTTAAGACAACCACATCACTTGCGGTCTGCACCGCACAATTTAGCACTTAATTATAAACCATGTACAATTAATTGTTCACCATTGCTTTATTGTATGGTAATTTTTCTTTTCACCTAAATCATATGCTATTTAATGTCTTTTCCCTCTATATTAAACTGTAAGTACCTTAGGATTAGAAATTTGTCTTACTCACTTCTGTGTCCCAGTGTGGCATATCCTAGGTTATCAGTAGATATCTGTTGAATGAATTGATGGCAGTGATACTTGTGGAGGTGTTCTTCATGTTTGCAACATCCCCTGCATCCCCTATCTCTAATAACACCTCTACCTTCCTGGTCACAGAGTGGGCCGTGACCCAGGTGAAGCAATCATAGTTGCCCAGGCCACCAATCAGAGTCCTTCCCAGTGGGTTCTCAAACTGAATCTGTGAATGAGAAGCTCTTTTTCTTTCTCTTTGGCCATGGGCAGATCAGACATACACTGTGCCCTTTTCTCCCTTCAGTGATGGTACTCAGAAAGAACTTACTGTATCTCTAATGGCACAGAGCTCAGAGTACTCTGAGGCTGCCTGATGCCTTTATTTAGAGTTGTTAGTGGCTAGAGCTATATAGAAGAGCTTTTAAATGCAGGAAAGCAGCTTTCTACCATGTGTCACTGCTGATGATTCTTCCAGTAACTTCATATTTGCTTATAAATAATACATCATCCCATAAATTGCTGTAATCCTCTTCATGGGTTAAGTATATGTATGATTCATGGCTTGAAATCATCCTACTTTGCCTGTACTTTCTTCATAATTAATTCCTTTATTCTGTTAATGTTTTGCTTCACCTTGGTGTCCTTATCAAGAGGCTAGCAACAGAAGTGTCTCTCATTCTCAGAAAGATACGTGCTCCGGAATTAGGTTGCCTGAGTGTAAATCCTATCACTTACTAGCTATGTGAGTTTGGGCAAGGGACTTAGCCTGTCTAGGCCTTGCTTATTCCTACCCCATGCAGTCGTCATGGGAATTAAATGGGATCATGTATGGTAATTACTTATTACATAGTAAGTGCTCAGTAAAAGTTAGTTATTTTTATCATTAATATTTTGAAATGTTTTATATATAAATGGTTTAATATTTCCAAGGTTTGTTTTTAGTAGCTGGATCCCAAGTAGACTGTGAATCACCTGAGGATGTGACTGTGTCTGATATATCTTTGTATCACTAGCATATTCCATTCTGCCTGGCACATAGTAGATTCTCAATAAATGTTTGTTGAATAAATAAGTGAATGACTGGAAAAAAGATCCATAAACAGAAGAAAAAGTCAACTTAGAAATTAAGAAGGTAGACTCACATTTTAGAAAGTTTTTAAATCTAAAATGAAATGGTTAACTTTAAATCACATTTAGATCAGATAGAGTTTTTTATACATTTTTAACCTGGATACTCTATTATATGTTTTCATCCAATTGTATGGTAAATGGCATGTTCTTTCATGTATTCCTACTTGATCTAACTTGTTCATATTTTCTTTATTTTAAAATTTAGCTGAAAGAGCTTGCTTAGAGCTCTTTGTAGTAGCTTTTGTCTGGTTATTTTTTTTATTACAAATTATACAATTTTCAACATTACAGAAATACAATATAGATGGTTCAAAATGACCCAAAATTCTACCCTCCAGAGATAACCACTATTGGCAATACAGGACACATTCTACTGAATTGCTTTCCCTGTACATATATGAACGTGGACACATGTAATTAACATTATTATTGTTATTGATAAAAATGGGACTGTATAGTAGATAATATTATAATATTACAAAAAATGGAACTTTGCAGAACCCACTGCTCTGTATTTTTATGTTTTTCATTTAGCAATCCAACATTTTTTTCCATATTGGCACATAGAGATCTAACCCATTCCTTTTAATTGCTGTGAAGTATTCCAATGTATAAATCACCATTTATTTAATCATCCAGTTAGATTTTTTTACATTTTATTAAAGAACAGTGTGACCTTGAACAAGTTACTTAAACTCTTTATTTCACAATTTTCTCATTTATAAAATAAGGGTAATAATAGTAGCTACCTCATAGGGTTTTTATGAGGATTAAATAGAACTTGCATGTCAAGCACTTAGAACAGGGCCTGACGCATATGAGCAGTAAATAAATGTTATCCGTTGATATTAAAATAGTAGTACTAGTAGTACCTTTTTACATGTGACTTTTTACTAAGAAAATTTCGGGCTCTAGTAATTTTTTATTGAAAAGAAGATATGACCATAAAATAATTTTTTGATTTAAAATTATTCATAATCCCACTACCTGATTATACTGATTTCATTTTTGCACATTGTCTCTCAGTTGTCCACAATCATGTTTAGGTTACAAAGTTATAATTCATGTATGTAATTTTTTGTTTTCATTTAACATAATATTATACAATTTTCCATGGATTTTGTAGCATTTCTTTTATATTATTTATCTACTTTGTTTCCTTATTGCTCTTAAAACAAAACTAGGAAGTGTTCATCTAAGAAATAAAATATGAAGAAGTATACCTCTCACAAGGGGAAGCTTGATGCCTTCTTTATCTTTCTATGCCCTCTTTACATATAAGCCAATCCTACAACTTAGAGCAAATCCCTAATGCTGGATCTGGATCATAAATTTAGAATCTAGGAGAGTCTGCCAATTCCAGTAGCCAGAGTTAACCCTATGAAGAGTCATCAATCAAGGGAATAATGCTGCTAGTTTGTTTCATTCTAAAATAAGTTCTGAGCCTAAAGAGAATATAGTACTAAGTTGGATTTATCCCAGGAATGCAAGGTGATTTAGCAATAAAAATGTATAAATATTTAACACATCGACATATTAAAAGGTAAAAAAAAGTTCCTAATAGATAAGAAAAACACATGATCAAAGTAACACCCATTCACTATTTAAGAGAAAAAATCTTAGTAAACTAGGATAGAAAATAACTTTTTTAACTTGCCAAAGTGTATCTACCAAAAAAAATCCATAATAAATGCAGTTTCTACTAGTGAAGTTAAAAATATTGCCTTCAAAAATCAGGAAAAAGACATGAATGCCCCATCACCACTTTGATTTAACATAGTTGTCCTAGTCTAGTTAGATAAGAGAAATAGTAAAGGATATGAAGACTAGAAAGGAGGGAACAAAACTAACATTATTTGAATCTTATTTGATTGGCTACATTAATAATCAAAAGATTCCATAGAAAAATTATTACAATTACTGAAAGTTTAAAAAGGTGGCTGGATATAAGGTCAATATACAAAATTCAATACATTTCTATATTTAGAAACAAACTTAGAAAATTTAATCTTTAAGGAAATATTTTACAGTAATAAAGTAAAGCATTTAGCAATAAATCTTAACAAAAGATACATAGAATATTTATTGGGAAATGTTTAAAACTTTATTGATGCACCTTAAGGAAGATATAAGTGGAGTATGTTAATTTATACCAACATTCATTATCATAAGAATTCAGTTCTCCTCAAATTGATCTATCAATTCCAGTCAAAATCCTATCAAAGTTTTTGATGAACTTGACAAGCTGATCCTAATATATATATATATATATATATATATATGTACATATATATATGTATATGTATATGTACATATATGTACATATATGTATATATGTGTATATATATGTATATATATACACACATATATATATATGTAGCTAAGATAGATATTAAGGCTAAACAGTTGCCTTACCAGATAGTAAGATGATTATAAGGCTATTCTTATTATGATAGTGTCGTATTGAAACAGGAATAGGCAAATTGTCCAGTCTAAAACAGTTTAGAGAGCCCAGAAACAGACAGCCACATTATATGAAAACTTGGTGTGTGGCTAAGCTGGCATGGCAGAGCAATGGGAAAAGGACAGGTCTAGTCATTAAATCATACTGGAACTGCCAGTATCCCATATGAGAAAAATGAAAGTCGATCCTTATCACATACAATTTTTAGTAATATCTTAGACGGATTTAAGACAAATATGAAAGTAAACTTTTAGAACTTTTATAAAAAAATTCAAAAGAAAAAATTTATTACCAGAGATAGAAAGAGGAAGGATTTCTTAAACGAGACACAAAGTTTGCTAACCAAAAAATAAAAGATTGATAAGTATGACTACTTTAAAATTAAGAATTTCTGTTCATCAAAAGACATCATGAAGAAAGTGATAAGACCAAACTATATTTCAAACTCGTATACCAATCAGTAATTGGTATTCAGAATAAAGAATGCCTGAAACTCAATTTTTAAAAAAAGACAATCTAATTTTGAAATGCGTAAAAGATCTACACAGGCATTTCATGCAAGAGGAAATCTAATAAACGTAAGAAAAATAAACGTAAGAAAAATTCTTACCCCCATTAGTAATCAAGGAAATATAAATTAAGACATTGATAATACCATTTTATGTCCACTAGGTTGCAAAAAATTAATGTCTCACAATAGTATTGACAACAACAGAGCAATGGAAATTCTTATACACTAATAGAAAGAGTGTAAATTGGTACACGATTTGTCATTTTGTTGTAAAGTAACATTCACAATATTCTATTCCTAGCAATTGCATTCCTAGGAGAATATCTCCAGAAAAACTTTTATAAAATGCACCTGGAGACATGTAAAAGAATGTAAATATTGACATTATTCAAAAAGCCAAAAATTAGAAACCATTCAAATGTCCATTGAATAAGGCATGAGTAAATATTACAAGGTATATTCACAAAGTGGAATATTCACAGCTACAGACGAGGATTAATTCTCTTAATAATGAGAAAAAAACATATAATCAAAGATATGTACAGTATGATACCTCTTTATAAAGCTCAAGCAAAACTAAAATAATAAAGTATTTGTTTAAAGCAATAAAGCTACTTTTAAAAGAAAAGGAATGATAAAAAAAAATTCAGTGTGGTAAGGTTTCCCTTGGAGAAGATCAGGGAGAAGCATACAGATATTTTAGTAGTACTGATGATATTCTACATACTTAAGTTGAATAAAGGATTCATGAGTGTTCAAATGCTGTTATGCTTTGTAGCTTACATATATGTTGCATGTGTTTATTTGCATATAATAAAAAAATTATAATAGCTTTCTAAAAACTGGCTAAAGTAATAAACATGCCAAAACTAAAATGGCCACTGTGATCAATGCACTTTGGCATCCAGAGGGCATCTGTCCAGGTTGACAGCAGTCTGCACTCATTGGGTATGTAAGTCTTTCAGCCAGTTACAAATCAACCTAATGATGCTGTCCACCAGCCTACATCTCTCAGCCTGTACACAAGGATATCAAGTTCCCATTCTAAGTGCTCACAAACCATCTGTTTAATATTTTCTCCTAGACTTTGCCAGAGATCGATGTCAAGCTCTTTTGGAAAGGTATTTTATCCATATGTGTTCTCAGGAAATACCAAATGTTAACAATCCAAACATAGAAGATAAAGATTCATTGCTTCCTAAAGGATTCCACCGGCCAGGGGTGGGGGGGTGGGAACGGACCTGTTCTATGTTTCATGCTTCAGTGCAATTTTCAGGCTCAAGATAGATATTTTTCCCCCTTTCAATGTCTTAGAAGATAGGCCAGAAAATACAGCTGTTCCTTGAGTTCGTCTTTGATAACTGCATTAAAGTCATTTCCCTGTGGTGTTAAGACTAAATTACAACCACTGTTGTATTTATTACTAAAGATTTTTAACACAGAGAGACATTTGTTTATTTTACCAACAGAAGCCATAGCCTCAGAAAATTGCAAATCTTCCTTCCCTTTTTAAAAATTGAATTAAAGAATTTTTTAGAGTTCAAAGGAAAATATAAAGTTATTTGAATATTGGGATTTAAAAATTTTTCCCCACCAACTTTATTGAGAAATAATTTACATACTGTAATTTGAATCCACTCAAAGTGTACAATTTAGTGAGTTTTGGCAGTTGAATATGCCCACAAATCATCACCACAATCAAAATACAGAACATTTCATCATCCCCAAAAGATTCTTTTTGCCCTTTATACTCCATCCCTTCTTTGGCCCCTGATGTATACCACTGATCCGCTTTTGGTCTGTAGATTAGTTTGCACTTTATATAAAGGGACTCATATAGTAAATCCTTCTTTTGTATCTGACTTTTTCTATTCAGATTTTGAGATTCAACTATGTTGTTTATACCAGTAATTAGTGTCTTTTTATTGCTGAGTAGTAGTATATTGTGTGAATGTGCCACATTATGTTAACCATTCACCTGTTAATGGATGTTTTGGTTGTTTGTGTCCAGTTTTTAGCTGTTGTGACTAAAGCTGCTGCAAATAATCATACACAAATCTTTGTATGGGCATATGCTTTTATTTCTTTTGGGTCTTACTGTGTTTCTGGTTCATCTGGTCCCAATCATTTACTTTCAGCCATTTATGTCTTTGTACTTAAAGTGTATCTCTTATAGAAAGCATGTAACTCAGTCCATTTTTATTCATTCTGCTAATTTCTGCCTTTTATCTGGAGTAGAGAGTCCATTTGCATTTACCATAAGTATTGATATAGTTGAATTTAGGTGTACCATTTTATTTTTTGTTTATCCTCTTGGGTTTTTTTCATCTTTTCCCTGCCTTCCTGCTTTCTTTTAGATTATGAAATATTTTTAAAATTCTATTTTAACTTATTCATTGTTCACCTATATATCCTTGCATTAATTTTTAGTGACTTTTCTAGGGATTATGTTATATATCCTTAACTTTTCACAGTTTACTTAGAGTCAGTATAGTACCACTTCACATAAAATGTTGAAGTCTCAGGATTACAATACCTAAATAGGGATTAAAATGTATTCTTAGACTTTTTTACAGCCTACTTAGAATTAATATAGTACCATTTCATGTAAAATACAGAAACATTGCAACTATATATGTCCATTTATCCCCTATACACACACTGACTTTTTGTTATAGTTATCATGTATATTACAAACTCCACAAGACAATATTATAAATCTTCCTTTAAACAGTTATGTGACTTTTAAAGAAACTAAGAGAAAAATCATCTTTTATATTGACCATTTCCAGTGCTCTTCATTCATTCCCGAGGACCCAACTTTCCCCTGGGTATCATTTCCTTCAGCCCAAAGAACTTTAGTATTTCTTGCAGTCTGAATCTAGTGATGACAATTCTCTTAGTTTTAATTTATATGAAAATGTATATTTCACTTTCACTCTTGAAGGATATTTTTATTGTATATAGAATTATAAATTGACGGGATTTTTTTTTCTTTCAGCACATTAAAGATGTTGCTCCACTGTCTTCTGGCCTTCTATGGTTTCTCATTAAAAGTCACAGTTCTTAAATTACTTTCCCCTGTATGTAAAGGATCATTTTTCAGGCTGCTTTCAAGAATATTTTCTTTATGTTTACTATTCAGCAGCTTTACAACGATGTAATTCAGCATGGATTTCTTGTTTGGGGATCACTGAGCTTCTTGAATCTGTAAATTTATATCCTTAACCCAATTTGGGAAACTTTCTGCCATTATTTCTTCAACTATTTTTTTGTCTCATTCACCACTGTTCTCTCCTTCTGGGACTTGAATTATCCGGATGTTAAACCTTTTTAAATTGTTCCGCAGTTCCCGAGACTGTGGTTTTTTGTTTGTTTGGTTGGTTTGGTTTGGATTGGTTTGGTTCATTCAGACATTTTTCCTTGTCTTCTTCAGATTAGATGATCTTTATTGATCTATCTTTAAATTCACTCATCTCTCATTTCCATCTGCTACTAAGCCAATGTGGTGAACTATTTTGTTCAGATATTGTATTTTTCAGTTCTAACATTTCCATTAGGTTCTCTTTTATATTTTCTATTGCTTTTTTGATATTTCCTATCTTTTCTGTCATTATGAACATATTTTCTATTCTTCATTGACTATAATTATAATTATGCTACTTTAAAGTCCTTGTCTGATAAATCTAACATCTTTATCATCTTGGGGTTTGCATCTATTGATTGTATTTTCCTTTGAGATTGGGACACATTTTCTGACTCTTTGTATGCCAAAAACATTTGGATTGTATTTTTCGAATGTTATGTACACATAACATTAGAGACTCTGGACTCTATTATATTACTCTGAGAAACGTTTGTTTTGACAGACAGTTAACTTTGTTAAATTCAAACTACAGCCTTCTCATAGTTTGCAGTGGGCCCCTCACTCAAATCTCAGTTCTGTTCTTTAAACTTTAAGTGTGAGCTACTTTCAGTTTGTCCCACCTAGGGTCAGTTGAGCTTAAAGACATGATTTAGGGTTCTCTGGATCTGGATGTCTCCTTTCTTAGATTTCTTCCTCACTCTCTGGAGACTCTAGGTGCCTCAGGTTCCTTCCCCGGGTAATGCCAATGAAAGACAGAGGCTTTTCTATTCAAGTTGTAGCTCTCCTACACTGCTCTAACCAAGGCCACCCTCAGGGCAAAGGTACAAAAATGGAGCACTCATTCCTTGCTGGTCACCTACTCCAAGTTTGAACTCCTCTCCAAAATCTACCTTTGTTCAATCTCCAGAGCCCTCAATATGAGTTTACAGATGTTATTTATAGGAAAATCAGTTTGTTAGGTGCTGGAAACTAACCAGACTGGAAGGCCCTTATTCAGTCTTGATCAGTTTGGTTCATTCTTTTTACCTTCCTTCTATCTTCTATTCAGGTCAATAACTTCAAGTTCTCCATCATTTCTCTTCCTGTCTTTAGGAGATTATAACTTAAAAGAAGTTCTTTTGATTAAACCCCCATTCTTCTCTCTTCTTCCCCTCATCCCCTAATCCCCTAACACACACACACACACACACACACACACACACACACACACACACACACCTGCTTTACTTGGCAAATGACTCGCATTGCTCCCACCCAACTTTGAGACGATCTGGCCTCTTCTATATCTGAAATCAGCCCATCATATACTTAGCATAAGGGTACTAGTTAGCGCAGTACAAGGATTGGTAGGGGCCATGATAGACACAAATACCAATATAAATTTTGCATAGAATAAAGGTGGCATCATGAATCACTAAGACAAAGATGGACTTGTTCAAAAGGGTGCTGGGACAACTGGTTATCCATGTAGAAAATATTCCAGATGGACCAGGAACCTATGTAAAGAATGATATTTTAAAAGTAGTAAAAGAAAACGTTGGTGAATTCCTTTATAATCTCAGCATAGGGAAAGGCTTTCTACCTATGACTCATAATCCAGTACAATGAAAAAAAGATTGATTGATTTAAATACATAAAAATTAACTGCATAAAAATAAAAATCTTAAGCAAAAAAGCAACGTAAACAAAGTCATAACACAAGTGAAAACTAAGAGAACGCATATGCAATTTATATCTCAAGGGAAAAAGTTTAATGACTGTAATATAAAAAATCACTTACAAATTGAGGAGGAAAAGACCAAAACCCTATAGAAAAATGGACAAAAGACATTAACAGATAATTCAAAGCTTTTTTAAAATGGTCCTGAAACATGAAAATATGCTCAACCTCACTCATAATTAGAGAAATGAAAATTACACTGGCATACCAATTCTCACCGATTAGATTAGCAAAAGTTAAAGGGTTTGATAGCACATTCTGTGGGTGAGGCTTCCCTTCCATACATTGCTGGTAGAATGCACAAGGGCACAACCCTTCTGAGGGGAAATTTGGCAAGATCTACCAAAACTACTTACTTTTGACTCACCACTCCCACTTCTAGGAATTCAGTACCCTAAAACTACACCTCAAACAGTACCAACAAATGCATACACACATGTAAGATCACAAATTTGTTACACAGTCTATCTAGATTTTTGTTGTTTTTGCCTAGGATATGTTTTAGGACTTTCTTTGATTCCAGTGTTTTTTAAAAACTTTTCCTTATTCTACCTGGCTCCCTAGTAAGTGTTATTATATTCTTTATTGGTTCCTCCTACTTTTGTTTTCACCTAGGAGTAAATCTTTCCTTCAGCTGCCGTGGGCATTAAGGAGGCAAAACTCTTGATCTATTTCTTAGGGTCATTCCAATAGATTTTAATGCTAGATTTAAGTGTAATGAAAACACCTCTTCCCAATCAGCTTTTCAAATTTGCATTGCAATTTATATTAAATGCTTTTTGGTTTGTAGAATATGTAAATTCGTTTGTGCAGGAAAAGAAGACTTTTTAAATACATTTTAAACCAAGTGTTTCCTAAGTCAAACTGTGCCTCTTTCATTGATGGCACAATCAGTGCTTAGCTCCCAGAAGGCACTAAATAAATAATTATTTGAATGACAAATTAAATGAAAGAATAAGCAAATGAATGAATGACAACAGTACTCTCCCTGATAAGAGTCCAGGGAAATAAATTTTCTCTATCTCATACGTTCTAGTGCTATTTTAACCCCTCTTATAGACTGACACCTCAGGAACATGGTCACCACTTGGTCAGTCCTGCACTCACTTCTTGACAGAGTTCACACTGCTATAACTACCACTGTGCCTGCCACCTCCTTTTTCTCAGGGTCCAAGCATCACCTCCACAAATGAGGCAAGTGACAGACAAGCTAGACTGCCCCCAACATTGTGAGATGCTGCAGCTGATCCTTATGCCATTGCTGATTTAGAGACAGTGGTTGAGTGACTGCATAGCTGTTCCTGAGCAAAATCGGTCTGCTTTGATTACTTAATCTGGTTGTTAACAACCCAGAGCTACTTCTGTATTCAGAGAGTAGCCAGCACTGATTGTAAAATGACCTAGGGAGGTTAAGATACCATGATTTCATAATTTCTGTAGTGGTGGTTAACCTTTTGGGGGTCATGGAGCTCTTTTGAGAACATGTTTAAAGCTAAAGACCTATCTCTTTCTTCCACCCCATCAAAATATATGTATACACATACAGGTGAAATTGTATATAATTTCAGGAGGTTCCAAGAACCCGTGATACCCATCTGTGAAGCCCAAGAAGAGGCTGTATGAAGGTCATTTGGATAGATACAGGTCTGGCCTATAGGTCAGGGCCTTTGTGGGACTAGGGAGGATTTGCAGGCCTGGCCAGGAGCACCATTTTCTTGGACTTCCACTTTAGGCATTCTATGTCAAGAGAAAAATACCGCCATTAAACGTGCATGTATGTGTGTTAAAGTGTTTAATTCTCCCATTTTAAACACATTTTCGTTTTGTAACCCTGTTTTTAGGTTGACTTCTGAGTAGGACTGCTTTAGGCATTACCTTATTTTCAATGATTAGTTTTTCTCATTATTGTAGCCCTTCCAGAAAAGCTTAAAAAGAGCTCAGTGAAGGATGTCACTGCTTGTGGCCACACGGGGGCAGGGTAGTTCCAAAAACTGAATGTGAATGCTGGCTGCTGGATAGACTGCTGTGAACCAGGCCTTTCTCACTTGTCTTAATCACCCAGCTGCTCCGAGCTGCGCCCACGTTCCGGTAACCTTTTTATTTTATACCCTCATTGGAACTCGGCTCATCTGGTGTCCAGTGTGCTGCTCCCCAGTCCATGTGGGAGCTGCTCTTCAGTATCTGAGAAATTGAGAAGTCTCTTCCTCAGCCCTCAAATGTAGCACATTTAGTTGTACTGGTGAGGAACACAGTTTTAAGTGTTGGGGAGGAAGCAGTCCTCAAGGGAAGTGATGGGCAGGGAGGGGAGAATTTAAAAAAAGAAAGCACATTCTTATCCTATAAATGCAAATGACTTTGTTGATGAGAGTAAAGGAAGAAAATGCCATTTGTTGGACCTACTGCATGCCATTCAGAGATAATCATCTCACTTGATATGCCCTGCTGTAATTATGACATAGGTTGTACTATCCCCGCTTTACCCAAAGTCACATAGCTAACAACTTTCAAGTCAAGATTCAAACCCTTGTCTTTCCACTACCTCCCATCACCTTTCAAAAACTCACAGAAAGAGAAGAAACTCCTTCAGGGGAGACAATTAACGAGTGTAATTAGTATTGACCAAATGAAGCCCACAGATACCCAGGGGGTGCTGATTAAAACCGAATAAGGGAGGATATAATTAAACATAATTTCCTAGACAGAGTCAGCTCTGAGTTGAATTCTGGGGGAGGCACAGGCCATGGATTGACAGAGTAATAAAAGCACTAAGGAAAGAAGGAAGTCATGTGACAAAGGAGACTAACTTAGTTGAAGCAGAAGAGTTACAGGAAAAAGTAGTGAGAGCCAAGGAGGAGGGAGCAATTGTTTAATTTGTTTAATTTACCAGGCATTTGCTAAGCTTCAGCTCTATGTAAGCTACCCATGGGTGATGGGATTACAGGATCTCAACAGGTAGAGATGGAAGGAATCGTATAAGCCATCATAGAAGAAGGGAAGGGTGTGGTATTTGAGGAATGATGAGTATTACCAGTAATATGGTATGAGTGAGAGTAATAAAGATGACAGCAGGAAGGCAATATGTGCTCTTTAGCAAAGATAAGATCTGATGAAACCACATTTTAGAAGAATTAACTGGTAGTAGTATGTAAGTACTGGAGAAGGAATGGAGTTTGAAAAGACAGCTAAGAGGTTACTGCCATGATCCAGGCACAAGGAAAGGAATGTCTGAACCACTGGCAGAGAAAATGGAAAAGACATTTTCCCTCTATCGGGTTCTGCTTAACACATTAGAAGTTAACTTGAACAATGTGACTGTCCTTGAGAAGCTGCTGACTCCCTTCTGAGCCTGAAAAACTATAGACTCAAACCTGAAGCACGGTGTCTCTGTAGAAATTACATGAGAACTTTTTCCGAAGAAGAAGATCTGCTCTGTGGCTCTCCCAAGAACCTATAGGTTAAGAAGTTGGACAGAACTTCAGGAATGTTGATGAGAAGAGAAGACCGGCATTTTCCTTGAGAGACACCATGTTTCAGGCTTGGTCCTTCAGCTTTGCAGGATCAGAAAATTATTTTGTCAGCACCCTCTCCAAGATAGGCTTACCTTATCTAGCCTAAGACCAAAGTATAAGCCAGAACAGTTTTATCCAATTACATTTGACATTCAATATTATTTTATATTAGTTTCAGATGTACAGCATAGTGGTTAGACATTTAAATAATTTATGAAGTGATCCCTCCAATAAGTCTAGTACCCGCCTGGCACCATATATAGTTATTACGATATTATTACTATATTCCCTATGTTGTACTCTACATTCCCATGACTGTTTTAAGCCAGGATATTTTAGAGGGAGAACCATAACCATCATCATCACCAGGAAGAGCAGAGACTTAAAAGACACATCCTGGCATTGGGGCATATCACTGAGCCAGCAAGCCCTCTCCTCTGAGCCACGCTGGGATGCTCCCGTTCTCTGTGCTTCGTTTCTGGCCAACCCTCTCTGTAATGTTCATTCTTTGGATAAGCCAGTACTGTCCATAGGCTCCAGCCAAATCTTGCTGTGGTCAGTAAGCCATTCTCCTTTCTTAAGATCACTGTTTTTAATGGACCTCACCATTCTATGTTGATTTTATGGTTTAACTCTGGGAAAACTTTTATTTTTATGTCCAAATTCTCAGTGGGAGATAACTTTGTTGTTGTCCCCTTATATTGGCCATGGGAAGAGTTTCTACCCTTTCCCTGGGGAGAAAAAAATTAAATACTTATTTCTTCTCTCCAAAATTCTGTTGTTGGAACTCTAAGCAATATTATCCTCTCTACTTTCTGAGATTCTTTGCTCCGTTCCATTTCGGTAGTTCTGTATATGCCTCCTCATGCTTTAATAACTATTTTGTCTCTCTGAGGAGAAGCTGTTCTGTCATTTTCATATGCCATTCAAGTCAAAGTCCAGGCTCAAAAAAATTAAGGTTTTTCTTACTTTGCCTGTGACAAAATAAGATTCACATTATTAAAAAGAACCTTTCTCCTTACTTACAAGGGACATTCCTTTGACAAATTATATTTATCACTGTAGCACCCTAAAACATAATGGGGCAAATGAGAGTTTAAGAATGGTCAAAAATAATGTTGCTTTATAACTGCAATAAATATTCCTTTGAAAAACATAAACAATGTTGCTTTATAAACTCCTTAAAGAGTATCATTAGATCTTTGTACCTGATATTTTATCTTCTATGTAATACATGATGAATATTTCTGCCTAAAGAAATGAATGAAATAACTAATTAGCTAATGAATCCTCATAGTTATTCACAAAAGACAGTAGAGTTTTAATCCTACTAGTCAAAGAGAAATACATTTGGTGCCCCTTTTCAGACATAGAACTAGTCATTAAATATGACATGATGTCATATAAGTCTCACCACACCTCCCGTGTGGATACCAACACGTTGGACTGAAGCCCTTTGTTCCCTGTAAAGAGTCTGCCACCTCTGCATACTTGTCCTCAGGAATGTCGTTCTAGAAATAGACCAACCTTCTCCCTGGGGTCCATGAGTCATACACAGAAGTTAATTCATTGGAGCAACAGCTTTTCTTAGGCCCTTTGTAAAAGGATTTCAGAGAGTCCCTCACAGTCAGCCAAAAATTTCAGGTTCCTCTTCACGTTCTTTCCAGCTCTTGCCTCATTTCCTCTCTCTGCGCTTCCTCCACCACCTAATATTTGGCTTTTACTGACATTTACCTGCATATTCAGACCCCAACTCCTGAGCTAGTTTTGCCTGAAGCAGGAAGTAGCCCAGCAAAGCCTCCTCACCCACCCACCCAGCTCCATTTGTTCAGATTTGGAATCAAATCACATTCCCCCAGACCATTACTGTCTTCTTGGCTGCTGATCACACTGTGAGATACAGCATGCCAATGGCAAACTTGCGTAAACTGTGTCAGATGGTAGAGCCTAGGAGTTTATCTTTTTTTTTTCTTTTCATCTTTGTAAAATTTATTTTTTTATAACAGAAGTAATAATTGAATACATTTTCACTGTGAAACAACAAAAAGCTGAAGCGCCCCTTGTCAGCTATTTAATTTGCATTGCTATATTATTTTATTGCTGTTATTGTATTCTAGAATGTTTTTAAATACATGATTTCAATAAAATTCAAACAGTATAGAAATATGAATAATAAAAAGGAATGTATCTCAGAACTCAATCCCATTTCCACTCCTGTCTACTGCTAACAGTTTGATGGTAGCCTTCCAGACCTTTGAAAAATGCATTTATACACATATGTATGTACTTAGGCCAATAGATTTATTTTTATGTACATGGGCTCATATATACATTTGTTCTACAACTTTCTTTATTCACTTACTATCTCCTAGCTTTTAATTTCACTACATTTAGCTTTACTTTATTTGTTAACAGCTACATAATACTTCATAGTCTGAGTGTACCGTAATTTATTTATAGACATTCCCTTATTGCTGGGCATTTGAACTGCTTCCTGTTTGGGGTTTTGATTATTTGTTGGTGCAATAATTCTGTACCGAACATCTTTGCATGTGTCTCTTTGTGTACTATCCAAGAATGTCTGTAGGGTAGATATCTAGAGGTAGAATTATTGGGTCAAAAAATGGGTGCATTTAAAATTTTATATTTTTCAAAATTTACAATTAAAGAATTAAACACTTTAACCACTATTTCCTTTTGTTCTGCAGAGAGTTCTATACTGGGAACTGACATTGACTTTCAGACTATAGACAATGATATTGTCAGCATGGAGATTTTCTTCAAAGCCTGGCTACATAACAGTGGAACAGACCAAGAACATATCCATCTTCTTCTTCCTTCACCGTCCTTCAGCAACATTTCCAGAGGCACAGATAATCCAAGTATACGCCCCCACCCTACCCCAAAAGACATATTATATAGGCTATGATCATCCTAGTCTAGGATTTGGATTCTAGATTGGTGAGTCATCAGACTACAGAATAGTTGAGGTTTAGGGATTAGAGGAGGATTGGCTGAAGTTGTCCAGTGTAAAAATAAGGAATAAGGAAAGAATTTCTAAAAAGTGACCAGTTATAAAACTGAATGTAATTAAGTCCAGACAGAAGGAACAGTTAGTTAAGAGGCAAAGACAGCCACCTCAATAGTAGGGCAGTAGCTATACTACATAAGAGCACAGTGAATCATATTTTTCCCAAGTTTTTATTTTTTTATGCAGTAGCTATTAATGACATTTTAATTTGAGGCAGGCTGGTACCTCAATATTATCAACAGGGCCAAGAGTAGAGGAAAAGAACCAAGACTAAACCAAGATTAAAGAGACGTCTTTTGAATAGGGAGACATCAAATCAAAGGGAACTAAAGCAAGTACAAAGGCAGGCCCCAGGGAGGATATCTAGAGGCCCAAGACTACATTCCCAAAGCATGTCCTGGCAATTCTGGAAACCTAGAGATCAATCTAGTGTTCTGGACATGCCAACAGGCCTTGGATATTGTTCTGGCTGGTTTTGATGCTTCATTCCAGGTCCCACTAGATGATACAGATAAAGCCATTTCTAGTTTCATATTCCCTTTGAAGGTTGGCTCAGGACCCAGGTGGCAGGGCCTACAAATGGGCCCATGAGTAGAGTCAGCCATACTGAGTTTGGAAAAGCTGATTCCTCAAGGCCTAACTCTGAAGGAAAAGGACCAAGGCCTGTCTTCCCTTTTAAGAGTGGGAGTTCAGTGAGAAAAAATGCATACAGATTCGCAGCCCCAAAGGGAAAGATGCGCTTTGGTCCTTTCTTTCTGGAGATAACCATCAGTTCTTTATCCCACCACCACCCCCTGTTTCAATCTAGGGCCTGGGATTCCATTAACAACTTATCTGGATTTTAATCTGTCTTTCCTTATATAAAATCTTCTTTTCAAGACCTCCTCTCCACCCCTTTTGTCCAAGCCTGATAGTATCAATTGTTTTCTGTCCCATTCTCTGGAATTCACTTCTAATCTCTTTTCCCCAAAATACTGTGTTAACTCTTTCCCTTGCATTATCCCATTTCATCTTCACACAACATCATGAGGCAGGTAATGTCACCATAATGTCATTGAATCTAAGATGCTATCAATTATAAGATATACCAATATTCTGTGTACCACTTAGAAAGAAAAATACTGCCAATTTAACATAACACAATGCTTTTTTATCACTTAGAAAGATTATTTTATTTATTTATGAGAGAGCTTTTTTTTTAAGTTAGAGTACTATGTACAGGTTACAAGTGTGTGCCTAGTCAGTGGCAATTGTAAGACACATATAGAGATGTTAGTATGTGAAAATAATGCATCTTGGAATCAATTAAATACAATATTATCACTGTTTTACAGATGAGAAAACTGAGACTTATCAAAATTAAACATTTTCCCAGCACTGCATAGAAAGTTAATAGCAGAGTCAGAATTTGAAGCCAGGCAACACCAGAGCCCACTCTTACCCTCAAGACTAGAAATCTATATTTTGTACATTTGACTCCTCTCAGCCCAGAGGACATTCATCAAACCCAGTCTGTCTGCCTCCAGAGCCAGGGCCCTTACCAACTACACAGCCTGCCTCATGCTGAGTAATTCTAAACAAAGGGGCTAGAGAGTCACTTTTCTTATTAAAGGGGCAGGGCCCTCAAAGGCCAGGAACTCCTGCAACAAGCCTTCTTTCCACTGTTGCACAGCATTTGCCTATGGTACTATTGAGAATTTCTCTGTTTTGCCCTCCCTCTTCCCATGGCTTTCAGCACCAGGATCAGAGCCTGAATGTTTATCTTCATTGCAACCATTTTTTGGAAGCCCACAGGTCTCTGATAGAACTAGATCCAGACTCATCAGCTCTTCTGCTGGGGAGAACTTCACTGGAATCCAGGTGCTCAAATATAGTCGGAATGAGGTCTGGGGAAAGCAGGCCTCCCGTGCAGTGGGATGAGCCACACGAGAGTTTATGCAACCACAATAAGGACCGCACTGTAGTTAATATCCATGGGTTAAAACACCAACTCATTGCCACGCACTCGGATTTCTGCATATGTGGCTCACAACAAAAAAGAAAAAAAGAAAAAAAAAGAAAAAGAAACAAAATCAAAACTCTGAGTGCTCTTACTATAGAATCTTTTGAGGACTGCTCCTCAGATGTTCACTTTGACTTCTTATAAGATTCTCCACTATACACCACCTGCTTCTGTAGCTGCCTGGGGCCCTTAACCCCCTCTCTAGGTGCTTCCCTCAGAGGCCTCCATCTGACAGACAGAGTGCACAGTCAGCTTCAGATAGCGTTTTTTCTAATTTCTTGGGTTTGAGGTCTGCCACCTTGGCACCTGGGTTCTGGGTGATGAGAAGGATACCTCGTTCTAGACCCAAGCCCAGCTGAAACAGCTTTCTCAACTTTGAAACAGTCTGCTGAGACTACTGTTCGCATAGTTTTAGCCCCGGCTACAATAAGAATCATATGAGGAACATCTGGGCTTCATCCCCAGAGATCCTGATTTGATTGGTATGAGGTAAGGCCCAGACAGCGGTATCTTTTAAAAAGTTTCCTAGGAGAAGTTTAATTCAGCCAGAGTTGAGAACCTTAGCCAGATAAATACAACTGTCCTGTTCTGAAGCCCAGGGACCTACAGTGAAGTCCGGTACACAAGAATGAGGGGAAGCTGGAGTCTTAGGCAGAGTCCTTCCTACTGACTTACTGGGCTCTAAGCCAAGAGCCATCTCACCCAGAATTAATTTCCACATCTGAGTGCCGAGCCCAGAGAGCCAGCTGCACCTGACATCTGTCCTGGCATCTTATTTTTTTCTACATTATTTCTACATTTGTTTGTACCTCATACTGCAGTTAATCATTTCACAAATCACTAACATCAGCTACTAGCCTTCTCACAAAAACTCAACGCTTGTATATTTGTAAGCTTGTTAATAATATTCAAACCCAGTATACATTTTATTGAAAAACTTTGTAATATCAAGGATTCAAGCCTAGTGCAACAGAACATCATAAACTCTGGTATGTGAATATAACTGCTGGAGCAGAGGCTTAATACAGAAGAGTATGATACCTTGACAAATAACTCATACCTAGTCAAAGCCCTCTCAGAACTGTGGTCTGGTGCCACAGTGATACTCCAAGGCCCAAAAAGTTCTATACTTTTGTTCCTTTGAAGAATTTTTAAGTAAACTGTTTCAGGAACTTATTCCTCCCCAGCCCCCAAATGTCACTAGAAGAGCCAACAGAGGAACAGTAGCTATCAGCTGACTGCCTGACTTCTGCTTTCCTGCTCTTCCTTCATCTGACCTATAGTCTTGCCAAAGCTAAGCCACTACAGGGAAGCAGAAGAGGCAAGATTTCCTTCTGTAAAAGGGCCTCTGCATATTGTAGTGTTAGCTATCTCTTCCACAGAGGACACATGTTCCTCTCAGGCTGGATCCTAAACCAGATCTCTCAGCCAGCACAGAAGTAAAACGAGTAAAAATCATGTCAGACCCAGAAAATGTTACCTGTGGTATAGAGCAATACAGTAGGTTCCAGACCTGCTCTGCCTTCCCAAACCAATCGTACTTTTCTCTTTCCACTCTCCTTCCTCCTCCCAACTCTTACTTGCTTGGTGGAGGTAGAACTGATAGCAGATGTTATCTCTTAATTGCATAGCCTGAGGTAACTTGTGACAGACATCCCTCCCCCAGTGTCATTTTTATCCTAGTGTGCCTGAAATGTGATCTCCAAGAGCGACTCCTCAGCCCGTCCTTACTCCCTGGTACAGCTGATGGCTCCTTGAGAATGGATGACCCTAAAGGAGACTTCAGCACACTCTACCAGATGGCTACCCAGTCCTCGGCCTGTCGTTATAAGCTCCGAGTGATCAAGTATGGTCCACGGGAATCTCCCTAATCCATGAAAATACTTATTCTTACGGGTTTTATGGCTAGAAAGCCTAGAGAGAGAGGATATCCCCAAGTGTTGGGCAGGCGGGAGTCAGGTATGAGCTAAGCACAGCGAGGCTGCTCAGCATGTGGAGACAAATGAGTGGATAGTGGAGATGTGTGCAGCAGCAGACACTTGGAGGTCTGGATGAGGACTGGAAATCCAGAATGTCTCTAAATGAAGGGAAAAACAAAATCCACAGAATGGTGTTTATCCATTCGGTAGATATTTATCAAATACCAGTTGTGTTTAGGAATCAGGACAGAGATCTGACCTTCAAAGAGCAAGTGGTATGTAGGCTCTTCCCCTGCCCTCCCGTTTCTCTAAGCACTAGAATTCCCGCTCCCATGGAAGCCAAGCCCAAGGATGAATTAGCAATGACGGCAAAGGCCACCTTTACTGCTTCTGGTTCCTCTGGCAGTGCCCATGAACAGGTTTTGGAATAAATTTGTTCATGGGTTTGTGACCATGGACGCTGCTAAGAACCTCCTTAAATGCATCCTCTTCTTTGATGCATCCTCTGTCAGCACCTCACCACACAAGACCCAAGACTGGGATGCAGATGGTTAGCATACTATTGTGTTATATGATTGCTGTAGCAGGGATATTATGGGAGTGTCACTAAGGAAGTCACTTGGAATAGAATGAGCTCAGGAGAAGAAATATCTACCAGAGTCATGAGTCTTCAGGAGGGCTGCTCCATTCATTGATTAACAGGCTTTGAGAATGTGCTATGTGCCTGATACCTTGCTAGGTACTGGCCAGACTAGGTGAATAATTCATAGGCCCTAACCTAAAGGATTTCACAATAGGGTCATAGACTTATCTGAATTTAAGTGTATCTAGGTCAAGGTTCTGGATATCACTAAGGAGCTTGCACTGCCATTGCCTCTTCCCAGGGCTCTAAAATCAACTGGTATCTGTGAGTCAGTCACGTACGGACTCCCATTTATCCTGAGGCCCACGAGCTGTTGGCAGCTGGACTGGGATGAGCTAGAGACAAATCAGCAGCATTTCCATGCTTTGTGTCACAGCCTGCTGGTGAGTACCCGTATCCCCAGGTGAGGAAGAGGAAGAGTGTTAAAATACCAACCACAGAAAAACAGTTAGCTTAATGCTGCCCTGATCCCAAACTTGTTCCAATCCTTAAGAAGACAGGAAAAAACTGGAAAATCTCTGAAATGTGGATTATTAAATATGACTTGCTTTTGTTGGTTTCATGTTATAAAGAATAATTCCTGAATTCAGTTATATGACACTAAACTTTAAAATCCCTGAGTTTTTACCTTTAAATGGTACAGAGAAATGTCCATAAGTAACTATATTTTTAAACCTATTTTCTTCCTAACACTGTGCTGGCCATTATGGTTCATTTACATAAAGAGCGCCTAGTCTTTGCCAAACATTGTCCTAAGCCCTAGGTATTTAGTGGAAACATAATAGACATTATCTACAGCCTCAAGAAACTTACTCTCTAATGGAAGAGATAGAATTAAACATATATAGTCCTAATTCTGAGAAGTTTATGAAGGAAAAGAAGAGGCTGCTATCAGATAACTTCTCTGTGAATGTGACATTTAAACCGAAGCCTGCCAGATGAATGGGAGTTAGCCAGGTAAATAGTGACAGGAAGAGCATTCCAAGCACAGGGAAAGACATGTGCATTAACTTGGGGTTGGAAAGAGCTGAGAGAAGGATCGAGAATGAAAAGGCCATTGTAACAGAGTGAGAGGAGAGAGCCACTAGCTAGGGAGGAGAAATGAGAAGGGGTCAAATTATGCAAAGCTTTGTAGGCCAAAGTAAGGACTTTGGGCTTTAAGGACCAAAAGAAATCATGAGAAATGACATCATCTATCTAAGTTTTTAAAAGATTACCTGGGCCAAAATTTGGAAATGAACCAGCAGAGGCAAGAATGGAAACAAGAAATTGAGGCAGTTGGGCATAACAGTCGTCTTGGCAAGAGATGATGGTGGCTTGCACCCAAATGTTGGAAGTCAAGATGAGAAAGGTAAACCAATTAAGGAAATGTTTTAGAGACAGTGTCAGAATGTAGGGAGTGAGAAATAGAAAAGTATCAAATAACTGCCTGATTTCTGATTTGGACAAGTACGTGTATGCCATTTCCTGAAATGGAAAAACTAAGAGATCACATACATAAAACAGTAATACAACACAAAGCAAAATAAAACAACTGCAAATATAAGCCAAAGACATGTAGAACTGCTAAGTGGATCCAGAATAAAGTTTGACCTAGCAGAACATGGGTGATCAGGACAGCACAGCAATTTGTCTCTTTCGCTATCAGAAGCAAACTTTTTTTCCTGTTTCAAAGCCCACAGTCCCTTTTAGGTCCACCCACTGAGTTCCTGTTTCCTATTTGAAGAGCACTCTGCTTTCTTTGCAGAGCAGAGACAACAGACATTTCTGACTGTTAGAGCCCAACAGCTCAGTTTACTATTTATTCCACCCAGTTCCTCAGGATCTCAGAGGTGCTACGTCACTCAGGAGGAATTTTTCTCAAGTGGCTTTAATACATATTCTTTTAATTCATGGTATTTTAAACATACATTGGCATTATAATACACTGCTAGAGGGAGCGTGCACGTTCTGGAAAGTGATCCTTCAACATTTTCATTCCATTACTGGAAATGTAGCCAAAGAAAACAATAGGTAAAGGAAGCAAAGATATATATACCAGCACGTACATCTCACTAAATGCTAGTCACTTAACCAAGTGCTTTGCATATTCTACCTCATTTAATCTTCACAATAACGCTGTGAGAATAGGGATTGTTAATCTTGTTTTTACAAATGGGGAAGAGTGAAGTCTGAGAGCTGAAGTAACTTATCAAAGGTCACACAGCTACCAAAGTGGCTGAGTCAGAATTTGAATCTAGTTCTGTGGACTGCAAAGCCAATGTTTTTAACCTCTTGCTAAATTCCCTCCTTTGGATATAGCCGGATAAATACAAACTACAACACTGAGGCTAATTCTCCCTTCCCTGAACACCCCATACTTCTGTCCTTCACTGGATGTAAATTCACTTAAAGTGACCGGGTACTTGTTAGAGCTCCTCTCTCATCTTACATTACTGTTCCCTCCACTCTGTTCTGCTTCATCCTGGTTAAAGACCACTCTCCTTTTCTGGAAAAGAGAGACGCAAGATAGTGTTTAAATGGCTCTTCCTTCTTGCTTTTCACATGACAGCAGCAAAAAGCATGAAGGACAGTGTGTTACAGAGAGAATTTCTCACAGACCTCAGTTCATTCATTCAACAATATGTGTGTTTTGAGTGCCTGCTATGTGACAAGACTTACTTAGAATTTTAACCTTCCTGATCCTGTTTGTGCAAATTTTTAGCACTTCTTTAACTCTATCCTTGGTTTTGTATTCTTTCTTACACCTTTTTTATATGCTCTTTTAAAATCGGATGTTGTCAACTCCCCATGTAACTCTTGCCTTCTGTTTCTCATTTGTGATGTTTCCTCTCCAGCTAACTTCTCACTCTAACTTCTGTCTTTCTGTTAATAGCAGCACCGCCATTGTCTACTCACCCAGGCTTGAAACCTCAGTCACTTTCAGCCTTCTCACCCTTTACGCACACTTCATCATTAAGTCATATCAGTTTTCCTCTCATAACATGGATTATAACTGTCCTTTCCTTCCCATTCCCACTGCTCGTTCTCACCAAGACTTCCTCGGTAAACTCCCACCTAGCTTCCCTACCTCCAATCTATCCCTCTTCTAATCTTGAAGCATTCCTTGACTATCATATGTTTTTCTGTGGTGCCAGCACCCAGTGACTTTAGCCTTGCCTGTTCTGTCCCCATAGCATCTACCGGTATTTGCAGATATGTCCCTCCATCCTTATTTATCACTATTCTAGCTCAGGCGCTTTCTACCTCTTACCTTTAATATTGCGATAATATCTTCACTTGTCTAAATGACTTTCATGTTTCCCCTTCCCAATCCATTTTACATCCTGCCACTAGATTAATCTTCTTGAAACACAGCACTGATCCTGCCACTCTTCAGCTTAAAGACATTTTGTGGCTTACTAGTCATTGTGCTTTAAAGTCCATATCCCTTAACCAAAATTCAAACTCCAGACTGTCTCTCATTATTTCCCTTCATGTACCATACACTCCAACCAAATTAATATGTAGACTTCAAATTGCCCCTCCTCTGTACCTTTGTTCATGTTGTCCCTTCTCCCTCTATGTGTTCAAATCCTACCCCATCCCAAAAGACTCAGCTAAAATGGTGCTTCCACACTGAGGCCTTTCAGGGTTCCTACATTTATCGTTAGGCCTTTGTGTGCTGTTTCTTTTTAGAGGAAGGCATATTTCAATTCATTTGTAAGTATATGATCCTATGATATGAATTAAAGTCTATGATATAAATTTGGCCACCCAGACTCCAGGATACCTTGGTGGCCTTTCCCTGAAATTTCTACCACTTCCACATTTTACCAACTAATTCCTCGGCCTTAAGTCAAATTTAGGTTCAGAGTAGAAATTCTCTCTTTGTTATCTCTCTTTTTTGGGAGTCAAGGCAAGATAGTTTTCTAATCTGTTGTGGGAAAATATAATTTGTATTGTCCGTGAAAAGCATCAGCTTCGTTGTTTTCCAACTGTGGGAACTTAGTCAACATACTTAACCTCTCTAAGCATTGGTGTAGATGTAGTCATCTCTTTGTAACCCTAACAAATCTAGCGGCCCCATGTAGTTGATTCTCTGCCTAAATCATAAATAAAGAAGCGCTATCCAAAGACCAAAAAGTAACTTTAAAATTAATTTATTTGTGCTTTCAAAGAATTTATTTTTGGAATTATTTCCAAAAATGAAATAATTCATAACCTACAATGACATTTATCAAATTTTCTTCTTCTACTCCTCTATTATGTCTAACCTGGAGCTACTCCAAGACCCTTTCTTTCTCTTTCCTTCTCTTTTTCGTTCTCTCTCTCTCTCTCTCTCTCTCTCTCTCTCTCACACACACACACACACACACACACACACACACACTAAAACACTGTCTGCAGCACCAGTCCCTGTCCCTCTATCTTCCTCCTCCCTCTCTCAGCCAGATAAACACACTGCACATTGACAGTCTCTCTGACATAGTCCCCTCCCTTCTCAGGTCCTGTCTCTCTACCTATTTAAAACTTCCAGGATAGAACTTACAAGGCTTCTCCTTTCATGAGTAGAAGTGAAGTCAAGGAGAAGGAAAACAAGAGAGAAGGTGCATAACAGACACATATTAGTAACTCTCATCCCTGTCATCTGTAGAGACGATAAAATATACTTGCTATGGTTTTTAAGATGATTAAGTAATGTTGACTATGCAAAGAACCTAGCATATGTTTGGCATACAATTTGCATGTAGTAGTTGGTTAGTAATTCTACGATTTCTATTTGTTTCTTTTTTATGATAATTCTCTAGAGAAATTCTCCATATTTTCACTTATTTTCTTGAATATACTAATCATAATTATTTTAAGGTTCTGATCTGCTAACACCAACACCTGGATCACCTGTGGCTTTGTTTCTATTGTCTCTTTTTCTTGTGGTTTTCAGATATATGGTCTTTTCTTTTGGTGTACCTGATAATATTACAATGAAAGACGCTCATTGTGTCTAAATAAATTGTAGAGGCTCTAGTTGGTGTTGACTTCCTCTAGAGAAGGTTCATCCTGCCCTACGCTAAGCAGACAGAATGGTAGCAGACCATCTCACTCCACTCAGGAGCTGTGCTGAGTCAAGGCTGAGCTGCAGTGCTGCTAAGGCTCCATCTACCCCTAATTTGCTCCTGGCCCTCCAGTACTTTCCACTGCACACCTGGTATATTGTGTGTGTCCCCTCCCCTGAACAATCCCAACTCTAATTCTTCTACCCCAAGTCTACTACAGTGTTCTCCTTCTAGAGGCTTTCTCTTTGAGTGTCTTTGCCCTAGTATCTGGCAAATGTGCTAAGCGAGAAATTGACTTGAGCACCCACCCCAACCCTGCCAAGTCTCCACCAAAAGACCTGCTGGTTTCTCTGTTCCCTTGCAGATGCCTCAGCAGGTGCAAATTCTAGATTCGCAGCCGCCACCCTGACTCCCTCCAACTCAGAATCAACATATGCCCTCAGGGTAAAAGCAGTCTGCAATAATTCCCTCATCTCTCTGGAGTCTTCCCTCTCCAGAGACTTAGCTGCCTTTCATTTTCGTTGTGACAGCACCTCTTCACTGTCTTCAGATAGATAGTTTCTGTATATCGTCCAGCTTTTCAAGTTGTTCCAGGCAAGAGAACTAGTCTGTCACTGGCCACTCCAGCCTACTCAGATGCAGAAGTAGATGCTTATTAAATGTTCACTTATCTCCCCTTTGCATTCCTTATCTGGCTATGCAACTCATAATACATCTTCAGGTTTACCCTCAGCCAGTTGGTGGATCCACCATGTTCTCATTTTCAGGTGCCTGGGTTTCCTTACAGGTATAAGCAGAGTTCAATTCGTTCAACACTGTCTCTTCCTCCACTCTTTCTTTTAGAGCAGTTCTTCTGAACAAAGTCCATACTGCCATAATTAAATTCTAGTCATTAGTGCCAGCTCACCAGGCCTCATCAACTATAAATGTTGTGTAACTTCAAATTACATTTTACAAATACCCTGAAACTTAGTCAACTGCAGACTTAAGTGTTATTTCATTCCCTGATTTTTTTACTTGAAAATTGAATGTTGTATTTTTCTGTTCTACTTATAGATCATTTTGTTTTATTGGGGTATTTTACTTCCTTTTCCTCAGAAGAATATCCCTTCATCAGATAGGTAGGGGTATCAAAAAACTCATGTCTCAGCCCTTCCTGAAAATATGAGCCATCCATCCATTCCCATAAATTTCACTCCAGACCACAAGATAGCCATGTGTTTTGACTTCATTCGTCAGAGCTTTTATAGATTATAGCTAAGAATTATTAAATTATCTTTAATCTAACAAAATTTAATGTGTTATCTAATAATGGTTACTTTTTAAAATTTAACACTTCATGATGTTTAATATGTGCATGAAACAGTTCTAAACACTTCACAAACATTAATTTATATTATCTCCATAAGCATCCTATGAAGTAGGAATCATTATTTCTATTTTACAGTTGTGAAATTGAGGCCCAAAGATGTTAAGTACTTTCCTAAGATTACACAGCTAGTAAATGGTAGAGCCAGGACTGAACCCAGAAAGGTTGACTCCAGGACCCAAACTCTTAACCACTCTATAGCCATGTGAAATTCATTATCATATCAATTGCAGGAGTGCTCTGAAACACATTCACTACTCAATAAGGATCCACAAGATAGCGTCTACCAGGCTTTATATTAGGAAAAGCTGTGGGGCTCCCTTCTGGCTAAAGTGAGTGGTTTGCATTTTTATGAGCTTATTTAATCTTGGCTCTATTATTGTCCTACCCTTATTTTTCCTTTGCCCGATCCCCTTGTTTAATTTATCTTTCTGTACTGTTGCATTTTTCAAAACTGGCATAACTGTTTTCTGGAATGTGGTAGGGAATAAATAAATATATATAAATAAAATTAATTTTTCCAAGTATTTATGAGATGAATTGATTCATCACCAGGAAAACATTATTTCAATTACCAAAACCTGCTGTGTAGTCCCAGTTATGTAGCTAGTGACTCACTTTCCACATCCTCATTTCTCTTACAAAGTCATGTCTGTGTGAACTAGAAAAAGAAATGAAAATACCACCTAGGCCTTTCAGTTTCCTACTTACAGTGTCAGTCTCTAGAGATGCATTCCAGAGCTTTACGAGCCATGTCTGCCCTAATTGGCCACAGAAGTGACAGGATTCAAACCAGGACGTGTCCAGCAGGAGTCTAAGTACACAGACAATGACCCGGTTGGGCTATAAATGGGTGGGGAAATGGAAAGTCCTTGGTTATGTCAGGTGAAGAATCAAGACAGGAATCCAAGCTGAGAGTGAGGTGATGGCAGGTCAGGAGCCATTTTTAAAAAACAAAAATGGTCAGAATGAGGTTAGAGTTTAGAGCCTGCAGGAAAACAGGTGCTAGGATAGCAGGCTAGCATGGGATCGGTGGGCTTCTCATGACCCAGCCTTGCCTATTTCTCTTGCTTCATCTTTCACCATGCTCCTTCCATTGTTCACTCTGACCACACTAATAAATTAGTAAATGATCCCCAAATATGGTAAATGATTTCACACCTCCACCTTTTTTCATCTGCTCCCTTCCCCTTGCCTCTGTTCACCTGACAAATATCTACTCATTTTTTCCCAGATTTTGCTTAAATATCTTCACTATGAAGTTTTTCCTGCAACCCCCATTCCAGCTACAGCCTGCCCCCACTAATCCTTTTTGCTCTTCCCCACCCATGTACCTGTTGTCACATCTATCTTAACCTTTGCAGCACTCAGAAGCAGTATAAATTTGCACCTTAGCTCTCTGCGTTGATAAATGTCACATTACTGTATTTTCTTCAGTCAAATTTAGAAAATATTAGTCCCCAAGGGCCAGGATGTTGACACACTCATATCTCTATGAGTACCTCTCACCTCCCTCAGAATCTCAGGGGGCTAACAGTTCAGAATGTGGGAAATGTCCCTTTGTTCCTCAATACTCCTTCAGTACATTGTTGACTACAAGTGGCAAAAGCAGACATATTTGTCTTGTTCCTGATCTTCAGGGCAAAGCATCATCTTTCACCACTACACCACTACCTGTGATGTTAGCTATGGGTTTTTGTAGAAGCCTTTGTTCTAATCCTAGTTTTGTTGAATATTATCATCATGAGTTTTGTATTTTCTCAAATGCTTTTTCTGAATTTACTGATTATGTAGTTTTTGGCCTTTATTCTATTAACATGGTGTATTACGTGGTTTGATTTTTGGATATTAAACCAACCTTGCATTCGTAGGATAAATCCCACTTGATTGTGGAGTATAATCTTTTTCTATGTTGCTGGACTTGGTTGGCTACTGTGTTGAGGATTTTTGCATCTCTTTTCATAAGGGTTATTGGTCTGTAATTTTCTTTTCTTGTGATATCTTTATCTGAGTTTAGTATTGGTAATACTGGCCTCATAGAATGATTTGGGAAGTGTTACTTCATTTTCTATTTTTTTGGGAGAATTTGTGAAGGGTTAATGTTACTTCTTAAAAGATTTGGTAGAATTCCCAGTGAAGTCATCTGGGTTTTGGTTTTTCTTCGTGGAAAATTTCCTAATTACTAATTATTTTCTTTACTTGTATTAGGTTGTACAAAAAAAGTTAATATAGCAAGCCTGAGACTCCAGTTATCCTTAGAAAGTCCTACTTGTAAGATTGACTCTTGGCCGGCATCTGGGAAGTTGGATTTGGGGAGTATTCCCACCATTTCCTAAAAAATAAGAGTAGCACACTCTGCCTAAACTGTGCAAAAATTCATGGTTTATGCTGAACACCTGCATTTCTTCTAATAATCTAGAATTTTGGTGTGTGCTAGGTACAGGCCACTTATGTGACCAGCCCCCAATAAAAACATTGAACACTGAGTCTCTAACGACTTCTCCTGGTGAACAGCATTTTACACATGTTGTCACAATTCAGTGCTGGAAGAATTAGGCACATCCTGTGCGACTCCATTGGTAGAGGACTCTTGGAAGCTTGTACCTGGCTTCCTCTGCACTTTGTCCCATGAGCCTTTTCTCTTTGCTAATTTGGCTTCGTATCCTTTTGCTGTAATAAATCCGAGAGTACTACTATATGCTCAGTCCTGTGAGTTTTCTTAGTGAACTGATGAATCTGGGAGTGGTCTTGGGGACCCATGACACAGATTTATTCATATTTTCTATTTCTTCTTGAGTCAGTCTCAGTAGTTTGTGTCTTTCTAGGAACATGTCCATTTCATCTAGGTTATCTCACTTTTTGGCATATAATTGTTTATAATATTCCCTTAAAATCCTTTTAATTTCTGTAAGGTCAGTAGTGATACCCCCTCATTTATTTTTTATTTTAGTAACTTGGATATTTTCTCTTTTTTTTCTTGATTAGTCTAGTTAAATATTTGTCAATTTTGTTGATCTTTTCAAAGAACGAACTTGTGTTTCCATTGATTTTCTCTATTATTTTTCTATTCTCTATTTCATTTCTTTCTACTCTAGAATTTTTTTATTTCCTTCTTCATGCTTGCTTTAGGTTTAGTTTGGTCTCCTTTTTCTAGATTCTTAAGGCGGAAGTTTCATTTATTGATTTGAAATCTTTTTATTTAATTGAAGAGTTTTCAGCTATAAATTTCCCTCTATGCAGTGCTTTAGCTGTATTTTATAAGTTTGGGTATGTTTTGTTTTAATTTTCACTCATCTCAAATTATTTTCTAATTTCCCTGGTGATTGCTTTTTTGAACTATTGATTATTTAGGAACATATTATTTAATTTTCATGTATTCATGAATTTCCCAAATTTCTTTTTGTTGTTGATTTCTAATTTCATTCCACTGTGGTCAAAGAAAATACTTTGGATGATTTTAATCTTCTTAATTTTATTGTACCTTGATTTATTGTACCTTGGCCTATCATATGGTCTATCCTGGAGAATGTTCCATGTTTATTTGAGTAGAATGTTTAATCCACTGTTTAGGAGTTTTAAATGTCTTTTACCATCTTCCCCTGGTCTCCTTTATGGAAGCCAGTGTGAGTAGCAGAGCAATAGACATTGCGGCTTCATTTTCTGCTCCTCTTGGTCCTGCTTTCTGGAGTGAGAGAATAAGCAAATAATGTCAAATTAACCTCATTTCCTCCTGATGCCTTTTCAGTTTCCAAAAAAAACCCCAGGCATGCATAGTTTTTCTATGGCTAGCTGTGATTTCTCTTCCTGGATGTATTAGGACAATGAAATATGTCTCTTCCCACAAGCAAAGCAATATGAGTGCTCTGCCCTTCTCTGCACACCATGGCTGCCTCAGAAATACTCCCACTCAGGAGTTGGTCAGTGTTTCTTTAATCATTGAATTTGGTCCCAGACCATCATACTGAGGGTAGACCAAGGGAGCTCTGGTTTGGTGAGATTAGAGCTTTTACCTACTGTAATAAATTGCTACCTGCCCTTTTGGCAAGGCCTATGTCAATACCATTAAAATTGTCCTTTCTACTCCTCTTTCCCCAGATACCCAGAAGTGAGTGACCACATCTTCTTTCCTCCCTTTGGTATCTGTAAAGGATCCATTTGGCTGCAACTAAAAGATAACCAGTCCAACTCTAACTTGACTAATGAAGAAGTTGTTTTTCTCATGTAACAAGAAGTTCAGGGACAGGCAATTACAAGCTGGTGCAGTTGATCAATGATACCGTCAAAGACCCAGGCTCTTTCCATTTTTCCACTGCAGCAACCATAGCTGGTATACTTCTTCCTTATGCCTATTGTCTCATGGTCACAAGATGGCTGTTGCAACTTAAGACTTAGTCTTGTCCTATAGGGAAAGAAGGGATAGGGTGCAGAGATAAAAAGCTTGCCAGCATATTACAAATCTTTTCCAGAAACACCACTCAGCAATTTCTGCTTATGTTTCATTATTTAAATCTAGGTCAAAAATCACCCCTAGACCAATCACTGAAAATCTGAAAAACAGACAAATTGAAGAGAGAAGGGAAGGGGGTTGGGGAGCTATGGCCGGTCAACCAACAGTGGCTGCCACACCTTCCTCATAACCTTAGTAATTAGAAGTTAGGGCAGGCCGGAGAGGTTGACTTTAGTCAGGCTGAGCTTGGAGTATGGAATGCCATTCAACTCTGTCCCTGCACACACCTGTTCCAAACAGAAGCAGTCCTCATCTCCAAAAATATCTAAGCTCCCTGGCACCTTCTATAGCAAAGTCCCTAACCACAACAGAAATAGACAGTTTTTCACCTACCTTCTGGTAAATTCGGCATCTAACTCATGCTTTTTTTTAGAATTAGGAAAAGCATATTCTAGGTACTCAGCAGTCATCTACAGTCATTGAGCATTGTTCAATTTGAGGACCCCAAAGTCTGGTCTTCTGGGACACCCTATAAGACAGCACCATGCCACTACTTTTTCTTAGCCTCAGATACCTGCTACGGTAGTTAATCATTTCCATCACAGCTGCAACTGCCTGTGCCAATAGATCAACCCATGACTTGGGTAACATGTTCATGCTTAAATCCTGGACTTTGAGTCCCCAAAGAGGTTAGAAATTCAGAGTCCAAAATAGGGACCTTAAAGTTCAACTTTCCTATCTCAGAATACTCCTGAAATTGCAGATAAATTCATATCTTTATCAAACTCTAATAAGGATGCATTCGTCTCTCTTCCTCCCAGAACTTTCTGCCAACCATTCTGTAAAGAAGCCAAAAGTTTTAAAGCATTCTGTAAAATCCTTTCAACTCAATCTTTTTCCAGTCTTCTGCTAGTCTCCACATCAGGAGTTACTTTGGAGAGACCTCATTCATTTCTGTACCCCAGTTCTCTAACACAATCTTAGCTATTGTCTCAAAATCAATAGACTCAAGTTCTAGGGGTCATAATTTTCTGTGTACAACTTTCAAAGATTCTTAATAACTCGACCATGTAGCAGATGTGAATTTGTTCCATAACACTGAAGCACAAAAAATGTCATATTGCCATAGTTTTCGCCTCCACTGACTTGCTACAGTGGCAAGATACTCCATTCTCCGTGGAGTCTTAAAAGGATGATGAACCGCCCCAGTTTGCCCAGGACTAAGGGGTTTTCTGGAATACAGAACTTTCAGTGCTAAAATCGGGCAAACCAGAACAAATGGTCATCCTAAGTTCGGGATAAACATTAGTTTACAAGCCTCCTTAGGCAGTGCACGTGTCTAATGAATTTCTATATACCTACACCCAGTGCTCAAGACATAATAGACACTCAATAGGTTCTTAATAAATAAACAAATTCACAAATGCATGAACCAGAATAAAAAATAGATTAAAATAATAATCCAAAGTCTAAGCCACATCAAAAGTTACTTGATACAACTGAAATGGAGTGCCCTGCAAGTTCCTTTCTATCCCATTGAGGCTTAAAGAGGCCATGTCCTCAGAGCAGGGGCAAATTTCCCCCACACACACATACACAAGAGTTTCTATATCATCTATTTCCAATTTGATGGATTTGAGAACCATCAGGTAGACTTACCATCACATTTGGGTCTATTCTTTAGGAAGACAACACAAATATAAGGGAAATGTTGACAAGTGTGAACTTATGAAGGTACCTACCACCTGCCCAGCCTTCCAGACCTCCCAGAGTTCTGTGCTGCACAGACTGATAACAAACACTGCTTTAAAGTGTCCAAAACATTCCCCCACCCCCTCCACCCCAGCACATCCCCTTGGGGTATAACTCTAATGCTGCAGCAGGTATTTCTGCTACATTGTGTCACTTTCCACTTGTCTTCCACAAGACACTGATATTCCTCTATTCCCTAATATCTTTTTTTTATCCTTTTTGCCTATCCTATTATATTATTTCTTCCAACTTCTTATAAGTTAGAGTGGGTAGAGCTAGTGTGCTGTCTTTCATCTTACGTAGCAGGGAGACTGTTATGTCTGTACCAACTGTAATTAATGATTACCTCAAGCAAGAGGACAAATTTACAGATAATTGTAACAGTTCTGACTCCATGTTTCCTGTAGTTTTGTAGTTTTCCTTAAAATTCCCTCATTTCTATGCCTAGTTTCAAAGAGTATACCTAGAAAATCTGCCTGTATGTCTACTTGTCTCTTCTCCTTACCATGTGCTAACCTCTGATCTCCATGGCACATAGCAAAGTGTCACCATTCTATTCTACAGTACTCTTCACTCACAGAGTCACCATGTCCAGAATTCTGACCCCTCTTTTTGTCCTGTGACTGGCTAAGTTGGTCTCAAAAGCCTATTCCCCTACTCCGCCTTGTTGTACCAAAGTTTTTGTCTCCCTGTTCTTCACTCTTCTTCTACTTGCACAGGTGGCTTTGACCACCTTCACGTAAACCCTCTCTGGGCATTCCAGGGGTTCCTCAATCAGCCCTCTCTACTCCAGTCCTGCAACACAACCAGACTTTATCAATCTCAAAATGAGACCTGAATTTTCACAACACCCCACACAAGTCTTTGTTTCAAAACTCTGTTTTTAAGAATTATAATTCTCAAAACTCTACATTTACCATTGAGTGATACATTAGTCCCCTCTGGTGTGAATACCTACTTCAGGTTATAGGGCATCTCTTAATTTATCTCTGTCAACCTTTCTGTGTATGTCCTCAAACAGGGAGAAAGAGCAGTTCCGAGGGCACTGGTGATTCAGGCAGGAAGTCCCTCCCTTCCAGGTCAAGGGGGAAATGGCTCAGCCCTCCCTGACATCCCCCAGAGGAACTCGGGGAAACCATGGTTGGGATTGATCTTAAGAACGTCCTGAAGACTGAAGATGAACCAGCGTTTATGCATGTCCTTGTTTCAGAAAAGAGAATGGCTGCTGTTGGCCAAAGGAGAGGGCCCGAACCAAGGACACAGCCTGAGAGAGCCTGCCAGCACCTTCTATGTGATTGTGCCATCGCGCTCCCCAACTCTGCTGGTGAAGGCAGTGGCCACACGGGAACTGATGCTGCCCAACCCCTTCCCTCTACTGCCTGAGGACCTGCCCGATGACAGCCTGAAGACTGTGGAGGCAAGTGGAGCCCAGATCTCCTGGGACAGATAGAGGGAAGAGGAGGGAAGGGAATCAGAGAAAGGGATGAGAGGGAGAGGAATGAGCCAGTGAGGGGAAGAACAGAGAGCCGAGGGAGAAGTGGTCCCAAGGGTGTGGTGGGAAGGCCAGAGAAAAAACAGGGTAGGAACTGAGGTGGGGCAGGAGGAAGTTAGCAGTGATGGCACGTTCTCACAGGTCTTTCTCTGTATTATGCATGTGCATGTGTGTGTACCTGTGTGTGTGCATCTACTTCTGTCTGTTGAGGGAAAGAGGAAAAAGCAGACAATGTAGGGGCCCAGAAAAGGCAGGGCTTCAAAATAAGACTCCAATGCAAAGGAAGGAACAGCTCCGAAGGCCATTTTCTCCTCCTCTTTCGTGGATCTGGATTTCTGGATTTCCTCTGCAGCCTCCCTAGGCTGAGGACAGGAGTGGGGCTCTGGGCAGGGAGAAGTGAAACCACATTGCTGCTGGATCCCTGGCATACGTGCAGAGAGGACAGAGCCTGGGATTGTACTCTCCACTTGGCGGCCAAGGAGATGAAGAGAGAGGTGGGCACAAGTGGCTGTGCTCCGTGTCTCACTTCAGGGCCAATGGTTCCTGGCACAGGATATTGTGGCCGGAAAACCTGACTGCTCAGGAATGCTGTACTTGCGTGTCCTCTGGTTATACGCACCTCGCAGGCAGGCTGATAATTCAGTGTACTCGCCTCACAGACTGTGAACAGCCCCAGGATGAGGACACACTCTCCCTCTCAGCCATGCACACTGGATCCCTTGTAACCCTCATAACACCCAGACCCCACAACATACTTCTCTGGTCCAGAGTATTCAGTGTCCCTAACCACTCAGTGTTGCTCCTGTTTTGTACCTGTGCCTGACACTTACCTCACAAGCACTTAGACCTGGGGGCCAGAACACCCAGTGAGACACTGGTCTATTTCACAGCCTTCAGAGATGCCCTGGGTCTTCACACCTCCTTCAGTCTCTCACACTCAAATGGCTCTGCCTGACATCTTGTGTTCTGTGAAGTTGAGCTCCCCAGGTAAGGCTCCTCTCTTCCTCAGAGCATGTTGGACGGCCTAGAGCTGGAGCCCATCTACAACCCTTTGCAGATTTGGAGCCACCTGTACTCACACCTGAGCAGCACCTTTGCCAAGCCTCAGGGCCGACTCCACCCAACCTGGGAGAACCGGGCCCTGAGAAAGGTATGGCTTCTCTCCTTATTCCCCTTCCTCCCCTTTTTGCCCAGAATCCGAGAGACCCCTCCTCCCCTGTTCCCAACTCCCCCCAATCCCAGGGAGTAGCCCTCTTCCCTGGATCTCCCCTGGTGGAAGGGAGAACCAAGCCAACAAGGGAGGAAGAAAAAGAGCAGCCCTTTATCTTAGACAAAGGAAATTACAAGCCATTCCCAGTGTGTATGTGTGTGGGGTGCAGCGGGGCGGGGTGGGGGGAGGAGAGACTGGGAATGAGCACTGACGTATGATAACATTCAGGTATCTTAACTGTAGTGTTTGATAACTCATTAGTCGTTTCACGGACCATTGTGCCACTAAGCAAACTGACTGCACTGGAACTACAACCATAGCCCTCAATTGAAAGAAAAGGCTGAAAGGAAGGTGGGAAAGAAATGCCCCAGAGAGAAATTAGCATTTACTGAGCACCAGTTATTTGCCAGTTTGTGTGACAAGGGTTTTCACACATATTTTTCTCATTTAATCCTCACAGCACCCCAGCAAGGTAAGTGTTATGTTAATTTTAGAGGAGCAAAGGGTGGGAGGACTGATTAGGTTAGTAGCTTGGAGACAGGGCTCTAGTGACAAGGGCTAAAGAGAAGAGTAATTGAAAGTAGAGAGTTATTTTTATGAAATCCATATTTTATAATATTTGAGCTTCCTTTTGCCCTTTTTTCTAGTTTCTCAGTAACAGAGCCTTTAAGGGAAAAATCCTGCTTTGTCTTAGCTGAAGTTACTAGAGAAAGATGTTTCCAGACTACAGTAAATCTAGAGGTGAGAGCAGAGCCCATAAGTCAGCTGGTGGGCAAGGTCACAGAGGAGGGACGCTCAGCCAGGGCATGGTCACTGTGGAGGTGAGAGCCCAGGGGACTCCACTGCCGTGAGCCTTGAGACTGTCACTCCAGGGATGAGACAAGTGAAGGCGTTAAGACAGGAGACCCAACAGAGAGTGGGATAAGATCAGGAACTCCGTCTGGTCAGAAACTGCTCTGCTTTCTTTTCAGTCTGGGCAGTTGCTGATGAATCGAGTCCAAGCCACAGTGGCCCCCCTGCCTATGACCCCAGCCCCCAGCAGGGCCCCCAAGATGCAAACCACCAGCAAAGCCTTCTCAGAAGCCTTCCAGCTTTCCAGAGAGGAGGAGGAAGAAGTGGAGGAGTATCCTTCAGAGCCTTAAATCACCAGAGCCTGGGTCTGGCTGCCCTGCCCAGCCGCATCCATGCCAAGGCTCACAGGATGGCATTCTGTGGTCAGACTTGCCTTCCATCCACTTGAGCCTCTGTGAGCTCCGGTGACTGAGAAAGAGCCTTTCCCTCCTCTGCCCTCGGCCTGGGAAGAGACACGCCCAAGCCTTTCCCTTCTCCAAGCAAGTTTTCTTTTGGGTCATTTGATACTGTTAACACAGATGAATATTAAACACCGGTAAGCCAATACCGTTGTTAGGAGCATTTTATCCTTGTAGCTCTGTTTGTAAGCGAGTGGGTGAGGTCAGGTCACCTTCAGAAAACTGGAGCTCAGGAGACAAGGATGAGGTTTTCAGAGCTCAGGAAAAACAAGTAAGATTGAAATCCCAGCCTGATTCCAAAGCTGATGACCCTCCCACTATACCCACCATGCTAGTTCTCTTCCAGCTCCAAACAGAAAAGTGGTTGGTGCTTAGTACCTACAGGCAAAAGAGAGGGGGACATATGGGGGGGAGGGGAGGTCATATGGCTCAGAACAGGATAGAGAATGGTGTGAAAAAGATTTATTCCCTATTACCCTCTCCTCATGCCTGCCTCTCTACCTTCCTATCAGCCCTTATGATCCACAGAATAACTACCATTTAGAAAATGCTTACTCTGTGCTTCAAATTGCACTAAGTACTTAAGAAATTTAACTCCTTTCATGCAAACGACCCCGTGAGGTAAAGCATGTTATTAAGTTTTCCCAGTTTACAAGGGGGCAGCAAAGGAAACTGAAGGTTGCAGATGTTATACAACTCTCCCAGGGTCACACAGATAGGATTAAGCCCAGAGGGGCCAAATGGACTACCCAGGCTCTGAAATGCCACTCTGCTCAGCTCCCCTCCGTGGGGCTCCTTCCTCCTTCCATGGCTCCCAACACATTCCTGGTTCTCCCCCTGGTCCCCTCCACACCCACCTAGCACACCCTGCTTCTGTATCCCCTCTGTGACTATGCACACACACAGACCTCTTAAACCCAAACTGACTTTAATGAGAATGAAACTTTAAAAAATAAATCTCTGGCAAATAACAACGCAGGGAAAAGAGTCCAGGCACAGTCCAGCATCTCCCTACAGCTGTCAGGCAGGCCCCTCCAAGTATCCCTACTCCAACGAAGCACGCTTTCCATAGACCTGGTCCAAAAGCTGTTTCTTTTGAAGGGGTCACTTAGGGATGCTAAGGCCCATCCCTGAGCCCTGCCATCTGTCCCACTTTCAGGACTCTCGGGTATTGATCATCCTTCCCTTGACTCCCCTGATCCATCTGGTTCCCTAGCTTCGTACAGGCCCCTCCAGCCCTCTGGTTCCCGCTGGTTCTAACAGGTTTCTTTGGTCCCCAGTGCCACCTCCCCCATGGTCCTCTTATCAGGACCCCAGCCTTGCCCTACTTCTCATGTAGAGCTCTCTGACTTGACCCCAGTCCTGTCAGTCTCTTCTCTAGAGAGCCCACAGTCCCAGTTCCCTGAGGTCCTGCTCTTTTGGACCTGGCTATACAGGGCAGTGTCTGAGCTGTGGCCTTTGCTGCCACCGCCAGTTACAGCACCAGGTTCAGGGAAGGCCAGGCCCTGGGGCTTGGGAGCTGGGAGAGGCTTTGTGCTCCGAGGGGGTGGCACTGCATAGTCATCAGTGGCAGGGTTGTAGGGGAGTTCATAGCCCTCCTCCTTCACCCGAGCCTGGCACCACCATGCATCCTTGGGCTCCTGAGGCAGATCATAAAGGCCCCGGAGAGCAGCTGGGGCAAGGCCCTCAGGTTCATCATAGATGGGGTCCTCTTTGGTGTCCGTTAGCTTGGCCTTCAGTAACTGCTGCTGCACATGCTCATACATGTCCCAGTAGAGAGATTTCTTTACCCCTTCCCCTGCCTGAGCAGAGGTGCTGTCCAGGGGGTCTGAATATAGGGAATCCTGGGAAGGACCTGGAAGAATGCGCAGGGAGTCTAAGGGTTCAGCATACAGGGCTGGAGGGCTGCCAGGGAGGGAAGCCAGCTTCCCCTCTGACACTTCTTCCTGAGAATCAGCTCTGAGAACATCCTGCCCCTGACCAGCCTTGCCCTGGGCCTTCTGCAGATGGATTGCAGTCTCAACTGCCTGAAAGATGTCATTTCCCTGTGCCGTCTGGAAGGTGAAAGTTCCGGGGCCGGAGGGGCAGCGGCGGCCTGCCTCAAACGAGAACATGACCTAAGAAAGTGTGAAGAGAAACACATTACCAGGAGCCATCTGGGAAGATAAGTCAGAAGGTTGAACTAGTTGAGGGTTCTACAAATAAAAGACTAGCTGAGGAAGGAGGTGGACTCCTGGGCTAGGCAGATGGGTTATCCTAAGGACAGAGCTTCCCACCTTCCTGCCCTGCCCCACCCAGTCCAAAGCCTATGACCCAGGAAGGCAACCCTTCCTGGCAGCTCCCCCCACACACTGCAATTCCACACCTTGTCCCTGCCATAGCGACGCAACAGAGGATAGGGCCAGGAAAGGAGTGGTTCCAGTATCTGATTCTGAGCTCCCATAGTCAGGAGAGTCAACCTCTCAGCCTCCACCCTCAGCATATAGGAGCCTTGTAGGCCACAGCGCTCAGCGGCTTCAGTCCTCTGCACGGTTACCCAGAACTGGGATCCTGGAAGGAACACACAATTAGACTGGCACCTGACCAGGGGTGGGAGTGGGGGTGGGGGTTGTCCCAACCCTCACCTGGAAGACAAGTGAGGAACTTCCTATTACCCCATAGGTCCCTGGACCCTCTAATCCGCCCCTTTCCAGGGGCACCATTCCTTTCCACCCTTCATCCCTGCCCAGCTTCTCAAGCGGCTACCTTCCCAGGTGGGGCTATACAGCGAGTTCTCCAGCATCTCCAGGGCAGAAAGCTTGGGTGGGTTCCCTGCAGGCGCCAGAGCCCAGCTGCCTTTCTAGGGTAAAAAGAAAGAGAGTATTGAAGACTCAAGTCATTCCCTCAACGCGGCTCCCTGGGTCTAAGCCTGCCCAGCTCCTCTGTGGCTGTAACTACCCTCACCCTGCAACGCCTGTGGGGCCCAGTGCGGTTCGCCCCAGCCGCTCGCGGGCAGTCCCGGCCCTCTCACCGGAAAGGCGTTTAGGCACAGCGTTTGCACCCAGGCGGCGCTGGACGGCGCGTCGGCCGCCAGCAGGTGGGAGCGCTGTGCAGTGTCCAGGCGGAAGGCCGCGGCGCCAGGCTCAGGCGGGCTCTCCACCGCCACGGGCGCCACGCTCACACACTCGGCCAAACGGATCACCTTGCAGTCCAGGCGGCGCGAGCCCCCTCGGCCCCCTCCAGAGCTCGACCCCTTGTGGTCAAAGAACTCGAGGCGCGCTACGCCGTGGGGGCTGGCCGGGTAGAGCACCGCCCAGGTCTTCCTCCACCGCTGCGGAGAGAAAGCGAGAGACGCTGGGAAAGAAGCAGGCGAGCGTCGGCCGCCCGGCCCCGACGGTGAGGGAGGGACCAGCGGAAGCCTCTTTCGGGTGTGAGGCTTTCCGACTGGCACTGTTTCCCCAGAAGGATGCCTGCCGCTCAGTCTCCCCAGGACCAGCGAGGGCGTACCCCAAGACCAGCAGACGCTTCCCTGCAGCGTGCAAAGCGACTTCGCGGGAACGCCACAGGGTTCTCGGCTCCCGGCGCCGCGCTTCCACCCTGCCCTCCCCCTCCCTCCTGGGCCCCATTGCCCACCGCTAGCTTTGATGAGGTTCGGCACCCCTGCCCCCGACTACCTTGGTACCGAAACGCTGACTCTGCAAAAAGAGCGGCCCTTCCATCACGGCCCCGTCCATGGCCCCCGGCGGTTCCTTCCTCGCTTCCTGGCCCTACGGGCTGAAGGCGGGGCGGGGCGGGGCGGGGGCGGGGCCTGGCGCACCCCGGGTGTTCCCGCCCCTCCCCCGGACCCCGCCGACCGCCATGCGGGAGGAAGGAGAGACGCAAGGAAGGGAGGGGTCCCCCAGATAAGCTGGGCGGCCCACCCCCCTCAGGCCCCTACCCATAGCCCTGGGCTTCACCAACAGACACCTCGCGGTTTCAGCCAGAGGGATCTGGCGCCTGGGCTTGGGGGCTGCGTGCGACGTCATATGCTCAACGTGACATCAGAGTGAAGGCCGTGACATCACCTCGAAAATGCCGACGGGCACCCTGGGGTCTCGGAGAGGCCACGTGGGCCCTTATGGCCTCAGAGTCCTCCCCATCTCGACCGGACCCGCCCCCAGCCAGGCCGTTTACTCTCTGCCGAGCGGGGGACGTGGGGGAAGGGCTGGGGTCTGGGGTCTGGAACGCTTCCCGGAGCCCGGAGCTAAGCCGCGGCCTCCCTCCGCCACAGGGGTCGCCGCCTGGGCCGGTCCGCGGCCCCGCGGCCTCTTGCGTGTCCGGCTTCTGACCGCAGCTGCCCGGCCTCCAACCCGCGGGAAAAGAAAGCTTCATTGAGACAGCCAAGAGGTGCGGAGGGCGGAGGGAGGTGGAGCGACAGCGTTCACCAAGCTCCACGGGGAAGGAGAAGTCCAAGAGGAGGGACCTGGCCAGGGAGGAACCCAGGGAGAAGGCGGAATGTGGGAGGGCTCTAGGGGACGTGGGAGGGACGAAAGGAGAAGAGGGAGGAAGGTCCAGTCTTGCCTGACCAAGCGCTTTTTTTTTTTTTTTTTTGGTGGGGGGGAAGTCCCAAGACTGATCTCGAGGACCAGGACTCTTCTTCCAGCCCCTACCTAGAGCCCCCGCTCAGCTAAAGGTAGGGAAGTCAAGCTGCCGGCGGGAGGAAGGGCAGTTGCTGATGGAGAGGATGGTGGAGGGACCGGGGCAAAGGAGTGATGTGGGATGAAGTCGAGGGGAAGCTGTGAGGGTTTTATTATTGCCAAAGAAGTGTGAGACAAGAGAAGTATAGGGAGAAGACAGATATTTGTGGGGGGCGGGAGGGGGGGGAGGGCGGCTGCAGGGTTTTCCAAATAGGGCAGCCGGGAGGGCCCTAAGGCTGGGGACTCCTCCGTCAGGCCCTACCCTTGGGCCCTCGAGCCAAAATGTCCTCAGAACAAAGCTGTCCTGTTGGGTTGTTTGTCAGAGGCCGGGAGAAGCATGCTGGGGGGCTCGCTGTAGAGGGGCTGTTTTCAGCCCCAGACAGAGGGAAGGCCTTGGCTGAGGAGTTGAGGGTGCCCTGGCCTCTGGTTGCCCAGTGACAGTGGTGGCCATGTTGGCAGGAGGCTTGGACAATCCTACAATTCTACCCCATCCCGCCCCCCGCAACCAGCTTGAGACCTGGCCCTCCCAGGCCCCTTGACCATGCAGTGCCTGTGAGAGCCTCTGTGCTGGGAAGGATATGGGGCTGGCTCTCCACATATTCAGGTGTCTGCCCTCTCTGCCCTCTCTGCCCTCTCTGCCTCAGAATCTGCCCAGATAGGACTTTGGGCTTGGCTCCCATTCAGGGGACTTTAGATCCAAGGGTCTCCTTGCCTGCCTCTCTCCACAATCAGCTGTCTGTCCTCTGACTAGCTGAATGGGGTCCCTCCTACCTCTGCTTCTTGGCTCCTGTCGGTTGCTCTCCTCCTCACCTGTTGCCTCTCTGGGTAGCTCCCCAATTCTGTGTGCCTGGCTCTCTCTCAATCATCTTTTGTCCATCTTCAGCGTGGTCTCTCTGCTGTCTCTGTTTGGCCCCCTTTCATTCCCACAATTTCCCTTCTCACATCCTGTCTGTCTGGGACCTCTTCTTTGTGTGTTTCTTGCTCAGTCTCTATCTTTTTATCCCAAGCATCCTCTGATTCTTGGTCTCTAATCACTGTTCTTTGATCTCAGAGTCTCATACATTGGTGAACAGAGGTAATGGAGGTGATGATGGCAGAACTAGGGAAGGTCATTGTGACACATAACTAATACTGAGAATTTTACTCTTTATGAAAGGGAGGGAAAGCCTCTCTCTATATATCTATATCTGTCTTTTTCCCTCTTTCTCTCTCTCTCCCTCTCCCTCTCCTTTTCCTTCTCTTATTCTCTCTCCTTCTCTTACTTTCTCCCTCTTCTCTCTCTACCTTCTCAATCTGAATCTCTCAATCTGTGCCTCTTGACTCTGTGTTTCAGCCCCTATTTAGTGTGCATTTCTCTCACTGTCTCTCTTAGTTCCTGGATGCTTTTCTTTCTCTCACATGCCCTCTGTCTCTGGTCTTACTCAGTGTCTCTTTTCCTCTCATGACCTCTCCCTTGGACCTAAGCCTGGCTCAATCTCAGTGGCTCTCATATACTCTCTCTCTCCGGGGCACCCAGGCCTTCTCTGCCATGCGACCTGTCAGTGTCTGGCAGTGGAGCCCCTGGGGGCTGCTGCTGTGCCTGCTGTGCAGCTCATGCCTGGGATCTCCATCTCCATCCCCATCCATGGGCCCTGAGAAGAGGGCCGGGAGCCAGGGGCTGCGGTTCCGGCTGGCCGGCTTCCCCAGGAAGCCCTTCGAGGGCCGTGTGGAGATACAGCGAGCTGGTGAATGGGGCACCATCTGTGATGATGACTTCACGCTGCAGGCTGCCCATGTTCTCTGCCGGGAGCTGGGCTTCACAGAAGCCACAGGCTGGACCCACAGCGCCAAATATGGCCCTGGAACAGGTGAGCAATGCCCCAGGCATAGCCTAGGTATTGCCTAAGTGTGACTGAAGTGCAGGGGGAGAGAACATCAGGATGGCACAGCCACAGGGACACAGGACACCAAGAATAGCCAGTGTGAAGTAAACCCATGGGTGACAAACCAGCCAATATAGTCACTTCTCAGAGCTGTGTGACCTTTGGCTAATCATTGCCATCTCTGAGCCCCAGATGCCCCATGTGCAAAAAGACTAGATGATATCTAAGTTCATTTCTGCTATAAAAAGTATGATTCTACAAAGCTATGTATGAGGACAGCCCTGATACAGTGAGCCTTGTATGGTTAAAGTACAGCTGCTTTCATGGGAAGCTAAGAGCAAGTAAATGATGTCTGGATGTCTGTCCCAAAGCCAGAAAAGACCACAGATACTGCAGCTGACAAAGTCAGATTATAGACCAAAGCTGAAACCGACAAGCTGGAACCAACTAGGGCAGGTATGAATGTGGGTAGTAGGAGCTTAGCAGCAATTCCAACCAAGGCCTGGGGGTACTTACACTATGTGAGCCTACAATGAGATTAATGGACAGGATAGTGCAATCTGCAGCTGATACCCCAATTCTCACTGGCTAGACCACTTCTGAAATAAAGTATGTATAGATGCCACATTTTAAGAAAGATAGTAGAAAATGGAAATACTTTCTGAGGACAGCTGCCCAGATGTGAAAGATTTGCAGCCAAGTTTCAAGGAGAAATAGTTGAAGAAACCGGGGATGTTTGATATGAAAAGAAAAAGCCTTTGATAACAATTACATGACGGTTGTCTTTAAATATGAAGGCAGTCATGTGGCTGAGGGATTTTTCTGGATGGCATCAAAGGACTGAATTAGAGCTGGTGGGGGAAAGTCATCAAGAGTCACAAGAACTTTGTGATGGTGTCCCGGCAGAAGCTGGAGAAATCTTTATCAGTATATGCATCAGGGTCCTTGCACAATGTCTGAGACAGACAACTTTGAGAGTTCACCCAATTCTGAGATGAAGTCAGTGATACTCATTGCAGTTTGGTCCAGGTAGAGAGAATAAGGGTCAGTGTGGAAGCGCAGACAGGGCGGGCACATGGGTATGTGAGGCTGAGGTGAAAGATCTTAGATTTCCAAGTCTCACAAATGACTCAAACCCCTAAGTTCCCATGTGTTGGCTGTGTGCTCTTAGGCAAGTTACTTAATTTCTCTGAACCCCCAGTTCTTTTTATAAAGTGGTGATAATATCTTATAGCGGCTCTGTTCTAAAAATTATCACATATGTACACACCATGGCAGATTGCTTGATTAATTGTAGCTATCATGGAATGGTTAAAAACTGAGCAGATTTCAACATCGACTCTTGTTTTTTATTCACCCTACCAAACTCCGGAGTATCCCCAGATCACCACCAACCCTCCATCAATCCTACGCCTCTTTTCCTGTTCCCTCCAGGGCCTGCTGTCCCTTGCCCACCCATTATCTTACCAGAAAAATGGTATCGTTATAGGCAGGTGCAAGGCCTCCATGCTCACTCTCCCCAACATCCCTATCACTCCCTATATCTACCTCCCCAAGCCTCTCTGTCTCCTCACCTCCCCCTCTTCAGGCCACATCTGGCTAGATAATCTGAGCTGCAGCGGGACTGAGCGGAGTGTGACCGAATGTGCCTCCAGGGGCTGGGGAAACAGTGACTGTACCCACGATGAGGACGCCGGAGTCATCTGCAAGGACCAGCGCCTCCCTGGCTTCTCCGACTCCAATGTCATTGAGGTCTGCAGTTCACACACACACACACACACCCCATCCTGGTTGGCAAGAAAGAGAGGGCTGTGGGGTATTATATGTGATTAAAGGCATGGGATTCCTTATGTCCCATGGGCTAATTTGGGTTGATAGGAGGCTGGAGGCAGGGGTGCACAGGAGCAAATGTTAGAGCTCCTAGATGCTGTAAAGTCCAAGTTTGTTTTAGGATTAACATTCAAGTTACTAAACCTGGCAGGAACCTCTCCAACTTCATCCCTGGTCCCCAGGATATCCTGTGCTCTCCTGGAACATCTCCCTTCTTACCTCCCCCCTCCTTCAATACCACTTTCTCTTTGACGTGCTCCCTCCTGCTCCAGACAGTTAGGTGCGCCTTCCTCAGCACTCAGTCATTTCTCAGGGCACAGTATGTCCTTCCACTCTTGTGGCTGCAGGAGAGTCAACACCCCACACACCCATTCAGTACAGTACTAAGGGAGGCATCACATCTCCCTCAGCCCTGTCCAGCCCTGTCCAGCCTCTGGCCATTGGATTTGCAGCAAGCACACTCAGTCAGCATTTCTTAAGGGTGGCCAGAAATGTGAATAGCGCTATTGGGATTCCTTCCTCTGCTTGTGGTCTCATCCCCAGGTAGAGCATCACCTGCAAGTGGAGGAGGTGCGCCTTCGACCAGCGGTTGGGTGGGGCAGGCGACCCCTGCCGGTGACTGAGGGACTGGTCGAAGTAAAGCTTCCCAATGGCTGGTCGAAAGTGTGTGACAAAAGCTGGAGCGCCCACAACAGCCACGTGGTCTGCGGGATGTTAGGCTTCCCCAGCGAAAAGAGGGTCAACGCGGCTTTCTACAGGTGAAGGACCATGGGCGGTGGTTGAGCAGAGTAGGGTGGAGGGATGCTCCTTGAGGAATGGGATTGAGAGACCTCTGAGAGGGTCTGGGCTCCGGGGGTCCCTGGGGCTCTGAAATGTTGGGAAAATGGCCTTTGCGAGACTGGAGAGGTGAGAAATCTTGCGGGACCATGAAGGGCTCCCTGAGGCGGGTCTGCTAGGGGACCAGTGAGGCTCCTGTTCTCTCGTGTCAGGAGCCGGGGAGGGGCGAGTGGCGGCGGGTGGAACGTCGGTGCGGTGACCCCAGAAGTTGTCTGGCAGAGTCCGCGGCCCGGGGCGCGCGTCGGGTTGCGAGGCCACGCCCAGCGTTGACAGTCCCCCGGGCGGTTTTGGTCACCGCTCCTGCGCGGCCCGGAGCCCGGGTCTGAGTTCAGAGAGGGTGAGAGTGTACCCTGACAAGGCAACGCCTGGTGTGTCCTGATCAAGTCTGGGCGCCTGGGGTCTGAGGACCGTGACAGGCCGCATGTGGCCCGCGGGGCGGCGTCTCCGAGTGAGGGCCAATCCCTAAGAGCCGGAGGGGCAGGACGGCCCTACCCTGGGTCCTGGCCGCCCGTTAGGCGCGTCTGTGGTCAACCCAGACCTCACGGCTCCTAGGCGTGTTTTCTAGAATATCATTCTACGGAGGCACCGGCCCTCTCAACCTGCCGGGGTTCTCTGGTGCACCGCTTCTAGAGTAAAATCACAGTGGTGACCAGCTCTGTGCTTACAGCGTCTCGCTTCCCTGGAGCATCTAATTTGGCCATTTTGAGAAATTTGGAAATCTTTATAGTCTCTCTGTAATCTATTTTTCAGGCTAAAAATGCTTATTTCCTTCAGCTCTTCCTTAGATCAGTTTTGCAGAAAGACCTCTTGACATCTAGGTGCCCCCCTTCCACTGGGCACACTACTTATAACATGGTCAGATTAGAGCAGGGTACAGTAAAAATGCTCGACTGTCATGTCTAGATTTTGCATTACCTTTGTGTTGAGGCAGCATCCCACTGCTCATATTGAACTTGTAATCACCTAAAACCAACTCAGGTCTTCCTTTATCCTTGGTGCTGATAGAGCAGCCTGTTTTAACCTAAATCTATGTTGAGTTTACCGTATTAGTTTGTTGCATCATTTAAAAACCATCTGTCATCCCTCCCAGCCTCCTCTGGTAGATAGACATAATAACTATGCCTCTGGCTTCAGAATGACTGTTAGAATGGTTGAAATGTTTAAAACCAAAGCTTAACTCTTCTTATGAAACTTTCCTCCAGATTTAAATTTAATCGTTAGTTGCGAAATATCTTTTCAGCCAATTGGGAACAAATTGAACACTACAGTGAGGTAGTGAACGTTTTGCCATCTTATCTTATGATGAAATCATGGGAGATTTTGCTAGTCTTTGCTAAAATCCAGGTATACTACCTTCACAGCCATTCTCCAGCCTTCTGATTTAGTGATCTTATCAAAAAAGGAAATCATGGTGGCTTGACTGACCTAATTTTTACTGAACTCCTTTTAGGTCTCTAAGGATCACCATATTTTTTTCTCAGTGCTCACAAACTTTTTATTTAATAACATCCTAAAATATTACTTACTGTAGGTTGAGGAATTCTTTTTCTTCTTTTTGAAAGTCAATATATTATCCAGCCTCCAGTCTTTTCCATACTAACATTTACCTTGCCTTGGCTCTGAGACACATCTGAAAGTTCTTTCAGCCCAAGGGATATGCTTTATCGGGTCTAGAAACACAAACTGTCTTAAAACATCTATGTGCTCTGCTCCTCTGCTGTCATCTGCCTTGGGGCTATATTTCTTTCTCTGTGTTTGTTCTTTATCTTTCCTAATCCAAACACCAGGTTCAAAAGATGAGTACAATTTAAATACCAGGCATTTCAAGTGAAGCGGATAGCATGAACAAAGATGTAGAGATTTGTTCATTTGCTGTTTATTTATTGAGTGCCTACTGTGTGCCAGGAACTATTGTAGACTCTAGAGATTCAACAGTGAACAAAACGGACAAAAATCCCTAATCTTGTAGACTAGGGAAGAATTGGAAAATAAAAGTAAAATTACAAAATGTAAGAATGACAAAGAATATAATCATTAAAAACAAAGCAAGGAAAAGTTTCAAAAGTGGTAGTGGGATTGCAGTTTTAAATAGAGTGGTCAGTAAAGGCCTCTTTAAGAAGGCATTATTTGAGAAAAGATTTAAAGGAGGTGAAGGCACAAGCCAGCAGAAATCTAAACCAATAATTTCAGGAAGAGGAATCATAAATGAAAAGATCCTGGGAAATGGGGGGGGGATGGGGCAGGGGAAGGGAGAAGGCATTCTTGTTATGTTCCAGGAGACCACTGGGGCTGTAACTGAGTGAACAAGAACAAGGAAGAAAATGATAGGGGATGTGATGTAGGAGGATAGTGAAAGAATGGGGAACCAGATCACATCGTGCCATTGGGGACACTTGCTTTTACTCCATGTGAGATAAAGTTCTGAGCAGAAACGTGAATCTGACTTCCATTTTTTTTTAGTTTCTCTTTATTATTTATTTATTTTTATTTATTATTTATTTATTTATTTTGGCTGCTTTATTAACAATAGACTGTAAGGGATATGGTAGAATCAACAAGGCAGAAAGACTGGTTAAGATGTTATTGTCTTCTCAAAGTCAAATAAAGAAAGTAAGAGATGATGGTAACCAGTGAACATGGCAAAAAAATGATAAAATTCTGTGTGTAGTTGAAAGTAAAGCCAACAAGATTTGCTGATGGATTCAATGTGATATGAGAGGAGAGGAATTAAGGATCATTCCAAAAGTTTTGGCCTAAGCTAATTATGAAGTTGGCCTCATTTGATAAGGAAGACAGTGCATGGAACATGTTTTATGTGGCGATGGCAGGGAAGAGTTGTATATTAGGAACTTATTTTGGGATCTGTTAAATTTGAGGTTCTTTAAGACATTAAAATGGTGAAGCTGAGTAAGCAATTGGATATAAGACTCAAGTTCAGCTGAATAAAAGTATTTTAAGTCATCAAACCGGACAACATCACCACCAAGGGAGTGAGTGTAAACAGAAAAAGAAAAGTCTAAGGACTGAATCATGGGGAGCTTAAACATTATGAGGTCAGGTAGATAAGCTGAAATGCAAACAGTGAGGTGGGTAGAAGGAAAACCAGGTGAGCATGGTGGCCTTGAAAGCTAAGTAGAGTACTTCAAGGAGGTGAGAGCGATCAAATGAATCAGTGCTGCTGATGGGTCTAAAAACATAAAGACTGAGAAACAACTGGATTTAGCAATGAGGAAGTCATATAAGATGATATACATAGGATATATTTGGAAAAACAGTTGGCTAGAGCAGAAGATTTATACTAAGAAATAGAAGAAGGAGCAAGAAGAATAAGGCCAGAAAAATGGAACACTTTTAATGGCAGATTGATCTTATGGAAAAATTAAAAATAAAAGTATTCGTATGGAACAGTGATAAAAATAAGGCCAGTGGTTTTTAAGTTTGCCTGATGACTTAGAAGAGGAGATAGAATGTAAAAATAAGAGGAGATTCCTAAAGTGATTCTGAAGCTGCTTGAGAGAAGAATGGTGCCATTAGACATCTATAGGCTTCAAGTTAATGTGAACTAATTTTAGAAGTGAGCCATCCTCAGGAAGTTTCAGACCCAGGAATTATCCCTAGATATGCACAGCCTGAAGTAATTTTCAGAGATCAGGAACATTTGCATACATATTGGAATCTCTTACTGAGTCTGAGATGAAGGCTGGAGAAGAAGATATACTAAGTACAGAGATCATTCTTAGTGGGGAAAGAGATTACAGGAGTCCTGGGAGATTGTGTGGTAGGGATATGATATAGATCTTTTTCTATGGGTAAAGTCAGACAGAGGGGGCGTTCTCATAGGCAACACAATTATAAAGGATAAGCAAGACTTATAAACAACTTTACCTTCCTTAGAGAAAGAAGATGCATCTGCTATTTTTAGTATAAGTCAGTAAGATTTGGGGAATGAGAAAATCAGAACATAATGTATTTATCATTTCAAAACTTGGCTTGGTATTTCTGCCCTAGAACATGAGAAAGTTAGAATTTTAAAAGGGGAAAGAATGCACAGATAATTGAACCATTTACTACCCTTTTGCAGGCAAAGAAATTAACCTTCTAAGAGCTTAAATGTTATGTAAGAAATCACTCTTCTAGTTCAGTTCAGATCATTTTTTGAACTCCTGCTATTTGCAAAGCACTGTGCTGGTTTCTGAGAATATAGAGATGATGAGAGATGTAATTAGGCACCAGATCCTAGAAAACCTTATAGACTATATTAAGGATTTGGGTCTTTATGATAAAAGTAATGGGAAACCATTGAAGCGTTTTAATAAGGAGGACTGTGAGAGGACATGATCAAGTTTGTGGCTCCAAAAGATCACTCTGACTGTGCCTCTGAGAATAGTTTGGAGAAGGGCAAGAGTGGATGGATTGGAGAGATATTTAGGAAGTAACATTGGCAGAACTTGGTTGTGGATTGAATTTGGGAGCCAAAGAAGGGAGAAGTGGCAAGTTTGACTCCTAGGTTTCTAGAGTGGATTTTGCTGAAAACATTATGAGTTTATTTTTTAGACCTGACCTGTATTACATTTTAGATAACCTTAAGCTATCTAAGTAGAAACATAAAGAAGACAATGGAATATACAAAGTTAGGTGTGAATGAAAACAGAGAGAGGATGTGGAGTGAGAAGAAATGCCTTAGACAGAGCTCCAAAATTTTAAGTGATAAGATCGAGGAGGAGCCTGCAAAGCAGACCAAGAAAGCAACTGGAATTAGGAATTAAACCAAGATAGTAGTGTTATGACAGCCAAGGAAGAAGAGAGTGTCAGATGCTGCCAAAAGTTCAATAAGATGAAGAAGGAAAAATGTCTACTGGCTTTATTATTTCAGAGTGATGGGTAGGGACAACCAAAAAAGAGTGGATTAAGGAATGAGGGGGGAAGAAAGGATATAGAGATGGTCAGTATTAACAACTCTTGAAAATTTTTTCAATGAAGAGGAGGAGAGATGAGGGATGGGGGGCGTTGGAGAGGAGGAGAGATAGAGAGAGAGAGATTTGAAAATGTTTAGAAGGATTTAATTGAAAAGGGCAACTTCTCAATTAAGAAGGAGAGAAAGGATAAGGGATGGAATTCAGAAACAGTTGAGGGGAGTGGCCTTAGAGAATAGAGACAGTTGGAATGAGAAAAGGATGTGCAGATGTCAGTAGGTTTTTATGTTTGATGGTTGAAGGAATAAATGATAGGGGAAAACAAGCATATTTGTGAATGAAGAAATGTAAATCAAGACAAATATCAGTACTGGTCCGAGCTAAGTAGCAGGTCGTTAATATAGCCTACATTATACCTTATAATATATATACATATAATTACATATGCCATAATATATATTATAAAAACCTTGTAAGCTCCTTAAATAACTTGGAGAAGAGATACAGTAGTCCCTCCATCTTTGTGGTTTTGCTTTCTGCAGTTTCAGTTACCTGAGGTCAACTGTGGTCCAAAAATATTAAATAAAATTCCAGAAATAAACAATTCACTAGTTTGAAGTTGTACATGATTCTGAGTAGTGTGATGAAATCTTGTGCCATCCACTCTATCCCAGCAGGGACCTGGATCATCCCCTTGTCCAGCATATTCACGCGGTGTATACTCCCTGCCCGGTAATCATTTAGTAGCCGTCTAGGTGATCAGATCAACAGTTAGTGTATCACAGTGCTTGTGATCAAGTCACCCTTTTTTCATTTAATAAAGGCCCCAAAGCCATTAGCATAACTTTTATTACAGTGTGTTGTTATAACTGTTCTATTTTATATTAGTTATTGTCATTAATCTCTTACTGTGGCTAACTTATGAATTAAACTTTATCATAGGTATATATCTATAAGAAAAATGCAGTGTTTATATAGGGTTTGGTACTATTCTTCATTTCAGGCATCCACTGGGAGTCTTAGAACAAATCCCCCATGGATAAGGTGGGGGGACTACTGTATTTTGAAATTTCTAGATAATACTACGTTTTTCTAAGTACTACTCTGGAGATCGAGGTGATCAAGTTACTGGTGAAAGGAAGTGCCAAGTTTATTTCATTCTAGACACGTTTGAGAAGAACGTTTGGAGAAAAAGTTTCACACTACATACTTGTATCCTGAAAGGTTTTAAACTCTTAGTAATGTCTCAGGAAAGGGACCTGAGAGTTACTGTAGACTCTTGGCTAGGAATGTTGGACATTTTGGATGTTTGGGCAAAAACGCCAATTAAGTACAACCTCAGGAAGAAGCCAGGGCAGGAAATAGCTTCAGCCCTGTTTAGAGTTTATCTATATATTAAAAATCCTAGTGCATCTGCACACCGTACACTATATACAAATAGGCTCCTCAAGAAAAACAGCAGAGCAGGATATATTCAAAGAAAGGATGACTAAGATGACAACAGGGAATTTCGTAAACATAAGAACAGACAGACAAGGCCTGCATTCATCCATACATAGTTGGACAGGGAAGAGAGGGGGCAGAATTAAGATCTTTGAAATCAAAGGGAAAATGAGAGGAGAAACAGACATTAGTTTCCAGATATTAGACTTAAGATAACCTCTTGAAGAATAAAATAGTCAAATATTTAAGCCAATTGAAAAGAAATAAGGTTTTAGAACCTATACCCCTGGAAGTAAGTTTGGGAGATGAGCTCAGTCTATGAATGACTGAAGCATATAGGATTTAACTTGGGCAGGAAAGGTGCTGTCATCCTAAGCTCCTTGGCCGCGTTTTCCTCAGTCAAACCAAGTTGACATCCTTGGATTTTCCAGCCTTGGTCCTTAGTTGGTTCACAGGCCTCAGACCTGGAAATGCCAGAAGCCAGAAAGCATACAAGAATAGAAAGGCAGTCAGCCTCCCTACGTGTGGCCAGGCCAGTTCTCTCTCCTCGCCTGGTCAGTCTGGGAATCCTAACATCCCTAACACCTTTCCACCTACACCCTCCCTTAGCCCTCTCCTCAGGTTTAGATCAGACTTACTATCGACCCATCCACCTCAGCCTAATTTCTGTGGGTCCTGGTATAAGGGTTCTATCAGCCCTGAGTCCATGTCCTTCACTGGTGCTTACCCACCTGGTCATGTGCTTATGAGGCCAAACAGCTGTGAAGGGTAGAGTCTTGGGATTATCTGATGTTATAATATCCTGCCACAGGAAACCTCTGATCGTTGGAAAGGAAACCTCTGATCGTTGGAAAAGAAACCTTACCCCTGGTCCCAGCTGCGCCAGCCTTTCCCACTTGGTTCTAGACTGATCTTGACTCTGCTATTGTCTTATCCTCACAGAAAGTTGAGGAAGCGAGCGGCCAAAGCCTCCGCCCGACGCCCCAAGCCCCTTGTAAGGTAATAGGGCAAGAGCCCTGGGACCTCCTGCTTGCCCCTGTGGCCCCAGGAGGTGGATGGATGGAAGGCAGCCTATCCATGTCCATCCCAAAACCCAAGCTGTTGAAGTAAGGATATGACTGGAAAATGGTCCTTCCAGGATGGGAGGGGAGGGGAGGCAGGCATGGGAATGGGCAAGCTTCAATGTTAGGAAGCACAAGGAGAAAGTAGTGTAGGAATGGCTGAGGAACAGCCTCCTCATCTTTACATTTCCCCCAAATAGCTCAGACTCCATCCTCAGCCATCTGTATGCTTCCTGCCCTTCCCCCAGTCTTCACCTCCCTTAATTCACTCACATTCCCATTCTCTCTTCTGCCTTAACTTTCCTCTTATCTCCTCACCCACCTGGACTGACATAACTAGATTTCTCGTCACTGTTGCTGAATCCAGAGAGCAGCGTGAGATCCTAAAATACAGTTCAGTAGTGTGCAGCAGTCAATGTTTGTGGCAAATAGGGCCGCCTTCACTTTACTCCTTCTTCCCACATTCTGCATAAAGGGTCCTTCCCAGAAACAGCAAAAAATCATCCTGTCTTTCCTGGGCCATGAACCTAACCACTATCTCCATTAACTTCTTTCTCCTTTTTTCAGACCAATCACCAAACATAAAGTCAAACCCAAACTCCAAGTGGGCAGGGGGCCAATCAAGAGGTAAATAAAGTTCTGGCTGGGTGGAAGAAGAGGGAGCATCTAGTGATGAGCCAGGGGATCCGGCTGTGGTCAGGAAGGGGTGCAAGAGGGGTCTCCACCAAGAGGTGGAGGAACAGCAGCAGCTATTACAGACCACCTTCCAGGTGATTCACTGAAACATAAAAGCTTACCTTTATGTTGGTCTCTGGAGAATTGTGCTTGCCACAGGATTTTTAAAAATCTCTGTATCAGTCCATCCTTGTTCCACACACTCATTTATCTTCTCCCAGTGAATTCCGGTAGATACTCTGGCACTTTTGTCCACCAGATGCCACGCTTGCCTCTTCCCCAAGAGGTTGTTTGTCTAAGGGATCAGTGTTCCCATCCTACCTTTATTTGATTAAATTTTAAAAATAAGTGCTACTGGCTTAAAGGTAAGACTTAATGGGATCAAATTGACAGCCCCTTCCCCTCTGGTTCAGTTGACACAATTAGGCTCCCAGATGCATAATTTTCCTCCTGGGCTTCTTCAGAACCCAAGGAGTGGAAGGCTTCTGACCCCATTGATTAAATCTCACTAGGCTTCCTAAGGTCGTTTGCACATGCAAAATGTCCCTGATAACTTCTTCAGCAGTGACTGAAGTACAAAGAATTCATTCCTTTTCATTATCCCCTCCTCTCTTCAGCATGTTCTAGTAGTCCCCTGATACCACTCATGACCCAGCTCCTCCTTCTAGTGGCTTCCGAGGAGCTTGGAATTTGGGGTGTTCTTGTAGTACCTTTTAGCTTAGGGTCATATTTGGCCAACATCGCCATACCGTGGGCTTCCCTAACCCCCACATTAAAGTGCACACTGCTGTTTTTACTTTGTCAGTTGTAGGGAAAGTAGAGGAGGGAGTTCAGAAGAGAGATGCCTTTTTCCTGTGATTGCCTCTTTAACTTTTATATTCAGCTGAACAGGACTTTGGGAGAGTACCTAATCTCTTTCCTGAGCTTACAAAGGCATTCTGTCAAGTCTCCAGGCTTCCTTTGTCTGTTGTATTTATAAACACTTTCTTCTCTCTGTGTCTTCCTGGCCAATGGCCTCAAGTCATCATATTCCTTCCTTCCTCTGACATCAAGTGATAGGGCATATTACCATAATAATTCACTGGCATATCAGCCTCCCAGGCCCACTCCACCAATATCAGGGTTCGGCTGGTTCCCTTCATCTATGGACTGTTCTGGGAAGAATGTATTTTCTCTCATCACAAACCTCACTGCAATCTCTCATTCCGTTGGTGTTGATAAGCCCCTCATTCTCTTAAGCATCTCTCTGCAGTATTTCCAAGTTTTAACATCTCTAGTTTAGTCCCATTTTCCTGCTTGGGTGGCCATGGAACATTCTTTCTTTAAGTTGCAGAAGCACAGATTGCCTCATTAAAGACTCAGAGCTCGGCTCAGACCTGGGGATGTGTTTACCATTCTGTTTGTATTCACTCTCCTTCTTTGGTTATGTGGTCCTTCTAACTTTAGTCTGTCTTGTGTTTATAAATCTTCCCTCTGTATGCCAACCCATCTTTTGTGTGTCCACCATCTGGTCTGTTCTTCCCATAACTGCCCATCATACTCGGCCTGCAGAGCCCCTGGCCTGGAAGTCCCTCTGGCCTCTGAGGAGCCATTTAGATTCAAGACTTACTCTTACTCCTTTGCATCCTGACTCATTCAGATATTCCAGTCTTGGCACAATAGGAGGATCTGCTCACTCTGGCTCTTTGGGCTTCCTGTTTGTGTCAGCTGCCCCCTCCTGCCCATCTCTGCCTCCTGGGCAGTTTTAGCTTCCAGATCTCTTTGCACAGCAGCCTCAGCCTCAGCCTCAGCCTGTTAGGGTCAGCAGCCTAAAACCACTTGGAACAAGGTTTCCGTCAGGCAAGTTGAGACTTATCACCTTCCCATAGGGTTCTTCTGCTGCAGAAAGTCCCCAGGGACCCTCCTTCTGGGTAACCTGGGCTCTTTCAGCCTGGAAACTCACCATTCCCTTTATCTCTTTGGAGTACAACGTACCAGAGAAGAGGGGAAGAGGAGGAATAGAGTGGTCGTGAAAAGTTGGGGGATGGTGGAGACATGGAGTGGGAGGCGGGTTGTGGGCAAAGAGGCAGGAGCATTGTTTTACCCTACTGCTCCCCACTCCTGTCCCCCCAGGCTGCTGGCCCAGCGGCAGCAACACTCCTTTGGTCTGCATGGGGTGGCGTGCGTGGGCACGGAGGCCCACCTCTCCCTCTGCACCTTGGAGTTCTATCGTGCCAATGACACCACCAGGTGCCTTGGGGGGGGCCCTGCGGTGGTGAGCTGTGTGCCAGGTCCTCTCTACGCAGCATCCAGTGGCCAGAAGAAGCAACAACAGTCGAAGCCTCAGGGGGAGGTGTGTGAGACAGTGACGATGACCTTCCCCACCCCAGGTGGAGAACCCCCTAGCCTGGCCACCCCTAAGCACAGCCCTGACCTTTGAGGATAGAAAAGAACCCTCCAGGGGGTGGGCCACAGATCTGAGACCCCACCCCTCCCACCCACCAGAGTCTCATTCATCTCCAGGTCTGCTCAGCCCTTTCTGCACTGACATTCCCATTCACTGCTGTTGGACACATCTCTCTTCTCTATAGGTCCAAGTACGTCTAAAGGGTGGGGCCCACCCTGGAGAGGGCCGGGTGGAAGTCCTGAAGGCTGGCACGTGGGGCACTGTCTGTGACCGCAAATGGGACCTACAGGCAGCCAGCGTGGTGTGTCGGGAGCTGGGCTTCGGAAGTGCTCGAGAGGCTCTGAGTGGCGCCCGCATGGGGCAAGGTGAGAGGGATTAAGGTGGGAGGGACAGGGAAGGAGGTACACACTCCTGCAGGATACAGTCCTTGGGAAGGAGACCCCTGGGTAGACAGTAAAGGCCCAACTGCAATCTCCTGATCTTTGACCTCTCACCTTAGGCATGGGTGCCATCCACTTGAGTGAAGTTCGATGCTCTGGACAGGAATCCTCCCTCTGGAAGTGCCCCCACAAGAACATCACAGCTGAGGACTGTTCCCATGGCCAGGATGCTGGAGTGCGATGCAACCTGCCCTACACTGGGGTAGAGACCAAGGTCAGTCATACTTTCCACGTTGGCTCAGGTGTCACATCTCATCCAATCCTAGTCATGCTTTGCCGTGTGATAGCCCCCAGCTCACTGTCCTAGGCCCCTGCCACTCTGGATCTCCCTCCTGACACCACCACTGCTAGCCCTTTATGTGCCTCTGAATCACTCTTCAGCCACATGCCTGCTAATCTCCCACTACCCCACCACAAAAGCTTTCCCAGCTCTTCCATTCTGTCACTACAGATCCGACTCAGTGGGGGTCGCAGCCGACACGAGGGGCGAGTAGAGGTGCAAATAGGGGGACCTGGGCCCCTTCGCTGGGGCCTCATCTGTGGGGATGACTGGGGCACGCTGGAAGCCATGGTGGCCTGTAGGCAACTCGGACTGGGCTATGCCAACCATGGCCTGCAGGTGAGTGGGAAAGAGGAAAAGGGAACCAAGGTAGTTGCTTCCAAAGCCTGTGTTTGGGGCAGAGGACTGGAAATTAGTCCTTTGGCCCAGGAGGCTGAATGGTGGAGCCTCACAAAAACACCTACATATGTCCCTAGGAGACCTGGTACTGGGACTCGGGGAATATAACGGAGGTGGTGATGAGTGGAGTACGCTGCACAGGGACTGAGATGTCCCTGGACCAATGCGCGCATCACGGTACCCATATCGCTTGCAAGAGGACAGAAACCCGCTTCACTGCTGGAGTCATCTGTTCTGAGAGTGAGTAATGAGCAAGCTGGGGAAGGGATATTCTGGGTCACCCCTTTCAAAGAAAGAGAGGGCTGTAATGTAGAAGGGCACTGCTTCCGTGTGGAAAACCAGCCTCATAAACACTATGGGGGATGGAAGCATCCCATCTGTCCCCACTCCTCAACAGTGACTTCTAACACTCTCCTTCCTTCCTGGGTGCAGCTGCATCAGATCTGCTGCTTCACTCAGCACTGGTGCAGGAGACTGCCTACATCGAGGACCGACCCTTGCACATGCTCTACTGCGCTGCAGAAGAAAACTGCCTGGCCCACTCAGCCCGCTCAGCCAACTGGCCTTATGGGCACCGGCGTCTACTCCGATTCTCCTCCCAGATTCACAACCTGGGACGAGCTGACTTTAGGCCCAAGGCTGGGCGCCATTCCTGGGTGTGGCACGAGTGTCATGGGTGAGAGGGTCGAGTAGAAGGGGATGGGGTTGGGGTAAATCTGCTGGGATCAGGGAATGAAACAGGGGTTTCCTTGTCCCCACAGGCACTACCACAGTATGGACATTTTCACTCACTATGATATCCTGACTCCCAATGGCACCAAGGTGGCAGAGGGCCACAAAGCTAGTTTCTGCCTAGAAGACACCGAGTGTCAGGAGGGTGAGTTGGACCAGTCTAAAATGGACCACAGTAACTCCAAACTACAGCCTTGCCTCACACTGATATATACCAATTCCTTCAGATGTCTCCAAAAGGTACGAGTGTGCCAACTTTGGAGAGCAGGGCATCACTGTGGGTTGCTGGGATCTCTACCGGCATGACATTGACTGTCAGTGGATTGACATCACAGATGTGAAGCCAGGAAACTACATTCTGCAGGTGCCTGGGGTCTGAGATTTTTCTAGCTGGCAAGTGGGAATAGTGTTTATCAAAGACACCTTTGGATTGTGTTGCCTTTCTTTCACTCATAGGTGGTCATAAACCCCAATTTTGAAGTAGCAGAGAGTGACTTCACCAACAACGCAATGAAATGTAATTGCAAATATGATGGACATCGCATCTGGGTGCACAACTGTCATATTGGTATTTGGTGGGAAGAATAGCCCAGGAAGACAGGGATGGGAGGGAAAGGCCCTTATTCACTTCTCCTTGTTTCTGTGTCTTCCCACCCACATGTGTATTTCCCAGCCTCCCCACTTCAACCCACCCTTTTCCACAATGGGTCTGCTTTCCTGCCCAAATCACCCATTTACCTTGCAGGGGATGCCTTCAGTGAAGAGGCCAACAAGAGATTCGAGCGCTACCCTGGCCAGACCAGCAACCAGATCATCTAAGGTGCCACCACCGACCTCTGCACACCACCACTGGCCCCTAATGGCAGGGGTCTGAGGCTGCCATTACCTCAGGAGCTTACCAAGGAACCCCTGATGTCAGCAGGCCCCCTACACTCATCCAATGTGCACTGTGGATGTGGAACTGTAAGCCGATGTTATTGCCCTCCTTCCTAGGCCAGATGTCCGGATCTGAAGCCAAACATGGGGAATCCTGGATCTCAGACCCAGCACCAAGCTGAGCAGACCACAAAGAGCAGCACCTGATTAACTGGCCAGAATGACAGAGCAGCTCATTTTCTTGAATAGGGAGGTCAGGATGGTCAGCTCCAATATCTCCCCTCAGTTCGGGGAGATACAGCTTTACCTCTAGCCTTTTTGTGGCAGAAAAGATAAGCACACCCCCCATTTTTGACTATAACATGTTGCTAGGTATAATTTTATTTTATATAAAAAGTGTTTTTTTGATTCCTCCGAGCCCAGGGATTGGTGCTGGTGGTTGGAGGGGCCTGCCCCCCCACTGGTTCATTTAATCCTCTGTCCAGATGCCCTCAGAGCCTAGGCCAGGAAAGCAAAGTGGAAATCAGAGCAGTAGCCTCATACTCTTCCTGATCTATTCATTCTGTGACTTCAGGGGTCACATATAAGGTCAATGTTTCTGGTCCCCGCCGGACTCGCACTGCCAGCTGGGATTGGGTTCGAACAGCTTCATAAATATCTTCAGCATTTTGTACCAGCTGCTCCCCAATGGCCAAGATCACATCACCTGGCCGCAGACCAGCCCTATTGCAAAAGATGGACAGAGGAAGGAAAAAGTAGACAGACCAGTTCAAGGACACATGTGCATCTCACACCCCCACCGCACAGTGCAGTCTCTCCCTCACCGGTGTGCAGGGGAGTCCAGGATGACTTTATGGATGAGCACGCCATGCTGAACATCAGGAAAGCTTGGTTCTCGAAGCTGTAGTTCAGCAAGGATGCTGAAAGGACACAGACCACCCTGTTAACCACACCAAGGTGCTCTCCCCATCTTGGGTTCACCTCAAATCTCTCATCGACACACTGACAACTGTATGGATAAGGTATGCACTAGGTACTCCAGATACAAAGGCAATTCATTTCTGCCTTCTAGTAGTTAGGAAGTGGGACATATATATAAAAGGCACCTAATTCCAAATGACAGATGGTGTTAAATCAATAGCACTAATCTCATTCTAAAATCCTAAGAGAAGCTTTAAGGAGGAAGTAGAACTTAAGATGAGCCTAGAAAGATGGGTCTTATATTTAACTATATGAAATAAAAACAACTCAAATAAAAACCTAGGGGTAGGAAATCGGGTTGGCTGGAACAGAATATATACATGTAGGAAGCCAGGTCTGGAGGTTAAAATGGAGACAGATGAAAAATGGCTCCTAAACACCAGGTTAATAGATTGAAAATTTTAAAGCAGTAATGGGATGAAATCAAATTGGTGGTAGGTGTGCAAAATGGAGTGGGATGAGAAGACAGCTCTTCTGATAGCTGTAAGTATGAGGCAATTCACCATAGATAAAGAGAAGATTGAGAACAAAGCTCAAGAGAAGTGCTAGTTGTGTACCACTGAGTATACAGGTGGTCCTATATGTCATTACCCCTGAAGTTCATACCTGGGAGTCAGGGTCAGCATCATCACCCCAATGTATCGGCGCTGGGAGCCACTGATTCCAAACCAGGAATCTGTGATAAAGAGATAAATGAGCCCCACCCAGCTACATCCTTCCTTCCCCTCCTCCTCCCAATAGACCCCTCTCCAGCAAGGCCCAATGAATGCCCTTCCCACCACTTAAGGGAACCCCTTTTCCCCTAAGCCAGGCTCACTCTTCTTTTCCCCACGATGCAGAAACTCTCGAAGGCGATCAGAAGGGATGGCAAAGGAGATTCCAGCTGTGACCTTCATGGTATTCACCCCGATCACCTCCCCATCCTGCAGGGACAGAGCCCACTATTCCCTAGCCCAAACAAATAGTAGGAGATGGGGGTACCTGAACAAGAGTAGCAGGGAGTTGGAAAGATCTGGTTGGATTCTGGGAAACAGCCAACAAGGGACTGTTCAAAGCCTTGACCAAACATGGTTAAAGTAGGGAAATCCCACCCCTGCCCACACTGACCTGGGGCAGGAATTCTTAGAGAGAAGGATGACGCACTCACCAGGTTAACCAAGGGACCTCCAGAATTTCCAAACTGCAGGACAAGGAGAAAATATGGAAGAGACCCAGGGACTCTATGCCTGAGGGCATAACCAGGATGTATGCATTTTCTTCAAATTCTTTTCCCAGCCCATGAATGAGTAACCATATTTTTGTAGCTCAGCCCCAATATATAGGCTCATCTGCCATCTATCACACTTGGTGCCTGCACCACACAACCCTCTCTCCCTCCCCCAACCTGGACTGTCAGTTCTCCCATATCAGGACGCACATCAATAGCTGCATCAGTCTGGATGTATTCCACATTGGCTTGGGGGAGGCCTAGGTCTCTGGCTGGACGCTGAGCGGAGCTGACGATGCCGGATGTGATCGTGTTCTGCAGTGCAAAGGGACTTCCCATGGCAACAACAAACTCCCCTTGCCGGACATCAGATGAGCGTCCCAGGGGCAGTGTGGGAAGAGGTTCCTAACAATGAATGGGTACAAGGGACCTGTCATCTGGAAATGCGAGCAAATTCACAGTCCTAACCAAACCCAGCCTGCCCGGACCCCCACCTTGGTCTGAATCCTCAGCGTGGCGATGTCTGCCACGGGATCCACAGCTGTGACCATGGCTTCATATGTGTCGCCGCTAGGCAGCCTCACACGGACTCGGCGCCGATCAGCCACCACATGGGCGTTAGTAACGATGAGCCCGTCAGCAGCCACCACGAATCCTGAGCCATTTGATATAGGGACTTCGCGGCCCGAGAAAGGGTGCCTGAGAGGGGGAGAAAGCACGGATGTGAGGAGATCGTACCTCTCCTGGTCGCCTGCCCTCTAGCCCACGCCTCGGTACCTCCAGGTCTACCCCACTGTTACCGGCCCAAGATCTCGATATAAACCACGGCAGGTGCCGTCTTCTCCACCACGTCTGCGATGAAGTTGTACTGGCTCCGGGGAGAGGTGGGCGGCGAGCTAAGGACAGAGGCAAGGACGGCCGGGGGACCCCGCCCCCCGCCCCACAACAACAGCAGCACTGCCCCCCCAGCGCCCAGTGCCACCGCCAGCCACACGCGCAGACGGGCTCCCGGGGTCCCTGAGTCCTCCTGGGTCTGGGAATCTGGGGTCCCCGCTGTCAGCCGCGCTCGAGAATCCGAAGTCCTCGACGTCAGACATGTCCGTGATCCAGGGACCCCCACAGACAACTGGACCCGGAGACTGGGGGTCCCAAAAGTCACTCGGGTCCGAGGGTCAGGAGTTCCTGACATCAGTAGGACCCGAAGGTCAGGAGACAACAGGGGTCCCTTCCCCCAGCGAATCCCCCCTAAAGCCCGCCATCCCCAGAGGCTCCAGCCTGCACCCCGCCCCGCCCTCAGTGCAGCCATCAGCTCCGCCTCGGCTGCCTCCTCGCCCTCCCTACACAGAGGCGGCTCCCTGGACGTGAGCTGGGTGACCGCGGGACGCGGGGCACGCCGGTACCTGAAGTCCTCCAGAAGTGCACGCCGGGACCGGGATTCCCGGAGGCAGACTCCGCCCCTGCCCCGCGAATGCCGGGAATTGTGGTCTCTGCGGGACGCGAGCTCTGAGGTGGCCCAAGGGCCCGCGAGGCATGCTGGGGCCGCTAGCCCTTCCGGGGCGCCTCAGGATTTCGGGTCCTGGCACCCTGGGCGGACGCCCGGAGTCTCCGCCTTCCCAGGAGCCCCTGCGGCGGGGCGCAAAGATGGCGGCGGTAGCCGAACACCCCTAGAGCAGCTGCGATGGAACCTCCCCCGGCGCCGGGGCCGGAGCGGCTCTTTGACTCGCACCGGTAAGAGTTCCGGCGGGAAGAGGCCACCTCCCGCGTCCATTCGGCCTTCGGCGCCCGATCACCCCGTCTCTCGCCCCCAGGCTCCCGGGTGACGGCTTCCTGCTCCTCGCGCTGTTGCTCTACGCGCCCATCGGGTTCTGCCTTCTCGTCCTGCGCCTCTTTCTTGGGATCCACGTCTTCCTGGTCAGCTGCGCGCTGCCAGACAGCGTCCTTCGCAGGTTCCGACTTGGGTGCTCGGCGGGAGGAGGGGGGTGTCACGGCTGGGCCCGGCCCGAGGCCGTGCAGTCACCACTGTCTGCGTCCCCAGGTTTGTGGTTCGGACCATGTGTGCGGTGCTGGGGCTCGTGGTCCGGCAGGAGGACTCCGCACTCCGGGATCATCGTGTCAGAGTCCTCATTTCCAACCACGTAACACCTTTCGACCACAACATAGTTAACCTGATCACCAGCTGTAGCACCGTGAGTAGGGGACGAAGCCTAGAGCGCCATGGCCAGTTCCCTTGGGCCCAGCTCAAGGACCCCTCACTGCCCTCCCACAATTCCCTTGGGGACCAGGAGCTACTGACTGAGCCTTACCCCTAACCCCGCTTCTCTACTCCATATGTCAGTGTTTACCACTTCCCAACATTCTTTTTTTTCTTGCTTTCTCTCTTCCCTGTCCCCAGCCTCTACTCAACAGTCCCCCCAGTTTTGTGTGCTGGTCTCGGGGCTTCATGGAGATGGATGGGCGGGGGGAGTTGGTGGAGTCACTCAAGAGATTCTGTGCTTCCACGAGGCTTCCCCCAACCCCTCTGCTGCTATTCCCCGAGGAAGAGGCCACCAATGGCCGGGAGGGGCTTCTGCACTTCAGGTGGGTAAGCACAGGTATTGGTCTCCAACTGGGTAGGTAGGTAGGTGGTCAGGCGTAGGGGCCCTTGGGTTTTCACAACCTTCTTCAGCCCTGTCCCCTCCATTCCCAGTTCATTTCTTTTTTATCTGCTTTGGGCTCTTTCCTCTGAATCCCTTTATTCCCGCATTTATATACTTGTACAGTTTGACAGTTTCCTATTTTTAGTTAGGTATGAGCTACTGACTGGGTTGGCTAGAATCCCATCCTACTCTCTCTTCATCTTCTAGTTCCTGGCCATTTTCCATCCAGGATGTGGTACAGCCTCTTACCCTGCAAGTCCAGAGACCCCTAGTCTCTGTGGTGAGTGTGCGTTGGTTGAGGAATCTCGGGGGTGGGGGAGTTAAGAGGAATGTTTCCATTCCTGGCCTAACTTACACTTCACTTCATGCCTTCCCCTCAGACGGTGTCAGATGCCTCCTGGGTCTCAGAACTACTATGGTCACTTTTCGTCCCTTTCACGGTGTATCAAGTAAGGTATTAACTGTCCTCATTTTTTGGTGGCTAGGAAAAGCTCACCTCAAAGGAAGTAGTTGCCCCTGCCCTGTCCATTCGCAGATCTGTTAATATCAAGGTTCCACTACAGAAACAATACAAAGTATTTACTTTTTCTCACTCTTAAAACCACTTTTCCTTGAATACTAGTATCAAAGTAGGGAGAGGGTGGCAGCCTCTACTCCGGGTGCCCCCACCATGGCCCTGACTGTTTTTTGCAGGTGGCTCCGTCCTGTTCATCGCCAGCTAGGGGAGGGGAATGAGGAGTTTGCCCTCCGTGTACAACAGGTGGTAGGGTACACAGGCAGGGTGGAGGTAGGGGCTTTCCTTAGGCAGAGAGGAAAGAAGGCTTGAGACTTTGACACTTCCAACCTTCCGATTTTCCTTAGCTGGTGGCCAAAGAATTGGGCCAGACAGGGACACGACTCACGCCAGCAGACAAAGCAGAACACATGAAACGACAAAGACACCCCAGATTGCGTCCCCAGTCAGGTATGTGGTCTCTATACACGAAGCTTTTTGTTTCTTTTCCAGCCTGTTGTAGTTTCTTCCCTATTCCTATGCTAGTCAGCTTCTCCTTCCTCCTCATTCTCTACTCACTATATTTCGGATTTCTTTTTTGCAGCCCAGTCTTCTTTCCCTCCCTCCCCAGACCCTTCTCCTGATGTGCAGTTGGCAACTCTGGCTCAGAGAGTCAAGGAAGTTTTACCCCATGTGCCACTGGTCGTCATCCAGAGAGACCTGGGTATGGGAAAGGGTAGCCTCACACAGGAAGATAAGCAAAGAGAGGAAAAGTGGGTGCTGAGGGGAAAGGTGAGCAGGGAAACAGATCTCTTCTCTTCCTTTTTCTCCAGCCAGGACTGGCTGTGTAGACTTGACCATCACCAATCTGCTTGAGGGAGCTGTAGCTTTCATTCCTGAAGATATCACTGAAGGGACACAGTCCCTTCCCACAATCTCCGCCCCCAAGGTGAGACCCAGGAAATGGTCAGATCCAAGACTTGGGGTGGGATGGGGCAGTCTACATACTCCCTATCCCTGGTGTCTCTTTTTTGATCCTGAGACCCTAGCACAGTGCCTCTCTTGTAAAGTAGGCATTCGATGCGTGTTTAATGATGATGACTTCGCAAGCCCTCTGACATTGTGATCACCTCAGTTTCCCAGCTCTGGCCCGGTGACCCCTCAGCCCACAGCCCTTACATTTGCCAAGTCCTCCTGGGCCCGGCAGGAGAGCCTACAGGAGCGAAAACAGGCACTGTATGAATATGCGAGAAGGTAAAGGGCTTAGAGGGCAATGGGTAGGAAGGGATGGGTTGGAGAAGGTAGCTGATTATAGAGCTAATATGGTAAAGCCCACACAATGTCTTCTTCTATGTCCCACAGGAGATTCACAGAGAGACAAGCCCAGGAGGCTGACTGAGCACAGGATGGGATGGTACCCAGAACCGCAGGACGGAGACTGGGGGCAGCCCTCACCCAACTCACAACAGGCCGGATGGGTGGGTGGTAGAAAGGGAGGGATGGGGCTCCCCCCAATATCACATTAAATTCAGGGTTTTCACTCAAGGTCTCTGTTGCCTCTCTGTTTCTCAAAAGCCCCCTGAACAGATAGATTCCTTTTCTCTTGGTTGTGGGGATTGAGGATGAGATCCTCCGTGTAGGTTTGTCTGGGGTGGTCAGAATGGAACTGTCTGAAATCACCTCCTTGTGTCAAGAGATGAGTGATATTAGGAAGTATTAATTGAACTGAAGACCAAGCAACTGGATCTAGCTGGGGTGTTCACCAGTTGTTTCTTTGTGAAGAAACAGCTGCAAAACTACAAGTCCCAGGATGCTTTTCATACTACATGGTGTCTATAGAGTTCACACATGCTCACTGTGGTGGTTGGAGCCTTTTTTCCATAGGCTCCTGACTAGGTTAGATAAGGTGGAGCAAATGGCTCCACCCCAAAACCAGTCTTAAGGATTGTGTTTGAGCCCAGCCCCAGGATAGAACCGGAACTTACCTTTGTACCTCAAGCTGGTCAAGGTTAGTAGTAACTGGCCAGGTGGGTTGAACCGGCTGCCATCCTGACACGTCTCAGAGCTGCAAGCAGGTTTGAATCCAGGATCTTTGTGGCCCTGCTCCCCAATTCTGTCCCCTCCTCTTATTCTTTATCTTTTCCCACCCCTAGACCTTCCCACAGGTCTCATAATTCCTGCTGCCCCAAGAGACAGACTCCTGTACAAGATTTTTACTACCTGGCTACAGGGTAATAGTCCACTTTTGATAGTCCCTTACTTGGAGACTCAAGTCTCCACTGCTTGCTGGAAGGCAAGAAATGCTGGGAAGGATGGACCCTACTGCATTATCAGCTGAAGGTGCAAATTAGGGATCAGGGCTAAGGTGGGAAGATGATACAAGGTGTTAATGACTGCCCTGACATCTATAGGTCCTGCCAGTCAGCCACCATGGCCTCTCAGCTTCTTAGGCTGGCAGAAGAATCTGGCCTGAGCCTTGGGGAGTCTGAACTGGCTGTGAATCCCTTTGACGGGCTCCCCTTCTCTTCCCACTACTATGAGCTGCTTGAGGAGCGCCGAGCCTTGCCCATCTGGGCTGCTCGCTTTACCTTCTTGGAGCAATTGGAAAGTAGCCCCAGTGGAGTGGTGCTGGTGTCTGGAGAGCCTGGTTCTGGCAAGAGCACCCAGGTGGGGGGAGATTCTGGGAATGGACAAAGGGAGGGGCAGGGCAGGGGTGGATTGGGCTGCCAGGGTTATGGGGGAGGTGGGCAAAGGGTGTATATAGTTAGGCTGGCCCCAGGGTGGCGAAGGACCAGGGCACTCCCCCAAATAAGGAGAGATTAAACTGGTCATAGCTCCCCTAGCACTTCTGACTAAAGTCCTATGCATTGCTGACTGGTTGTCCTTTCCTACCTCTACCTCAGGTCCCTCAGTGGTGTGCAGAGTTTGTGCTGGCCAGGGGGTTCCAGAAGGGCCGGGTAACTGTTACTCAGCCCTACCCTCTGGCAGCCCTGAGCCTAGCCCTGCGCATTGCTGATGAGATGGACCTGACTGTGGGTCATGAGATTGGGTACAGTATCCCCCAGGAGGACTGCACTGGGCCTCACACCCTGCTCAGGTGAGGTCTGCAGGCCTGACTCAATTCTAATTCTCCTTATCCAGCAGAAAACAAGCCCAGTTCTCTGACATCTTACCATATCTTCCCTCTGACATCTTACCATATTTTCCCTCAGCCCAGGTCACCTTTTAAATCATGCATTATGCAGGGCTGAATTAAGCCCTCTAACCCCAGCCTAGACCTCAGACATTCATCCTCACCCTCATCATGAAAGTCTCACTTTCCCAGCTGGATTACAGCTCGTGAACAAAGTATTGTCCATCAGTGAGGTTGTGGGTTACTGTTATCCACAGGAATCCAGTCACAGGGTCTTTTTCTGACCTTCATTATTAAAATCTAGGCCCCCCAGGGAGAAGCTCCTCTGGATTTATGGGATGGTCAATGTCCACACTGGTCCACATTGACTCCTCTGCCCATTACCAATGTCAACAGGTTTTGCTGGGACAGGCTGCTTCTTCAGGAGGTGGCCTCAACTCGGGGTACTGGAGCCTGGGATGTGCTGGTGCTGGATGAGGCTCAGGAGCGGTCAGTAGCCTCAGATTTGCTCCAGGGGCTGCTGCGAAATGCCAAGCTGGGAAACCTCCCAGACGACCCCAGAGTGGTTGTGATTACTGACCCAGCCCTTGAACCTAAGCTCCAAGCCTTCTGGGGCAATCCTCCTATTGTACATGTACCCAGAGGCCCTGGCAGGTATCCCATTCTCATCTACAGGGACACTGTCCCTACTGATAGAGTGGAAGCTGCCTGCCAAGCTGTGCTTGAATTATGTCGGAAGGAGGCTCCAGGAGATGTGCTGGTATACCTGCCTAGTGAGGAGGTAAAAAAAAAAAAAAAAAAAAACAGGCTGCAAAAGAGATGCTCTTTATGCTGCCTTCCTGTGCCAGGGGAATGGGAGCACTGCTTGTTAGGAACATTGGAGTTGTATTTATTCTCCATTGGGGTCCTGAGGAAAAACTAAAGAATATCAGGGTAAAATGGACTACCACCCTTTTTTTATTCCATCTAATGGAGAGATTTGTGTTTTAGTGCATTCCTGAAATTATAACACACCGCAACTTTATGAGTATCTGCACTTTTTCAGAGTGAAAGGCCATAGTTTTCATCAGGTTTTCAAGGGGGTCTGTAACCCAAAAGGTGAGAACGGCCTAATGCCCCACCCTTCTCCTCAGGAAATTACCCTGTGCTGTGAATCCTTGTCCAGGGAGGTGGGGACCATGGCTCTCCAAGGGCCTCCACCACGGGTACTGCCCCTTCACCCAGGCCACGGTCAAGCTGTTCAGGCTGTGTATGAGGATATAAATTCAGGTGCCCGAAAGGTTGTTGTCACTCACTGGCTGGCTGACTTCTGCTTCTCCCTCCCATCCATCCGACATGTCATTGACTCAGGACTGGAGCTTCGAAGTGTGAGTGACAGAGATGAGGGGGTGTGGGGACTAAAAATACAAATGACCCGTTCTGATCTGTCTTGACCTTGGTTGGGGGGGGCGGCGACAGGTGTACAATCCTCAGATCCGAGCAGAATCGCAAGTGCTAAGGCCAATCAGCAAGTGTCAGGCAGAAGCAAGACAACTGCGGGCAAGAGGGGCCCCTCCAGGTAAGAGCCTTTGCCCTCACTGAGATCGAATGTGAAAAGAATCACCAACGCGCAAGCCCTGAGAAAGCTACAGTACTCTTCTCTCCCAGGTCTTTCTCCCCTCAGGATCCTGCCTCTGCCTGTATCCTAAGTCATTCCGAGAACTAGGGGCTCCCTCACTGCCCCAACCCAGGGTGTGTGAGGAGAATCTGAGCCCCCTGGTGTTACTGCTAAAGAGGAGACAGATTGCAGAGCCAGGGAAATGTCAATTCCTGGACTGGCCTGGTGAGCACCCCTCCTGCCCAAGTGCTGCCCACCGAGTCTGACCACGAGGCTCTGAGACCCCCTGCCTTGTAAGCCCTGTTTCCTCAACAGCTCCAGAAGCACTGATGCAGGCCTTGGAAGACCTAGATTATCTGGCAGCCCTGGATGATGATGGGAACCTGTCAGACCTGGGTGTCATCCTATCAGAGTTCCCTCTGCCCCCTGAGCTGGCCAAAGCCCTACTGGCCTCATGCGAGTTTGACTGTGTGGATGAAATGCTCACCCTCGCTGCCATGCTTACTGGTATAACTCAGCTCTCTCCCTATCTCTTTCAACTACTTAAGTCCTTCCCCTTTGTGTTTTTGTGCTCCAAAAAGCTAGCCCTTTCCCCTGTGCTCCAGTTTCTACACCTCACAGTGCCTACAGAACCAGGCTTAATTAGTTATCCCTCTTGTGCCTCTTTAGCCTTTTCCTTCTGCTGGTTCTTGCCTTTCAACATGCTTAAATCTTATTACTTAAACTCTACATCTCTCTTCCTCAACCCTATCCTCCCCTTCAACTATACAGAATAATCTGTCCAAGTCCATCTAGTGTATTCCTCACCCAGCATTCTACCTTCAGACCCACCACAGCACTGAGACAGACTTCAGCTCACCAGTGACCTCTCAAACACCTAATTCAGTAAACACTTTTGGGCCACACCCATGACCTTTTGACACTTGAGAATACCAACCACTCATACCTTGAAACTGTCTGCTCTATGCCTCTGTGACTCTTCATGGTTTTTATCCTACCTCGGTGACCATTACCTTAATCTCTTCCTTGGGCTTTCCATCCTCTGTTCGTCCACTGTAAGTTGGACCTCAGGGTTCTATCCTTGCCCCTTTTGTCTTCTCATTCCCTGAACTCTCCAAGCAAGTTCATTTACACCCATGTTCTGAAGGGCCACCTTCATACTTAAAATTTCCAAACCTTGTATCCCCCTGCCAAGACCATTCTTTTGAATCTTAGATTTAGATACCCAACTCATGATGGACATTTCTACCAGAACAGTCAACAATACTTCAACCTAGAACTGAACTTGAGCACTTTCTTAAATGACCTTCTTACCATCACCACCACAAAATCATACCATCATCTCTGCAGCTCCGTTACCATCATTCTAGATTAATCTTTATCCAGGTTCTTTCATTTTTATCTTCTAAATGTTGTTTTCTAATTCATCTGCTCTTCTCCAAACTCACTGTCAGTGTTCATGTTAGATCCCATCACTGCTTAGCTGGATTTCTTCAATAAGCCTCATAACTAGTCATGTAAACTTCATCAAACACGTGAACTATCTTACTTAAAAACTCTTCTTCAACAGCTTTTCTTTACCTTCCAGACAGTATGTAAACTCATTTGCACAGCACATGCAGCTTCTCATGACCTAGCCCTAGCTTCATCTCCTGTCACTCTACCACACATGCCATTCCTTCCACACATACTAGGCGCTTGCAGTTCTTCAAACATGGCATGCTACTAACCTCTGTGCCTTGATGTTTCCATAGTCCAGAATCCTCTCTCTGCCCCTACTCTGCTGAGCTAATTCCTGCTCAGACTTCAAACATCAGCCCATATACCTATCATACTCATCAAGTTTGCCTATCTCTCCCACCAGACTCCAAGATCCTTGAAGGTAGAGACTGTCTTTCATTTGTTTCTCTTCAATGTCTGATAAAGTACATAGCACCTAAAAAAGTTATCGATGTCTTTTGAATAAAGTTTCTGAAGTGACACTTCTACCTTTTCACAATTCCACCTGTATTGCTATCCTTTCTCATTCCTCAAAATGACTTTCTGCTTCCAGCTGCCCCTGGGTTTACCCATCCTCCACTCTGCGCAAAAGAAGCTGCTTTACGTCGGGCCCTGGAACATGCAGATGGTGATCACAGCTCTCTGATTCAGGTGTATGAAGCTTTTATACAGAGTGAGTGGCCCACTCTGCACCCTCTTATAGAATCCTAGATTTTCCAAAAGGTGGGAAGTGGTGTGCAACCAGCTGACAGATGTCTATGCCCAAGAAGAGGAGGCCCTTTGGCCAAGAGTTGGGTTCTTTCAGGTATCTCAAGGACTTTAGCTGTACCTGGTCCTTTTCCTAGGTGGAACAGACAAGGCTTGGTGCCAGGCTCGGGGTCTAAATTGGGCAGCACTGTGCCAAGCCCAGAAACTTCGAGGAGAACTCCTAGAACTCATGCAACGAATTGAACTTCCCTTGTCCCAACCAGCCTTTGGCTCTGAGAAGAATCGCAGAGACATTCAGAAAGCATTGCTGTCTGGCTACTTCCTTAAGGTTAGGGGAAAGAGTTGGGATCACAGAAGGAGAAGAAGGCAGAGAGATTGGTATGCCATCTCTGAAATTGGGGTCCAGGTGGCCATTCAAAGAATTCTTTAGAACCGGGAAAACTTTTCTTTTGAGATTTTGGGGTACAAGGACTATGGAAAATGCCATATGGTATGGTAGGGACTATAACATCTAGAGGTAATGCTTTACTTTTAATACTCTCACCACCCTTACTAATTCTTTTTTCTTTACTTTTTTCTACTGTCTGCCTCTTCACTCTCACTTACTCCTTCAATATTTTTGCCTTTCAATGAGGTGGCCCAAGACACAGATGGGACTGGAAATTACCTGCTCCTAACCCATAAGCATGTGGCCCAGCTCTCCCCATACTGCTGCTACCGAAGCCGCCGGGCTCCAGCCAGACCCCCACCATGGGTGCTTTACCACAATTTCTCCATTTCCAAAGACAACTGCCTTTCCATTGTTTCTGAGATTCAACCGCAGATGTGAGTTCCCTGACACCCCTTCTATACTGCCCATTCCTAGGCCAAAATTATGACTGGGGCATTAATCTTAAGAAGAAGAGGGGATCCTACTGGTTTGTAGTAACATGATTTGTGAAGACAGTTTGTGGAAGGGGTACTGAGGAGTTTAGAAATCTGCATTATGAAGGAGGATACAGAAATCATCTAATTATTACTCTCTGTGACAGGCTGGTGGAATTGGCCCCTCCATACTTCCTGAGTAACCTGCCCCCCAGTGAGAGCAGAGACTTCCTGAACCAACTTAGGGAAGAAATGGCAGCTTCTTCAACAGAAAGTGAATTCTCATCCACCCAAGAGCTTGGAGATGCCTGTGTCCTGCAGTGACCTAAGGAATGAAGCAGAGCTCTATCATCACATTAGATCTTCTCTCAGTCTAGCAGCAAGGCAGCCAGCCCAATTTAGAAGCCCAAAGAGTAGGGTCAAATATAAATCTTAGAACCTGAGCCTCAAAAAATGGGATCTTAGAATGGAGAGACTTGGGTAAACCACAGTATACATAAAGTAAAATCCTTTCCTTAGCCTTCTTCTATTTATTGGAGAGGGACTGATATGCCCCTTGGATCCCCAACTTAAGCCAAATCTATACTTGTGTTCTCTTTTGGGATATTAAAGTCCTTTTTCTATGGTACCAAATTTGAGTTTGGTTCTTCAGCAGCATATACATCATTTGTGAGTTAGAGATGATACAATATCAAAGAATCATGGCCAACATCTCCAGCAATACCCCTTTGCCTGGTCCCCACCTCTAGTCAAAACTTTGTGATGTGGATGACCTAGCTGTCTAACACAGAACATGAGTAGTTTGAATACAGATGGCCTCTAACCCTACCTAAAGCTAACTTCCCTCTATCACCTTGCTCCTGACTCCAGGGGAGGAAGAATGGGGGTGCTATAGGAAGCAGACAAAACCTTTCTTTTCATCTTCATACAGCTTCAGTCCTTCTCAAACCTCAAGGCTATTCCATCCCCATACTCTCAAATTTTCCAGCAACAAGCTTTCCAGTAGTCCTTGGCCCAACCACAAGCTAAAGTCTTTCTAATAACTTTAGGAACATCATGCTTTCCTTTCTTTCCACCTCAGTACTCCTTTCCCTTTTCCTCCCTTGGATTAATAACTTAGATATCCTCCATCACCTTGCACATTGTAAATGTGTTTGTAGAATTTGGTGGGGAAAAAAAATTAATCCTTAGAACTCTGCTTTTCTCCTCAGAATTTCCTCCCTTAGAGATTCTGTTTTCATCATTCCATCTGTTCCACCTCTATGTGGACATCAACTAACCTCCCCCAAAGGCACTTTTGCAGAATATATTCTCTCAAGGTCTAGCATTTAGTTTGGCCTGCAAAATTAATCTTGTTCCTATCTTTCTAATCTACCCTTCATTATCTACAACAGCATTTATTTCCTGATCCTCTACATTTCCAACCTTGGAATTATCTTTGATTCTTCTTAAGTCTATCACTTCCTAGTTATTTATTTGCCAAGTTCTACTCACCCTAACTCCACTGGGCCCGTGAACTTTGTCCACTGCTTCCTCCCCTCTCTTCTCTGTCCCTGCGGGATTAGTGTTCCTAGATTTTCATCGGGTGAAAGATGAAAAAGAAGTGTATCCGTCTCCCCTGCCGCCCAAGTGCATTGGGAGACTCAGGTGGGAGAACGTAGTCAGAAGGTTAAACACACAGAGACAACATGAGGCTCATAGGAAGGAATCCTTAGCGATTATTTTACAATAGAAGGATGAGATGCCCAACGTCGATAACCCTTTGGTTCCTGTCTCGCTCTACAGCAACTTTTTCATTACTCTGCTGTCGTTAGCATCTTCTTTCCTTCCTTCACGCCTTTGGTACCGACCCGGCCAGTAGAGGTTGCCCCATCCCAGCAGTGCCTTTTACCTGCTGCGGCTCAACAGAACCACAGTCCCGACTCACCCGCTTAATTCTCCGAAGTCCCTCAAGACAGCAGCTTCCATTGGCCAGCCCACCCCATCCCCGCACCTCATTGGCTACCTACTGCAGGTCCCGCCCCCTCGCCGCCTGGGATTCCAGCAGCAGTGAGACAATCCAAGTGAAAAACCGCGGGAAAGACTGCATCTGAACGTGCCGGGCAAGTGTGCCACGCTGGCCCAGGAGCCCGCAGTGGCCGAGGAGCCCTAGACAGGAGCCTCAAGGCTGGCTCCTCACGCGTTGCGCTGCCAAGGTGAGGGCAGCCGCGCGCCCCACAACCCTTGGCTACGCGCTCCACGCTGCGCTTCGGTCCGGAAAAGCACTCGGCCGGCGGGGCAGGATCTCTCACACCACCGAGGCGAGCCCAGACACAGAAGCCACTTTGTTGTCCTCGGCCCAGGGCTGCAGGTTCTGCAGCGCGAAGAGCGACGAGTTGTGCAGGCAGAGCGGGTCTGGGGGCAGCGGCGGCCGCAGCGGCCGCGGTAGCGCGTCCTGCTGCAGGTGCAGGAGCAGCCGGCCCGCGCGGTGCCGCTCCGCCTCGCGTTCCTCCGCCGTCTGGCGCCTGGGCGGGCGGAGATGCGGGGTCAGCGAAGCTGACCCTCGCCCGCCCCATTCCTCGCCGCCACTTGGCCCAGCCCGTAGTCCCTCCCCGCCCCGAGCCTCGCCACCATTTGGCCCAGCCCGCGGTCCCTCACCGCCACTTGGTGCGCCGGTTCTGGAACCACGTCTTGACCTGAGCGTCGGTCATGCGCAGGGCCTTGGCCAGCGCCGCCCTCTCAGCTGAGGCCAGATACTTCTGGCGCAGAAAGCGCCGCTCCAGCTCTAGCACCTGTGAGCGGGAGAAGGATGTGCGCGGCTTCTTACGCTTTGGTGGGGTCCGGTTTTGGTAGGGGTGGCCGATGCGGCGCGTCCCAGAGAAGGGCGAGAGCGCAGCTGCAGGGCGGAAGAAAGAGTAGGGCAGGGTTTGCAGGGTAGCCCGAGGTGTTCCTGAGAAGAGAGAGCGGCTACCCAAGACGCAGAGCTCCCGCACCGGGTCCTTACCGGGGCCCCAAGCTCGGCCCAGTGTCAGTAGAGGCCTCTAGACAACAAACGGCCCTCCCCCTTGGATGAGAGAGAATCGTCCCCATACTTCACCCTGCCCTCCCCGCGGTGTGGACAGTGGACTGCCAGAGGAGGGCGCGGGCATCGACGGCAGCTCCCTCCCCATCGCCTCTCAGCAGCGGGACCAAGAGATACACTTTGGTAGAGGATCCCCTGGGATGACCTAGTTGGGGGAAAGGAGTATGAAAGGGGACTGGGAGTTGGATCTGAAGGATCAGAGATGAGGAAACCGGGTCGGTGTGAGGCATGACGCTGGAGGGGTTGGGCAACCTCACCCGTGAGCCGGTCCTTGGCAAAGCGGCGGCTGCTGTCCATCCAAGGGAAGGTGAGTCCCCCTAGGCCCCCGGCGCCGCCCAAGCCCGAGGGGCCAGGCACCGCAGGCGCACCTCCCCCGGGAGGAGACACTGGCAGCGGGCGGTGCGCCGGGACGCGGATCACGCCGCCTGGGCCTACGCTGGAGCTGCTCGGTAGCGGGCCCAGCGAACCCGCGGGGCCGTAGCTTGAGGCTCCGTGAAATCCACCCGAGAACGCTGCACTCTCTCCATGGGCCTGGCTCGCGCGACCCGGGCCTAGGCCGCTCCCGGGGGGCTCCGGGCAGCTCAGGATCTGATCAATGCCGAAGCTGATTGGCTCGTGGTGCTGCAGGTTGTGCGAGGCCAGCACCGCCGGCTCCATGGGCCCGAGTCAAGAAGGACCGCAGGAGGTTCGGCGGTTGGAGAGGGCACCCCAGGCAACTCTGGGAGCCCAGCAGCACAGAGCTCGGGGTGGCGGCCTCAGGGTCCCGCGGGGTTGGCCAAGGCGGGGCGCCGGGGCCCCCAGGACAGCTTCATCCCTGTGCACGGGGAGTAGCCGCGCCCATGCCGGCCTTTGCGGGGCGTCGGTGCAGGGATTCGCATCCCGGGCGAGCACGACCGGCCAGGGCCCCAGGAGCACCCTTTCTGTCTCAGAAGCTCAAATGGATGCTGGGCTGCGGGAGCCTCTGCCGAGTCCGGGGTGGAGAGTGCTGGCTGGCTCGGGCTGGGGCAGTGACTGACAGATCAGCCTCGGGTGGGCAGTGGGAGCTGGGGGTAGGGCAGGGGCGGGGCCCGGCATGTTAAAGGGGAAGAGACGCCTGTTTGCGCCAAGCGCGGGGAAGGGGTGGAGGGGGTGGGTGGGGTGAAGGATGGCGAGGGTGTTAGAAACCAGGCTTAGATCGGGAGGGGCCAGAGCTTGGGTCGCTACGCGCTGAGTCAGCCGAGATGCGCACCGCAACTCCATCCTCGCGGGCCGCCTTTGGGGTTCCTCGGCCTCACTGGCTTCCTAGCGGGTGCCTCCTCCCACAGCCCCTACTCTTCGCCTCCCGATCGGTCCTGCCAGCCGACTCCCGGATTCGTTGTGGCCCCCGCCTAAGTGCCCTCGAAGACCAAATCTCGTTGTGGCTTCCTGGATGCAATGGGAAGCGGCTGGGGAATTGCGCCGGCGAGTTGGACGCCCGGGAAAAGGACAGGTGTGGGAAGGCGGTGGCAGGGAGCGTCCGGTGGGCTAGGGAGGGGAACAACCACTCTGGGCCAGTGTCCTGGTGCACCTCCTGGCTTCTCCCACAAGACGCCTAGCTCCTTCCAGGAGAGCTAATAATCGGTGCCCTGTGTTTCCTACAATTTCGATTTTCTGAAATCGGTACAAAGTGGACCCGTGGCTCAATTCTGGCCAACTCAGACCTGTGGGAACTTGGGGCTGGAGTTTTTCCCAAGACTAAGGACCACCAACGCGGGATTCTTCCCCTCCACCCTGCTCTTAGGATGTCTATTCTCACACACTCCCCCGCTCAAAAGCGGGAGGACGAATCGCCACAGGCCACACGTGAGACCTCACTGAAGCCTCGGAGAATCCCCGCCGCCTCATTTCCTTTAGAACTTCACCCTATCCAAGCCCAAGAAACTGTGCCTGGAGTGTGTCAGAGATGGGAGGTGGGGGAAAGACCGAAGCCGCTTTGTGACCCTGTGACCTCTGGCCGGGGACCCAGGAGCTAGGAGTAGCTAGGAGAGTGTGAATTCTGCATCCTTCCCCGGGATGGGACCCCTGGCCTGGAGGGCCCCTGCGCCTTAGACCCGCCCCTGCCGCCGCCCGGCCCGGTGCAGGCCGTCATAATCGGGTTAGCTGGGTCGGAATTACATTACCTTCCCCGGCCCGCCCCGGCCTGGGGGGGGCCCTGGCGCCTGCGAGCCGGTGAGACTGGGCTCAGGGAGGGGGGTGTTCCAACCATCCCATGGAGGGTTGGCACTGATGAGCAGCTAGGCCTGCTTTGGACACAGGGTGACCAAAGGACCCCACATAGCTATGCTAGCCCTAGCCCCTCGACCCCACCCTACTGGGTGCTGAACCCAGGCTACCTGTTATCCATGGGAGCCACCATGCCTTCAAGTCTAGTAGATGTGTCTCCCTGGGAGCATGGATCTTCCAGTTGATTCTCTAGTCTTCTGGGGAAAAGTCTGCCCCCTCCTTTTTCCCCAGCAGATGGGCTGGCAGCCTGGTGCCTGGGACAGGCTAAGGGGTCTTTTCTCTCCAGGGACAAGAATGATATTTGGGCATCTGGGCAGGAAGATAAAGAAAAGAAAAAAAGGAGTAAGCTCTCTCCCCACCCAAAGCCACCAGCTCTTCAGTGTTCTCAGAAGCCTGTCTGAAGGGGTTGACCATGGAGGAAGGAGGCAGTGAACATTACTATGTGACATCCTCCCCCAACCTTGTCCACCTCTATCATCCATTTCAACAGCCCTTCCCCCACCTTATCAACAACCCCTTCTGAAAGCAGTGGGGGTGGGAGGCGGGGAGGAGTGGAGTCTCCTGCAAGTTTGGTAGGTGTGTTTTTATCTTGGTGATGACAGACATTATCACCTCCCCTAGCCCTTTACCAAAGCTCAAGCACCCTTTTACAGCAATCGAGAGCTGGGGCTACTAGGGGACTTGAAACTTCTGCTGTTCAGGCAAAACCTTCAGAGACAGCAGCCGCTGGATACCCTAGATGTGAACAGAAAGCCTAGGGAGACAGCACAGTAAATAAAGCCTCTGAAAGGTACTGGCATGGAGATTAGAAGTTTGTCAATACCTTTTCCCACTCTAGGGAGTGGCCCTTTGTGGAGAGCATGGGCAAATATGTGTCTCAAACTAAGCTGAATAAATCCTTCCCAAATAAATCAATGAGTGAATCAATGAAGGAGAACAAAGTAGCATCATGAAGACCTGTATACCTGCTTACTGGACATCCTGACTTTTGAGGTCAGCAAAGATGGCATTGCCACCCAGGATTGCCTAAGTTGTCTTTGAGGAGAATGGCCACAAACCAATAGGACATACAAATCTTCTAGGGAGTTAAAATATTTCAGTACCCTACTTCAGGAACAAAGGGTATCCAGTTCTGTTGGCCACAGTCTTAGAAATTTGTCTGCTTGCCTTCACCTTGCTGATTCCCTGAATCTCTGAAAAGGATGGTTCCTGCTAGTTTCTATTGAAAATGGAGTCTCTGAGGTCAGTACCCGTACCTCCTAAACACACTGCTTTGAATCCATCTCATCTACTGTACATGTGGCCTCCTGACTCTTAAAGTTTTCAAGTTTCAAGCCTGTAGCTTCACAAAAAGAGGCCAAGTTCCCAGCCTGTGCTTCTGTGCCTTTCCTTTCTGCTGTTGGCACAGTGTCCTCCCCTCCTGGTTCCCACTCCCGTGTCATCATTTCTCTCATTAACATAGTCCTTTCTACCCCCAACTATCTTAGATCCCTATTATCTAGACAAAGATTTTGCCTGACTCTTCAAGAGAAATTGTCTTTTCCCTTATAGTGCCCACATCCACTGCCTCCATTTTCTCCTTATTCTTTTAACCCACTGCAAACTGGCTTCACTATACAGATATTTTCTCAGAGTGCTTCAGTGTCCAGTGTGCATTATTTAGGATTCTCTGACATGTTTTACTTTGTCGATCAACTATTTCTTGAAATGTCCCTTCTTTTGGCTTCTATATTGTCTTATTCTACATCTTTGGACTTTCATAGTCACTGCTTATGTTTTTTTCTCCACTGATTTTTCTTCTTCCACTGAAGACTGTGAGCATTCTTCTGAGCTCAGGCTTCAGATTTCTCTCTCTCTCCATCTGCTTAAGTTTCATCCATTCCAATAGTCCCATCTATTACATCCACCCAGAAAACTCTTGAGACCTATATCCTTGGTTCTGACACTCGTGCTCCAGCCCCATTCCAGCCTTCTGGCTACCTCCACCTGCCTTTGCTGCAGCCACCTTAAGTCCAAAAGGCTGGAGGACAGGCTCCCCTCCCAAGCTCCTTATTCACTTCCTCCTATTATACTTTCCTTTGAAATATTTCACACAAAGCTGTTCCTTTACATTTCCACTAATAAAAGCCTAATCTAGGCCATCATCACCACCACATACATTTATTCATTTGTTCATCCAGAAAATTTTGATTGAACACCTACTCTGTGCCTAGCACTGGAGATACAGCTGTATAAATACAATAAAAAAATCCCTGCTACTGAGCAGCTTACGTTTTAGTGAGGAAAGCAGGTGTAAAATAAGAAAAATATATGATATATTAAATAATAACAAATGCTAAGAAAGAAAATAAAGCAAGGAAGCAGAAGTGGTGAAAAGGGAGTTGCAATTTATTTAGAATGATCACTGAAGGCCTGGTGGAGTAAAGACATGAAGGAAGAAGGAATTCATTTGGATATCTGAGCATTTCAAGTTGGGGACACAGTGGGAGTAGAGAGACTGAATGACTGCAAGAGATCATGTAAGGTCTTGAAAACCACTGTAAGGACTTTGTCTTTTATTCTGATTGCAAAGAGAAGCTACTGGAAGGTTTTAGAAACTATTGGAAAGTTTTGAACAGAAAAGTAAGATTCTTAAATTTTTCTTAAGGTAAAACCGACATATACTAAACTGCACATATTTAAAGTGTATGATTTGATGTTTTGACATATGTATACACCCATGAAACCATCAATCAAGATAACAAACATATCCATCAACTCAAAAAACTTTCCTTGTATCCTCTTTTATTCATGTTTTACCAGAATCACTCTGAGCTGCTATGCTGAGAATAAGTTAAAGAGGGGCAATGGTGGAAGCAAGAAAAGCTGGCAAGACACCATTGTACTCATCCAGAGGAGAGATGATGGCATCTTGGACCAGGGAGGTAAGCAGTGATTGTAGTGAGAAGTAGCTGATTTAAAAATCACTAATCTCATAACTTCTTGTTCTTGCCACTTATCCACTCCAATTCGGTTTGAAGATAAAAGAACAAAAACGTTTCTTTTGTAGGGTAACTCCCTTTAAGTCTGCTAGCTCCCTATTGCTTGCAGTCTAGAAGTCCTATTTCTACCATTACTCTCTAATCCACACCTTGACCCCCTTCCTGTTCCTCTCTGGTCACTCCCCTCCATTCTGCCTTTTTATTCTATTTCCACCACACTTCTTAAACGTCCCCCCCCCCTCCGCAGACACACACATCCTCTAAATTGTGCCCAAAGTTCCACTTCCTTCAAAAAGCCTTTTGGGGTCTCCATTGGGATCTCTCCCTTCCTGAATCTTCAATTGCACTTGGTGTTAACAATTCACAGTAAATTTATCCTTGTTTTCTTTTTTAATCCTACTGTAAGTACTTAGAGACAGAGGTGTGTAAAGTCGGAATGGGGGTGGGGGGCGGCGTCCTCCCCAAATACGCGGCTGAGTTTGTGCTACTGCGGGGGCTCGCTGCCTCAGCGTGTCCGTGTGCGGTAGTGTCCTAGTCGTCCTCCCCTCCTCCTTCGCATCTGCTCTGCATTAGTCTGTCCCAGGCCTCCGCAGGCGCCGATGATTGAATCATCATCATTAACCACGGCCTGCCCCCCCCATCCCCGGCGGCAGGGGGAGGATGGGGGGCGGTTGTAAGAGCACTACCAAGTCCCTTGGGGTCCCTCCTTCCCCACCACTCTCCCCAAGACTCCGCAAAGCCCCGAGAAACTCCTGCTGTAGAGGTGGGAGAAGGCCCGCCATCGGGATGAAGCTCAGTAATGCGGAAGCGTCAGCCGAAGGAGGCGACATGAAGAGAGGGCCCCAGAGGGGCTTCTTTAGCAGGGTCGTTGTCATAGGAGCTAGACGACCCTGAGCTGTGGCGAGCAGAAACCCCCCCCCAGGCCTTTTGAAGTAGGAGGGGGCAGTCTTTTGCAGGCTCCAAAAGTTAGTCCCGAGGTCCAGCAGGGTCTATTATTATAATTACTACAAGAGGTCAATAACATCGGACCCCTTCCTACGCCCCCCCACTTCCTAATTACAGAATGAGGAGGGGGAGGGGCCAGTGGGGCTCAGGTGAGCACACGGGGAGAAAGGGACTTGGGCGGGGCCATACAGAGGGTCAGCGAATCCGAAAAGACCTGAAGCCCTCGTTGCTGGGCGACAAGTCCCGCCTCGCAGGCGGCACCGGAAGTGGCAGGCCGGGATCAGCCTTTAAGATGGCGTCTCCTCAGGGGGGCCAGATTGCGATCGCGATGAGGCTTCGGAACCAGCTCCAGTCAGTGTACAAGATGGACCCGCTACGGAACGAGGTGCAGGGGCGGCAGGGTTACTGCCGTGGTCGGCTAGCGGTGCGAACTGGGGCCGCATAGAGGACAGGCGGTGGCTGGCCGGGCGCCCAGTGCGCCTGCGCAGAGACAGGGGTCTCAATGCGCCTGCGTGATTGCGATCGAGTTGCCAAACTCGGGGCTAAGACGCCTGCGCATTGTGCCGCCCACGTCGTGTAGTCTCCCCAGGGAAAGGAAAGTCAGGCGAGTCTACGTGAAGGGAGCCCCCGCTGTGCGCGGAGCCCTCTGCTGGGCAGAGGGAGAGTGTCAACCCTTGGGAACTAAATCTTCGGCTGATCGCGCAGGGAGCGGGGCTTGGCCGTGGGGTCTGATGAAATAGGCGATTCCCAAGCTGGGAAGGCTCAAGGGTTGGGGATGGTGATCGGTGGAGGGTCTGTCCGCAGGAGGAGGTACGAGTAAAGATCAAAGACTTGAATGAGCACATCGTTTGCTGTCTGTGCGCTGGCTACTTCGTGGATGCCACCACCATCACAGAGTGTCTTCATACTTGTGAGTGCCCTGGACACTGGTTTTTCCAGGTCCTAGTCCCCACCAAGCTGGCTGTCAGCCTCTGGGCTGCCTGCCCCAACCACCCAGGCACCCCATCCAGCCCACGAATCCGATTCCCAGAGGGTTTGAGAGTCTCTTTTTCTTTTCCTTCAGTCTGCAAGAGTTGTATCGTGAAGTATCTCCAAACCAGCAAGTATTGCCCCATGTGCAACATCAAGATCCATGAGACACAGCCACTGCTCAACCTCAAACTGGACCGGGTCATGCAGGACATCGTGTACAAGCTAGTGCCTGGCTTGCAAGACAGTGAGTGACCAACCTGACTTTGAGGGCCCTCTAGAGGACTGATGCTGGGTGGCAGCTTGAGGCGACAAGGGCTTTGGTGGACCATGTAGCTAAAGAGTTTTGACAGCCAGAAGGACAAAGAGAGGGAGAGCTAATGTTTTAGTTCCTCCCATACTCCCTTCTAGGTGAAGAGAAACGTATTCGAGAATTCTACCAGTCCCGAGGGTTGGACCGAGTCACCCAGCCCAGCGGGGAAGGTATGTCCTTTAGCAGCAGAAGGGTAAGGTAAAGCCCCCAAAGCATTCCTCCTGTTCTCCGGGGAAAAAGGAGTATGGAACTTGTGCTACCCTCATCATTACTCTTTCTCAGAGCCAGCCCTGAGCAACCTCGGCCTCCCCTTCAGCAGCTTCGACCACTCTAAAGCCCACTACTATCGCTATGATGAGCAGCTGAGCCTGTGCCTAGAGCGGCTGAGGTGAGGGGTTAGGTCTTGGGCTATCTGAAGTGACAGTATCAGTGACCCAGGGCCAGGGAGGAGCTCAGGGAGAGGATGAACAGTGAGGAGTGTCTGTTCTCTTGAAGAGAATATATCATGGCTCTGGCTAAGGGATGGGGGAAAATCGGACTCCCTAACCTGTATCTGTTTCCCCCCAGTTCTGGCAAAGACAAGAATAAAAGTATCCTGCAGGTGAGAGATGCTGAGGGGAGGGCCCCTCTAAAGAGACTCACCTCCCTGGGGCCCTTCCCTCATACACCTTGTCCTGTTCCGTTCCCTCCCTACCCCCAGAACAAATATGTCCGATGTTCTGTTAGAGCTGAGGTTCGCCATCTCCGGAGGGTCCTATGTCATCGCTTGATGCTAAATCCCCAGCATGTGAGTATTCCCACAGTAGGTTTTTTTGGGGAGAAGGAAGAAGCTACAAAGGGAGGGACGGAGTCTAGAGTGGAACAGATTCTTGACCTGTAGAAGAAGAGAGTTCCTAAAACTGTGCCCTCCTTTCCCTGCTAGGTGCAGCTCCTTTTTGACAATGAAGTTCTCCCTGATCACATGACCATGAAGCAGATATGGCTCTCCCGCTGGTTCGGCAAGGTGAGCCAGGGCCAAGGCAGCCCCCAGGGCAGGGGTGGGCTGAGGGGGCCTTTTGGGTAAGAACGCTCCCACTGACTACTTCTTCCCCCTTGTTTTCTCCTTAGCCATCCCCTTTGCTTTTACAATACAGTGTGAAAGAGAAGAGGAGGTAGGGGCCAAGCCCCTGCCCCGTCCCTTTACCCCTTCCCTCCCCAGATATTTATGTGAAATTAACTACGGATTTATTTTTTGAAATAAAAACTTGAAAAAAGCATCTCTTTTTTCTTCTTGTCCTATCACACACTCATGCTTTGTCATGTGTACTGCTTCCCTCAGAAATCTTCTGAATGTCATCAAGAAGGAGGTCCCTCAATGAATGACCAAAGGAGAGGGGTAGAGGACCCTACACATGTAAAACTCAGAAGGTGAGCTAAGTGAAGCCAGACCACCCACACCAGCTCTTTTGGTGAAGGAAAATTTTTCTGGAGGGGAGTTCTCACTGTCCTTGAATGTTACAACATATGATGGAGGCCTGAGTGGAGGTATCCTAATTCAAGAGTGGTGAGAGTAGGGCTTGGGTTGGTTAGTGGCCACTGCAGGACTGAAGAAGAGTGATATTTTAAAGAAAAGTCCAAAGAATTGCATTATCAAGAGGAGTCTAAAAAAATTGGGGGGCATGGGACACCAGTGGGGATAGATTTGAAGGCCTGGCTGCCTATACAAGATTCATCAGAAAAAAAAAATTTCAGCGGGCCTTCAAGTACCTGGACTAGGTGAAACCAGGCTTGGGAGAGGGTAGAGCAGGAGAGGGAGCTGGTGCCCAGGAGAACAAAGCCAACTCGAAGGAACAAGAGGGAAGCCGCAAGGTTAGCAGTTCACTAAGTAATTCAGTAAACACTCCTTGTCTGTATAAGCCCAGCCATGAACGCTGGGCTCCAGAAATAAACCCAGCCAGTGTCCCTATTCTGTAGGCCTCTAAGTGACGTAGCCAGAAACTTGCCCAACTGGGACAGTAACAGGGAGGCTAGATGCGAAATCTAGGAAATGAAGGGGCTGGGACAAGCAGGATGGAGCAGGTAGCATAAATGTTGCTAGAACCCAAGTTTAAAGTATAAATCTCCTGCTGGCTAAGATCTGATTCCATGAATTCAAGGGGATCCTTGTGCATACCTGGTAAGGGCTGAAGGCTCTGAGCTTCCATGGATGAAGGTCTGATGGCAGAGGACTTGGGGGATAGGTATACTGAAGACAGCCCCTCCGGTGTGCTGGGCAGGCAACAGGAACTTGGATAGGGACATCAAATTGCCACTGGCATGGGTAGGATGCACATCTCCAAGATTCCGAAAACTTTCCATGTCTTTGGGCCTAACACCTGGAATGCCTCTTCCCTCATACTCAGCTGTTCTTAAAGGCCTAAGTGTCACCTTCTCCAGGAAACCTCAGCGAGAATCAGGGGTTCTACCACCTCTGGGCCTGTCTCTTACACTAGCATATATCTCAGGGTTTTACGTAATTCCGTCACTCACAGGGTTTCCTACTCTTCTCCCTGAATCTAATCTTTGGGGACTCTAGGGCCCAGCAGAGCACTCCACACTAAAACTGTTCTCAAGGCAGTTAGTGTATGAAAGGGCAATTCTGAAAAGTGACTTCAGAGGGAGAGGTATGGGCTAGGGGAAAGGAAAGTAGAAATGCCTCTGGGGACTTTTAGTGGCCCAAGCAGCTGCAGGACCTGAGGAGTAGTCTGATTGGGGCTTGGCATCAAGAAGCCCAGCCAAAAGATAAGGCTGCCTGAAGCCCCAAGATCTAAGGACCAAGCTTGGAGGACACATGGCTTGGCAGGGAGTAGCCAAAGGCACTCAAGCTGGGATCTGGGGTGGAGCAGCTGCCCTGCCTTGCCCCCAGCCTAGCCTAGCCTTCTTGTCTGCATCTCCTGAGGTGGCTGGTGCAGGCCAGCTGTAGGCTTTGCCTTATTCTCCCGCAATCTGTGGACCCATTACCCCCTTCCCTGGCTTGTCCCACACAGACCCTATCCC